>VYXF01009087.1:2275384-2290231 GCA_013397295.1 Polioptila caerulea | reverse complement strand
TTTTTTTTTTTTTTTGCCCAGGTAAATAACAGACATCTGACTGTGGTAATTTTTAGGGTATTAAATAGATGATGAAAGGAAGGATAAAAGTGAAGTCAAGGAGACCTAGAGCTGAGCAATCCATCATAATACACAAGGCAATGTGTGCCTTTGTTGCTCATTTAATTTCCATAACTAGAAGTATTAAAGGGGTATCTGTTAAAAACAAGTTTCCATTGTGTCAGTGTAGAATCAGTTTCTGTCTCTACATTTTCTTCTGAAATTTAAGGGAAAATAATTTTTCTTGAGGTCTAGCATCTCTCCCAGGGATTTTTATGTAGGACGACTCCATGAACAGTGTAAGCCCTCATTTAATATTGCCCTGAGTTTGGGATGCCAAAAATATTTTTCTTTAGGGTTACTGTTTCTTGTGTAAGAATGAGAGACAAAACTAGCAAAGTTTATCCTACCAAAAACTGGAGATTTTTTCTTCTTATCTGAGAATGAAAAAATCCTTTTTCATGCCTACTTAAAGGATTTGCTTTCTCCTTGTCCTGATAAAAGCAAAAATGCAGAAATTATTTTTTCATCCTACTCAATTTTCTCTTTCTCTCTCTTCTATGAGAAATGAAAAAAAGAAGGGGAAAACTAATTTTGCAGAAGAAAAACAAGTAGCCACCAGAATAGGCAGAATAAACTCAGGTTGCTCCCCAGAAATCATGATGTGCACTTGGACAAGGATTTAGAAAACAGATGGGTGCTTTGCTAGTGTGTCAGCTCTCAGGAGCTGTCAGGAGAATATTCCATTTATGTGTGAACTCGCAGACTCGTGCAGAATGCAGCTACCTCAGATCCCCAGATGAAGTGAGACTTCAGAGCAGCACCTCCTGCAGCTCCATCAGCTTGGTGTGCACAGGAAGAAAACCCAGGTTTGAGGATCAGGGAAAGCCCTTGCACGCCCTGGTGAGGTTTCAGTCTTGGTAGGATGAAGGCAAAAGCCTCAGACATATTAATGGATACACTAAGCTGCTGTCTAAAGTAAAACAGCCACTCACAAGAATTAACTCCAGCTCAGGCGACTTCTGAACTGTAAATCAGTGGAAGTTTGGGAAGTACACCAGAGCAGTCTCACTACATTTTCCACTCCTACCATTTTCCATAGCTATTGGCTATTGCCACTGCTGGAGACAGGACACTGGGCTGTTTAGACCTTTCTTCTAAGCCATTACTCCTATTTTTATGATGTTCTTCTTATTATTCATGGACTTAATTTTACCAAGGCACTCTTTAACTATTATTTCAAGGAGAGTTTTGGATTGTCTGGGGGTTTTTTCAGTAGTAGAGTGGCATTTCTGTGGGATCTTTTATAATATGGTAGTCTAATTTTTACATTTTAGTAGTCAGATATTACTTTGCCCCTTCTCCAACATGAACAGTTTTGCTGAAGCTGAAGTTGCTCAGAACTGTTGAAATACACCCAGATGTCATGGACTGAAACAAAGGAAATCCTACTCAGCTCATAGGCAGCAGCACACACAGGGCAGCTCTGTTATTCACTTTGTAAGCCAAGAAAATCCAGGCCCTGTTGCATCTGTTTGCTTCCAAGTTTCAAAAGTTCACTCTCTGAACTTCCCAGTGCCCCAATAAACTATTGCAGTAACAGCAATGTAACTTCTAAGAAAATCCTACAATAACGTTAACGTTAAAATCTCTAAATACTACTGGAGTTAACCAAATTCTCTGAACAACTGACAGAATGGAGAGTTACATAATTTGCTTTCCATTGCCCAAGAGAATTAGTTTTTGAAAATAAGCTTGTAAGGAATGTACTTACAAGGAAGTCTAACAATAAAAAGTCTGCTGTGTACAGTGAAACTTTGACTAGCATAGCATAAGCTGAAGTTGGTAATGTTTAGGATATTGTAGTTTCTTCCAGTGGTGTGATTACTTAAGGTATACACAATAAATATTTTGTTTTAATTTACTGGTCAAATGTGCAGTGTAGTTTGGAGATTTGCAGCCTTGAGCCTTTGGAAATAAGTCACCAGCAAAGAAAAGCATGAGTTTAATCTGGTATTTCCACTCCAGGCCAAACAGCCCAAACATTGTTCACACTTCTGTGTTCCTCTGGTGCTGATGTAGTTACATGTACATAATCAAGAGCAAAATTCATCACACTGACTTCAAGATTAAAGCATGTAACTACCCAGTTAAGCTCTGCTATTCATAATGCATAAGCAAAAGAGGAGGATCTGAGTGCATCATTAGCATTACACTCTCTGGTTTATGTTTCTAGTCTGACAAATAGAGGACAGATACAGCTCTTACCAAAACAGGTAGCAAATGAGCTGTTGTCTTATCTGTCTTTCAGATTTTGGCTTACATATCTGTCAATTTTCGACAAAACAAAATCCTACAGAGTTTTCCTTGATCCAGCTGTCACTTACATTCTGATAATATTAACCCATCTGTCTGTAAAATATTACATCTATTTGGCTTCACACTTTTGAATGAGAATTTAATCTGCTAAATATCAACAGTGATATCTTGCATTTAATTGCTACAGTCCCTGCATTACATTTACTCATTGCACAGAATTTCTAAAATGCAGAGACAGCCATTTTCTTTTTCTTGTAGTTAGTGGACCAATCTTACACCCTTTGTGTTGACTGTGGAGTTAACTTACAATTTCTCTGTGTGTTTTAGCTTGAATCTTCTACACCCCCAAATCCTTAACTGTAGTACTGTAGTACTTTAAACATTTCAGGGGATAATCAGTGTGGTGTCAGCTGGTGCAGTGTGAAGCACAGGTAATGTTCTGCAGTGTGACTGATCTCAGTGGTGCTTGGCTGACTGAAGTGATGGCTGTCATTTCTGTTCCCAGCAGCAACATGGGCATGTTCTGTACTGCGAGTGCTCAGACTGTGTAATTGCTTTTTGGAAATGTTCTTTTTTTTTTCATGCACACCCAAACTCTGCAGTATGCAATCTGCCATTGTCTGGGTTTTTTGAATGTATTTAATAGTCCTGTGTCAGGATTCCTGATGTTAAGAAATTCAGGCACCTAGATACAGAGTCTGGGGAGATGGACAGATTATTAGACTTATATATGTACATAGATGTGTGTGTGTGTGTGTGTGTGTGTGTACCCTCAGGAAAAATGCCTGGTGTCAAAAAATGGCCTTTATGGGAAAATCAAGACATATGGTAGCTTCAAATCAGGTTTACTTTACAGTGAAGGCATTGCCTAAGGCATAATAATGTCTGCAGGAGCAATGTCTCCACTTTGGCAAGCTATGGGCAGGGAGTCCTGTGGAAAAGCTGGGAAGTATCACAAGCTGGGGAGAGCTCTCTAGTACCATGTATCAGAGTGTTTAAATGGGAAATCAGTACACTTCATATTCCATGCAATTTGAATTATTTATTTGTGCTTAAGCCCCGCCAGCCAAAGAATGAGTTAAAAAGGAATTTTGGTTTCTGAAGGGTTCATATTTTCAAGCTTTTCTTTGCAACGCTGAAGGCCAGAGAGTTCCTGTATTTTGCCCTTTCCTTGTCCTTTTCCTTGAGCTTTGTTTTTTAACTTAAGCTCAAATGACTCTGCAGTCTCTTCACTCCAGAGTATTGAGCTTTATTAAAAAAAGCCCCAAACAAAAGATTGGAAAATGCTGGGAGCTGGTAAAACTGAATTTGTTTTCTAGAGCATGCCATATTTGAAAAGAGTAAGTAGACAAGCAGAAAATGAGAAAGAATCCTCTTCCAAGCAGATAGGCCCTGTTTATCTAAAGTGGGACAAGGAAAACTTTTATCCCACATAACTTTTACTTTTGGATGGCATTTGAATTGGCCTTGAGTGTTTGGCAGCTCATCTGTTGAGCCATCTGTTTCAGATTATGCATGCTTGGAGGGCACATTGCACCCAGGCTTACAGTGCTCCTGAACACAAGAAATTTGAATTGGCTGTGCAGTTTAGTGATCAGTAAGCATGGATGTGCATGTGCATGCCACATCTAAATAAACTCTCTTTATTTGGGACAAATGGAAGCATTCACACAGCTGGAGGAACCTGAGGGGTCTTAGAAGGGGAAAGCCTGAGGCCTTGTTCACTGTCCTAGGCCCCCTCTCAGTGCTCAGGCAAGGCAAAACAAGGGAAAAGCACACAAGGTCCAGGAAATGTCTCTTTTAGACTGAAAAGATCTGAATGAATTAAGAGGTAATATATTAGCCAGTTTCACAGCCCCTTTAAACAGTGTCTTAAAGGGATTGTAGGGTAGAGAAATTGCAATTTGGCTCCCTCTGTTAATGAATCATCTCCAGTCCCATGTCAGGGCCAGAGATGAACTGGGCTGGGTAGTGAATCAGAAAGCTGTAACCAACTCTGTGAGAGTCTTTGTTATGGCTAAGTACATCATGGCCAGGAAAGAGGATTTGATCCATAAACTTTAATGGTGCATTATGTGAATCTTACATTATTTATGGCATGCTAGTAGCACTTATCTTTTTCATGGTATCTGCTTTGAACATACTTTTTTTTTTAAGAATATACTCCTCGTTCCACCCCTCCCTTTTCCTTCCTTTCCCCAGAATGCTGACTCAATTCCTTTTACTCTTTCAGTCAGCTTGCAATTTTAGGCATTTCCTTGTCCAGTTTTCAGGGGAACACATTACTTCCCTCTCATGAGCTCTGTGCAGAACTCCTGTGGCTGTTGAATCTCATGCTGTCTGTTGATGGAGGAGATTTCTTTGCAAGCAGTAGAGACTGATAGAAGACCATCTGCTCTTCATGAAGTTCTCTGAACCTGTGGACTTGAATAATGATTGTGCAGTTGTCTATGAGAAGAAAATTTGGCTCACATAGTCCAGTGATGGAAGGAATAGTAAATCCAGAACCAACTAGGAGATTTGAGGGATAAATGCAGTTTTGTCACAGATTCTCTTTCTAGATCATTATATTTCTTTTTTGCAGTTTTTCACATTAAGCAAACTCCCAGACTGCATTATTAGCAAAGTTTGAGTTCTCTGGTAATGATGATCAGACTTCAGTATAGTTTATAATAAATTGTGAACAGAACATATACCAAATGTAGATATATTGTATTGTTTGGGCAGATCTTATTCAATGTACGTGAAGAGTCTTAATTATGACATTAGATTGAGCTTGGAAAGGTTTCTTCTTGCTTCAAGTAGCTGACATAGCTCATTTAATCAAATAACTGCATATGTGCAATTAAATGTGCAACATATAAAATTTGAAGCATTTTACTTTTTGTGATATATTTAATCTGCTCATCTGCTAAAAAATAGATCTTCATTTTACATTGCTTATTCAAGTATTAAATTCTATGACTTTTTAAATTAGTAATCCACAAAGGGCTACAGGAATTATGAACATTATTCCATCAATGTTAAAAAAAATTAGTTACCTGAAAAAAAGAGGTCTAATTAAATTTTTTTTCCTTGTTGAATCCTGTTAAGTGCTTTCCTCATATGAGAAATTTGTGAAGTTATTGCAAAGCTGTAAGGACAGGGACCAGAACTGCAGATATATATAAAAGTCAGCTGTGTGATAATGGTAAAGGGAGACAGAGACAGATTCTGTGCTGGTTTTAGAATCTGTCGAGGAAGTGGGTGCTGTATTTTGGGCAAGAGAACTCTTTTAGCCTAATGCCATCTGGCTGGCTTTCATCTGTGCCAGTTGTTATACATGCCAAGCCACCTATCCTGCCCCTACCACGTTTCTTGAAGTAGAAATTAAATTTAAAACACAGTAATTTCCAGTGGCCTGATTGGAAACATATCCATGAAGAGATTTAGAAATCCAAGGAAGCAATCCAAGCTTCTGTGCTTCTGTCAGAGACTTTGATCAGAAATTTCCTCATCCATGTCCTGAAGCAATCTTTGGATATTTTTCTCCTTTCAAGCTTCACTGGCTTCAAAAAGTTCTGGCTGTAGGATCTGCTTTGATTTGTTGTCCAATGTACAGGATAAATACAGTTAAAACACACATAAAACCTCCACACACTCCTACCCAAGGTCTTCTGTTTCATTCTTTTTATTAGTAACTATCTACCTGTATTTATAAAAACAACAAGACAGGTTTTCCTCACCTTGATCTCTACAAGGTACCTGCATGGTTTGTATTTTGGTGCTGGCAGTTGTGCCATCTAGCACAACATGGATCTGTTCTGCAGTCCTCTGTAGGAGACCAACATCTCATTTTTAGCCTGGGATTTATTCCCTGCTTAGTAGAATTGGAGTTGAGCTAAATTAAGCAACTCATCTATATATTCATTTTACAGTTAACTGAATAGCTCTACTGATGATTTTGGAGTGTGTTTTTTTTCCTCATGCTCATCTGTATATATGTAATTTACCATCATTAATGCTATCACAAGGAAAGGAAAGAGAAATTCATTAAATCATTTTGTACAGATATTTCTGTAAGGAAAATCATTACAGTAAACTTGATTTCAACAGGAACAAATTATCTATCTTCACTAAACATAAAGAGACTGACAGTCAAGAATGTTTCAGTTTTGGATGGAATGTGAATGTCCTTTGAATCATGGAGATTCTTTTAGAAGGACTACATCTTCTGTTTCTGCAAAACTCATCCAGCTGTCTGACCTTTCCTACCTTATATGGCTTCTGCCTCTGTTTTATACCTAAAACCTGGATACTTTTCTCCTTTGGACCTCAGTGTTCTTTGTGTCAGTTTTATAGCTGAAGTATATTTGTCTTGTGAGCATCTGTGGGGGGTCATTTGTACTTCTAGAGAAGGTCAAATTTGTTTGACATTGAACTGATTCAACAAATTAGATTGATATGGGCATCTGAAAAATCTTGGTGGTTTGATGCTTGTGCATCATCATCAATAATTTTGGTAATCTGATGTAGATATTTATAAATAACATTCTTCAATTACTTCTCATGTTTTGTGAATCTCATTTAAACTAGTATTACCAATAACAGTGGGAGCTGACAGAGTCTTTCACATTCTGCAGTGCATTTTTAAAACCAGAATATATTTAAATGGAAATTTAATTGTAAAGAGAGCAAGTTTGAAAAACTGTTGTGAAGCTACTGAATCCATGATGGATTTTTCAAAGTCACAGTGATGATTACACTGCAATTATTTACCACAGCTGCTTTAAATGCTACTTTAAAAGTCATTTAAAGAAACATTTGTTAATGAATGCTCACCAGACTTTCACTTTGTAGTTGTTGTATTGCTATATCTGTTTAGAGCTGTATTAGCTTCACCTCTTCAACAGGTGAGTTATCTTTTATTACAGATAACAGGACAGGAACATAAGGTGGCACAGAGGAAAGCATTTCCTTGTCAGCTGATGGAGTTCAAATTCCATTAAAGCCCTTTTGCATCTGATCAGTCACATGCACACCTTAACAATTCCATTGAGGCTGATTCACTGCTACATTGCTTCTGCAACTTAATCTTAAAAAAAAAAACCCAAACAAAATCAATCAACCAAGCAAACCAGTAAACAAATCAGTCATTAAGCAAATAACTTGGTCATATTTAAGGATATTTCATATTTTAATTGCATTGTGTATGCAATCAAATGAGAACATATTTTGAATTGTGAGCTATGTACTGCTCTTGTACTTTACAGCAATAAGAGAATATTCAGTCTTTAATACTTAACAATGATAGTTATTGTATGTGTTTAAAACATTTTTCATAGAGGCAAATATTTTTGGTGCTGTCTCATCAGTCAAGTTACACTCTATTATTGATAGAACCATTCTGATGTAGAAAAATTAAAAAAAAATTAACTACATGTCAATTATTCAGGAGTCCAAAAAACAAAGAGAGATTTTAAGGGAACATTCCTTAGTCTTATGTGTTGACACCAGTGGGATTATATGTGTTGCACTTCAAGGAACATTTTGCTTGCTGAAGTTGTGCAATAGTTGGCCAAGTAACAGGACAGATTCCACTCCCTGCTACAGGGTTGTAAATAAAAAATGCCACATGGCGTTTTTTCATTTATGGACTTACAGCAGGATTGTGCTTTTGAGAAGGGGAAGTGCAGCTGAAAGAGCATCTGTGGAAGTTCCTTCTGCCTGCAGAAAGAGTGCTACAATTTGGTATTTGATGGCTTTCACAGAGTGCAACCTGCAGGCTCCTTTACAGCTCTCAGCACTGATACAGACGTAAGCAAGTGATGCTTTGCTCTTGCTTCTCACTGTATTTGTCAACAATTTGTGATCTTTTCCATAGCAGCAAAAACATAGTTTTAAATGTCACTTGATCAAGGTTAACTGAAATGGTCGAATCATCTCTGTCCTTGTGTGCTCTGAGGGCTAAATCATTAACACCTTTTCAAATATGATTGATTTTCCACTATTGTTGAGGCTTTGACTCATCTCCTCATCTCCTTTGGCACTCACTACCTTAACCCAGCTGAGATCTCTGCTCTGTCACTGCAGCTCCCATACACGAGACTTCATTGCTGAAAGCAAGTGGAACATTTAGAAGTTTTAACTACTAATTAAATATGAATAAATATGAAAAATAAAATTAAATATGTAAAGTAAAAAAAGTAAAATTAAATATGAATATTGTGTTGAATTTAAAAATATTATTTCAATGGTACCTGAATTGCTCAGCTTGAAGACTGGGTTGCTGTAGTAGGTTACTGTGAATTGTGAAAGTTGTTTTTTGTCTTATGACCAATGTTACTGCATTGATGTTATTTTGTTTTAATACTTTCCGAACCATTTTGACATTGTTATGGTTGTAATTAAGACTAGATTAAAATGAAAGAAAGTGAAGAGGGTAAGAATAGATAAGATGATGAAAATAATTGGGAGGACAAGCAAGGAAACCTCAAGAAGAAACACTTGCTAGTATCAAGAGTAATGCCATAGAAATGGTCTTTTACCATTAACAGTCATGAGTTTGTCTTAAAGACAAATTATATAATGAGAAGAAAAAATACTAATTAGATACTCTTTTATCCAATTACTTCATGTTTCTTATAATTCTGAAATTAATTAATAATCTTTGTGAAGGGCAGAGTGAACTAATTCTAGGTTAGGGGAATGTTGGGAATTCAGTGTGTAGGTTATATTTTTTAATATTTTCTGTTTTTTTAAAAAATAATAATCTTTTAATCATTTCAGAAAGGTGAGTAATGTGTTCCCTGAATTTATAGTATAGACAACATGCCTAAGGAAATAGGGAACAGAAGAAACTGTTGGTAAAAGCTTTTCTGCCTGCTACTTTGTAAACATATTAGACTTCAATCCTCATTTTGGTTTAATATACACGACAATATCGATGTGTTTAATTTATAATGAAGACTGATGCTGTTTCAGCAGTGCTATTGCTTGTTCTATTTCTGTCAGACATGTATTAAGCTGTTCAAAGGACAGCGAAATCTCAAACTGCTACATTAGCTGGGCATGTCAAATTAATGCCTATTGGAGATTTTCTGGGTTTCAAACATGGTCTTGAATGAAAAATGTCATTCTGCTGTCAGTCATCCAGCTGATTATCTAGAGGTCAAGCTGGCCTCTTGTATACATCTACATTTTCTCTTATTCTTTTACGACATGAAGTGTAGCCCCATGAAACTGGCTAATATAAATTAGCTTGAGAAAATGTGCTTACAGTCTTGATGAAAAGATAAATTGTGTATGTTTTAAAATAACCTGGATCTGTACTGCTGCATTTCAGATTTGCCAGCTCTTCCATCAAATATGATTAAAGAGATTCACTCAAGCCCTATTCAGGTTATTTTCAATTTTACCATTCTCTTAATAAAAGTTCAAGATTGTTCTTTTTAATTACTACAGTTCAAAAATAATTTTAGCCTTTGGATTTCTGAATACTGGCAATATAGATGGCATCATTTTACAAGACAAAGAGGTACAATGATTCCATACTGTACTCTGTTTTTGCAAGATGGAGTTAAATTCAGATATTCAAATACTTCTGAACATCTGAACAGAAAACACTTCAGAAATATGAAGAAATATGCAGTTCCCTTAATATCCTAGTGTGTGTTTCTTTAATACTGCTACAGTTTTGTATTAATTTGATCATCCCACAACCCACTTTGAAATATTTTCAAAGCTGCTATAACTTTGAAAGTCTGCAAACCACCTTAAGAAGCCAAGAGCACATCACAAGATGAATTAGCAGACAATTCCTTTGCAGTTTTCATAGTGATCAATGTACATACTCTAGTAACTAGACCTCCTCCCAGAAGATACACTGGAGGACTCACAGATTACATGTTTTATGCAAAAGAAACCCAGAAATTAACAGATCTTTACAGAAGGTCTGTTGGAGTCTGGCTAGATGATTGTAGTGTTCTCTTGTGGCCTTAAAACATAGCAGCCTCTCTGTAACCCTTTGTCTAGAAAACTTGCAGCTGCATAAAATGGAAAGAGCACACAAAGCATGTCCTGGGGTGGGTGGATTTCTAGATAAAGGCACGCCTGCAGTAGTGACTTCCTGAACCAGCTTGTGTCATTAGTCCTGGAAAATATTTCTGATAAAAGGTCCCCTCAGTCCAAAGGCTGTCAAAGTTTGTAGGATGATCTTCCTAATTTCTCAGGAGGGATCTCCCAGATGTGGGAAATGCTCTGTATCAGGAGCATGGGTGTTGCTTGGCTCTCTGAAACCTGTGCAAGATGGTCTGCTGCCTGTGGGCAGGCTCCCTTACATTACAGTCTTTGTTCAGAGAACAGTGATTCCTTTTTTTGGCCAGGATTTTGTGTCTTAATGCATGTGTTTCCTTTTGTTCTGTAAAACTCCAAATGGCTGAATCCTTTTTACCTTTAAATCCTTGATTCTGTGTACATAATGCTGCAGCTACTGCTCTGCTTTGCACTGCAATTCCAGAGAGCTGGGTACCTCATTTCGTGCTCAGGAATGCAGGAGGCAGGACTGAGTCATTCCTCTGTCAGCCTCCGGAGTGCTCATGGGCTGTAGTAACACCTTTCCTAGAACGAGCAGAACGAGTCACACTAAATGCCTGTGTGCTGTTTTGGGCTTCCTGTGTGCTGATCCATAGGGTAAACAGAGCTCTAAGAAAGGAAAAGGTGGACACTTAAGTTATTATTTCCGGGGAGACCAGTGGATATGATTAAAATATTACCAGCTTTACTAACAAACATATTTGGAGGTCTATAAAACAGAGGTCGTTGGTTTTGGACTCTGGCTGGTGGAGAGCCTTTCTGTGCTATCTTGCTGCAGCACATTTTCAAATTCAGCTGTACCAGCACAAGTCACTTTCTACTCTTACATAGTGGCTCACAGTGGGGATTTGCACCAAAATGGTTGTGCTGCTGCTGTGCTCACTGCACTGCTGCAAGGCCCAGTCTTCACGAGCCACTTGGCTAGTTTTCATTTGTTAGCAGTCCCTTGTTTGTCCAGTGTAGACATGACCATGGGCATTGCACTTTTAAAGCAACAATAAAGAACACTCAGATCTGGTTCCTATTTGTCAAAATGCCAGTACTTAGAATCATAGAAAATCCTATTATCCTTACAAATAAAGGCATGCTAATACTATTTTCCATGTCCTTTAGGTATCAAGTGCACTGTAGTAGAGGATCTTGCAACAAAAATTCTACATGTAGCAGTTCTTACAGAGCAGATTACAGATAAACATTTCCTGCAGAATTATTCATGTTTAATGCAAAATAAAATATATATAAAATGAAACTGTTAAAGTTCTTGCAGTTCACTGATCTTTTGACTTTATGTTCTTAACAAGCTTTCCTGCAAGCCCAGCACAGAATCCCACCACTCCTTACACAACTCACAGAAGATATTGCAAAAGATCAAGATTCATGGGGTTAGTAAAGGGAGAGACAGAAGAATGGGGTTTCCACTGAGGAGAAAATAAGAGGAGGGATACATTTAGAAAATCCCCCCATTCCAGATTGCAGGAGCTCTTCCACCCTAGCCAAGCCCTGGTGAGCTGCTCGTGGCTAAGCCAAGAAGGTCATTAGAGGGCATTTGTTTTGCAAACAGTTTTGAGTAAATTTTAGTAGCTGTGATTTTTCTCTTGGCTGAAGGTAAGTATGAAGTCCAGTTTTATGATCCAATGTCAGGTGATGACATCTCGATTCCAGCTGAGAAGCAGAGAGCTGTTTTTCTTCTGGGAGCTGTCATTCTAGATTCGTGAAAATCTGCAGTACAATCATTCACCATCAGCAGGCTGACAAGTTCTGTTGTAATTGTTGCAGAGATGTCTGAGGCTCTGAGCTGGTTGTTTTAACTCAGGTGGTTGGAGGCATCCAGGACAATTTGTCTGTGAGATGCACAGAATGATCAACAACACTACAGATCTACATTACCACACTAATTCAGTGTTGATTGTATGAAACTCATTATTATTTTAATTTGTAGAGGCCACAGTGGTTACCTTGAGTGATTCTTGCCCTCTGACTGTGGACACAGTGGTCATGCCTGATGACTGTGGGTGTGCACAGCCAGGGTGAATGTACATAACCACGTACCTGGCACTGCCTGCTTGTTCCTGAGCTGCAGGTGCAGTCTGGAGACTGCCGCAGCAGCTTTGGAGAACACTATGGAAGGGCTCTCTGGATGTGGACTGCCGTGCACTTCACAGTTTGAGGGACTAAAATGGGGGGTTTGTTGTGTTTATTTTCTAACACAAAGGTTCAAGAAGGTCAGGCCCTCAGGGGCGGTCATTCGGCTGGGCAGACGTCCCTCCTGGATAAATGTCNTATTTTCTAACACAAAGGTTCAAGAAGGTCAGGCCCTTGAGGGGGGCCAGGGGGTCAGCTGGGCAGACGTCCCTCCTGGGTAAATGTTCTGCTTTGAGGGGACCTGGGGCTTTTATTTGTGCTCTGGGGTGTCACAGCTCTGCTGGCTGACCTTCACAAGTCCCCTGAGTCAACACTCTTATTCCAGAGCCTTGCTGCAGCTCTGGGTCTCTTCCTGGACCTGGTGGGAAGTACTTGATGCAACACCCAGGAGAGAAAGGGAACAGCAGCAAGAACACCGCTGAGCCATATAGCCTGCGCACAAAATCCTGCTCCCAGCAGCTCTCGGCATCAAGCCTCCAACTCCAGAGCCAACTCCTAGGTCCCTGTTTTGCATTTTCCTTCTCTTTGCAGTGAGAACACATCAGCCTGGGTGTAACCTCTCTCCTGAGAGGCCACAAGTCCCTGCCAAGCTGCAAGACTGAGAGATGAAGGAAAAAACTAACACGGCAAAGGGCACCCACAGGAGCTCATGGCCGCTCAGAAACCCAGGCTCTCCAAATGCCTACCACGGGCCCCCTCCCAAAAACACTGCTCTCCCCAGGAGACATAGCTGTAGCTTTACAATCTTCTCATTTAATTTCCAGGTATTAATTATTCTGAGATAGTATTCCAATTTTAATCAAAGAAAAAAATCAACCTAGAGATATAAAGTCTGTGCTGTTTTTTAGGGATTTTGCTTCTGAGAGAAGTATGAGGTGGAGTAGAGAGGTGACAGTGAGTATGTGAATGGTGTGAATATTTTTATATCTGTTCTGTTAGCTTTTTATATTCTTCCCCTCCATATCTTTTTCTTACTGAAAAAATGGCTGAGAAACAGGTTGGTAAAGCAGAGCTTCTCTAAAACCTTTATTAAGGAATAGGTGGGAAGGAGGGATCCCACGTTTCCCGACGGATGATGAGCACTAGCAGCTCAGGATGACTGCCAGCTGAGGAGTGACAGGATGCAGAGGTGGGGCATGAGCACACAACTGAGCTGAGGGGGACAAAAACAATGCAGAGGGGCACAGAATTACGAACAGACAAAGAAAACAAAGCATGTTGGGAAAGCTTTCCAGTAATCAAGTATGACTTCACCTAATTTCCTCTTACTAGTCCGAATGCATATTTCAAGTTTAAATGTATGCCTAAACCACCTTGGGGTAAAGTATAAAAATAGGAGCGTTTTCTCTCGGCCCTCAGTGACTGATGTATGCTGAGGTAGTGCAGAGCTCAGAGTAGGAGTGCAAATAAGCCTGTGGGAGGAGGGGAGCAGGTACAAGAGGAGCAGGAGATGACACAAGTATTGTTTTCAGCCAGTCCGTACACAATTTTTTCCCATGAGTTTGGAGAATATGGTGCAATTTACTCCCCACTCCAGCTTGCTTCTTAGTCTCTTGTTGCCTGTGATGTCTCATAGTTTCTCCTGCCATAAGGGTTGCTCATCCCTTTCTTCTGGTTACCCTCCCCTAGCAGAGCCGCTGTTCCCCTGAGTGCAGGCAGACAGACAGAAGGACACGTACAATGATGAGTTGCCTGGCCAGGCATCTGATTTCCTGTGAGTGGAGGGAAGCAGGAGGCCGAGCCCAGGGCTGCTCCTCGCTGCTGTGAGGATGCGTCGGGTCAGGACATCCTGCTGGGCTCACGCGCTGCTTCCTCCTGGGCCTTGTGCCCAACTCTGTTGCAACTGAGCCCAGACCTGGTTCACCTCCTGTTTTGGGACTTCCCTGACCTGTGTCATGACTAGACTGGAGAACTGCAACCGCTCACCATGCTGGAAGCATCTCCAGCAGAAGCAGGGCCAACAGGGAAGGTGAGGGAGAGGCCGGGAGCTGGAAGTGAGGGATGTTGGCCACCGTGTCAGGCCAAGGACTCCGGCTCCGGGTTTTCGCTGCAGCTGCCTCGAGCAGGCTCCGGCTCCGGTAATCCGCGCCCGGTTTTGCGCGCGGCTGCGCTGCCGTGTGGCGGCGGGGGAGGCTCCGGCTCCGTCCGGCGGGCGGGCGCGGATCCGGTGCCGGGATTTGCCCGGGGCCGGCTGGGGAAGTTGCCGAAGTTGTGCGGCGAGTGGCGGGGCCCGGCGCGTCCTTCCTGCGGCCCGGCCGGGGGCATGGAACAGCA
>VYXF01009087.1:2225159-2275314 GCA_013397295.1 Polioptila caerulea | reverse complement strand
CGGGGGTGTGTCCGTGTATGCGGGAGGGAGGAAGGGAGGGAGGGAGAACGGCAGCGAGGGGAGGCGAGCGGGCAGCCCCGCGCCGCGACCCGGGGGTGCCACGGGCGGGGCACGGGGTCCCGCCCGGCCGCAGGTGCCTCTGCCCGGGGCTGGGGAGACCCGGCCGGGGAGCGGCCCTGGGCGGGCGGGGCTGCGCCGGCGGCGGTCGCGGTCCGTCTTTTGTCTCTGTAGGACTCGGGGCGCCGGGCTGGAGCCCAGCGAACCCCGTCCCGGGAGCGCCGAGAGCGGGCGGGCTCGGAGAGTGTTCGCGGAGGGGCTGAAAGGCGATAGCGCCGGGTTAAGGTGTCCGTGCCCCGCAGGCACACCCGGCACCGAGGCCGTGGGCAGGTGACCCTGGGAGGGACAGGCGAGTTCCTTGTTTTAACAGAAACCTGTCTCTGCAGATACTGCTTGCAAGCCATTTTACCTTGCTTTTGGTGGGCCCCGTGGTGTGGGGACAGTGTTGCCACGTAGTGCCCATACAGGTGCCTCATAGTGAAGAGTTGTGCAGGTGATGGCCCTAAAACTTGGAGACTCTCGGCGCTGTTTCGTGCTCGTGTGATCTCACTTCACCTCAATCCTTGTTGCTCGCATTTTTTCCTGGCGGTAATGGAATCACTTCACACAGGTTATTCTGTACCGCTAGGATCTTGTCTTATTCCCTAGAGCTGCGATAGCTAATGTATGACACTTTTTGGTACTTTTAATTTCATTTATCAGTGAGATGAGAAATTTCCATTTCTAGCTGACATAAGGCTGAGGTGGGCCTATTGGTTCACCCTCCTGGCTTGGGATGACAGCCAGTTGTGACATTTACAGAGAGCAAAGCGGGTAAATGAGCTTAATGAATTGCTTGAGCACATGGAAGTAAACTTAAAAAACTGGCAGCTAGGCTGCACAGCTTGCACTCACTTACACAGAGTTCGCTTTTGAGACCATCAACCGTTTCAAGGAAAGAAAGGGTAGTTTGGTGAAAAGGTGAACAAATATATGGAGAAAGCAAATGTGTCTTTAAGAGTCTAAAAGTATAGAGTTATGAAGTATAGTACTTTTTGTGAAAGCTTGCTTTATATTAAAATTGCTAAGTTAGCATTGTCTGAGTCTCTTAATGGTCTTCAAGTGAATGAAAAAGCTTTAAACATCGGCTTACTGAAGGGAAGGAAGTTTTCACAGAGCTGCTCTGGCTCTTGATTTGGGGAGAGGAGTGGGGTGACAGCTCTAGTGCGTTCTACAGCAAGACATTATTGCTTACAGGCTGTGTAATCCTTTCATTGTAGAATTTCTTTACTTTTTTGGTCACATGGATGGGGGACTAAATACAAATGTGATAATGTTGACAGAAGCAGAAAAATTGCCAGTATCCTTAAAACCATTGTGGCTGCAGTTTACAACAGTGGTTAAACTGAGGGAGCTATTTCTGTGTGTTGACCATTTGTGCGGGGATTTCTTTTTTTGGCTTGTTTGTTTTTTCTTCTTGTGTTGCATAAGAATCATCTTAGAAAGTCAAGCAAGCCTGAAGATAATTCTCTTCAACATAGGTTCTAACATGTGGAATTTTTGGGTTATAAAAATTCTTCATGAGTGTTGAAGTGTTCAGAATGTGTTGAAGAGCATGAGGAAGTGAAAATGAGGGCGTGGGGGTGGGGAGTGCAGTGGTGGCTGCCCCGGGATCACTTAGTGACACCAGCAGTAAAGGTGTGCAGATCAGCTCCAGGTCACATGCAGAGAGCAAGAGGCACATGAACCTGCACTCAGACTCACTCATGGGTCCGATTTTCTGTTCCCTTTCCTGTGTTTGGTTTGACACTACTTTAGCATGGCTGGGGCGTTGGGTATTTCCAAGTGAGATGAGGGTATTTTTCAGACAACTTTGCAGCTGCAATGTCTGAGAGGTTTGCACATCCTTTATTTGACTATCAAAGCTGTAATTTCAGTAATTTAAAACTTTTCTGTGCTAATTGTATTCTTTTGACTGATTAGTAAAAATACTTCTCAACTGTGTAGCTGTAGTGGAATTTATTACACCAAGTATGCTTGAACAAGGGTTGCAAACTGAAGCAATAATCTCCCCCTCCTCTCTCCCTTTAATAGTAAGTATCTGAAGTATCTTTTATCTCCTCATTTTGAACCCATTCTGCAACATCTTGTTGCCACTTGCATTTGCTCAGTGAGTGTTACGGTCTGAGCATGACTGTGAATTTAATGTGGAACTTCTAAGGGAGCTTCTACCACGGGAGTGTTTTGTTGTGGTTGCCTTTAGTTTGGAAACAAGCAAACAACAGCAATGAGAAGGAACTGACCCATCTCACAGATTGTCATCTGTTGTTGGAAAAGTCAAATTAAGCTATAACCAGTATAAGGGGTTGTATGTTTTGACCTTCCAAGGATGGTTGTTTATCAGACCTATTTCATGTGGGGAATTTAGGGAGGAAGAACTGAAAACTGAAGATGTGGAAAATGGACATGGGGAATGGGGCAGAGGTGTTTCTTGAAAGATGAAAGGTGTTTCTTGTTAATATGGACATTCAGTAACTTCTTGTTGCTCTTAAAAATTGAACTTATGGTTTATTCTGAAAAACTGGCTGTGATTGAAGGGGAAACTCACAGTTCAGAGAAGCACTGTAAAGAAATACTCAGGAAGAAAAGGAAGATAACTTTGTCTTCCTGATGAAATGCTTTTTGTGCGAAATGTGGTAGTTGTCTTGAAGTGAATTTCTGAGCTGCTTTGGTGAACAAGACAAAATCATGTAACGTTGATTTGTACCCTAATTAGCTGCAAGTCTCATTTGAGACTTGAGTATTGTGTTGCAGAGTTGAGAATGCTGTGCTGTGTTGTTGAAGGGAAGCATGGAGTATTACACTGAGGCTGAGCTGGATGGATTCCTGTCTCGTGCACACATTGCCAGGATTAATGTCTTGTTTCTGGAATACACAGGATCCAAATACTTGCAGTATGAATTATACCCTCATAGTAAACTATAATGTAGAGCCAGAGATTTTGAGGTCTCTGGCAAACTTCTGGTTTCCTTTTTTTTCTTTTTTTTTTTTTTTTAAAGAAATCGGCAAAATTGTCAAATTAAGATTATAGTTTGTAATTCTTAGTGGAATGAGGAACCTGTTGTTCCTCTTTCTGTCCTGCAGCTGAAGAAACCAGGGTATGCATGTGTATGTTTTAACCTGCACCTGGAGGAGGCTGACTGCTCCTAAAGCAGATAGAACCGAATTTTTTTGGTGGGTATTGCATCCACCATGTTAGAGAGAAGCTGCCTTTAAAAAGGCAGTGCAGCTATTCTTTCACATTGCACAGGCTTTGTTCAGTACTGATTAGAAGATGGTGGAGATTTTCTGTAGCAATTTGCAAATTAAATGGAACCATTTCTAATTATGCAGTGACAGACATCTCTGCAGAGAGAAGACAGCAGTTCTTGTGCTTGCTTCAGCTGTTCAATGGGAAAGAAAGTGCTCAATTTTAAATACTTGGTAATAATCATATAGAAATCTGTAGTAAATGTTTTCTTTACATTTGTTATTATTGTAGGAGTTGTTCTTGGTTATATAATTGAAGGTGGTAGAAAACTTCACCCTGAAAAGCTTCAGCTAAGACAATAAAGCAATAGAGCAAAAAGGGAGACATTGATTATTCTTTTGAAATGGCATTGTAAGGAAACCAGCTTGCCTTGAACTTACCTGCTTTTTGGCTGGCTAACTACAGGAAGAACATTTAAGGCCAGACTGTGTCTTTTGGAAACTCTTAAAATGAGTCCTAGAGCTTTGTGTTGTAATAGAATATGGTATTTTGGATTTTAATCAGGATAGAATAGCTTGTTTCTCCCCTGATATCTCAGTGGGGTTGGAAGGGGAAATTACTTTTGTTTTTCTCAATGGACAGCTTTTATTTGTTTGTTTTTAAGCCTTTTTGGAAGGAAGGTTGTGGCTGGATGGGGTGGACAGACTGGTAATAGTATCTTATTACACTCAAATGCAAATGTGCCAGAGGCATGAAAACATGGGGATTGACTGACAACAGGAGGTGAAGGAGACGGGTGTCCCTGAAGGTGTTGTTTATTTCCTAGGTTATCATTCTAAAGTTCATAGGTTTGTATCAAAGGTTGTAATTACAACACACATTACCCTTATGAAGTGATCAACTTTGAAATGGAGCCATAATAATGTCTTTCTATTTTTATATGCTGGGGAATCTGACCTTTTCTCCCTCCCTCATTTTGCATTTAAAACAAGCTGAATTTACTCTGTAAATGGTTGTTACAAATCCCACAAAAAGAATTTTGCCAGGTAAATTCTATGGCAGCACCTGGAAAGGTGTTGAACTGTATTTTTTTTTTCTTATCCCAGAAGAAATCCTAGATTATATAATCCTAGATTATATTTGCATCTGTTGATTTGTTGTGGGGTACACTTTGAAGGAAGACCAAGTCTATTACTAGTAGAATAGTCTGGGATATTTTTTATTGCTGTTATTCTATTCACAGGAAATTCCAGTTGCTGCAGTGATACTGATGTTAAAATGAATATTGGAAACACTAATGAAGTAAAGAATGATTGGCTTGTACTCTTAAGTACTGAATGAAAAGGTTGTTTTGCACTTAGTGTTTCCATTGCAGGCCTTCAGGATGTTTCCTGTCCAGGAGTGACAATGCTCAGTTTGGCTGTAATAAGGAAACATTTGGCTGAACAAAGGGTGACATTGGGCAAGAGGGATGATGCACAAGAATCCCTGGTTCCAGCAGATGAGCTGGCCAGCTCTGTTCTACTTCTCTACTCCCTGCTTTAATTTTGTCCTGTGCCTAGACTTTCACATTCTGATGAAGTAACACTTAGTAAGTCAAACACTTGAATATTTGGGAGAACTACCTCTGTAGGTTGCTGTGCAGAGTGTAGCTGAGTGGGTAAATAAAGCATGTGAGGTTTAAGTAGGAAAATACAGAGTGCTGTGGAGTGCTGGAAAATGACTGAAAGTTGTTTGTTGTATTGGTGTTGTGGCAGTCTGAGAGCTGGCAAAACTTGGATATATTTTGTCAGGCTATTTTAAGGGATGTGTAACTGCATGCTTAGTTGATGGCTGAAATAATAAAAGTCTTTGGGTACCAGAGCAAAGTCAGAGCAAGGTTAAGCTATAAAAATGGATGTATTGCACTGAATACCAATGATGGTTTCCCAGCATATGTAATTTTTCACGTCTGGCTATGGGAGAGGTATTTCCCACCCACCTCCCAGCAATCAAATAAAACCTTAGCAGTTGTGTGTCCCTGTGCCCCCTTCACCAAACACCAAAAAACCAAAACAAACAACAACAAAACCCACAAAAACCCGCCAAACAAAACCAAAAAATCAGCTAGCAAATCAGAAGCTGAGTCTCTGGAGCACTATACTTGCTGAATTAGCTCTGAATGGAAGCTCTCCTGTTATTTCTATAATTTGCCTTTAAGGACATTCTGATGATGCTGCACACTTTCTGTAAATGCACAAGATCACACTGAACTAGTTTCTACCAAACATCTTCTCTTAGTATAATTTTCTGATCATCAGCACCTGTGAACATGGAGTACTAAGCCAAGAGAGCAGCTGTTGCTATAAGAAGATGGATGTGGTGTTATTTAAGAGATTAGGTTTTGCATTGTTTCAGGTCTTAGATTTTTTTTGGTGTTTCTAAGAATAATTTAAAAATAAAGAACCTTTTCCAAAGAAGCTGTTTTATCCTTGTCCACTTAACTTTAGGTGAGCCCTGAATGTCTGGTAGAGGGCAGTGGAATGAAGGCAGAAGTTATCCCCAACAAGGGTTCAAGTTACAAAACCCAAAGTTAGAGTATTATTCTATTTTAATATGCTACCATTGCTGTGGGTTTGGTTTTGAATCCAGAGATTAATTTGGGTAACTGAAAATTTTACAGACTGGTTGCATATGGCACTAAATTCTAAAGAATGATGCAGTGGACAGTGAAATAAAATTATATTGCTTTGTACTCTAATATTAGAGAGCATTTCCTAGCCTGAGTCATTTCAGGTTTCTGCTTTTGCCCATAGGCAATGTTGCCTAAGAATTCCTGTTTCACACAGCCTCACCTGGTGACCTGGCTGAGGGAAATCTGATCTGGGCTGGTGTCAATGACTGCAAAACAAGGAGTCAGCCTCCTAAAAGTTACAGCACAAAGAGCTGTCCTAGTTCCTCACCATTGTACAGAATAAATCCTTAATGCTTCTTTGAAGACCAGTGGAGGGAGGAATGTTTTGGATATTTATTTGTCCAGGGAGAGGGAAACTGAAATATGGATCTCCAGGGCTAATTTTCTCTCTGTGCCTCTTTCACAGCTATCGAGTGCAAATCCTGTGTATGAGAAATTCTATCGACAGGTATGTATATTCTGAAAGAACAGACCTCACTTGGATTTTAAAGAACTGATATTCTGTTGTTATGGACTCAGCCTGGCCAACAGTGTGGAAACAATAAAAGTTCAAGAAAAATTATAGTGCTTTAAAATGTATTTTTGTAGTAGCTAACACTTAGGTCTGAGCTACATCAGTGTAAATTTAATACTGATTGTAAGATGACCCTTATTTTCTAGGGAACTGCCAGGTATGTGTGATGTACATAATTTGATTCTAACAGATTGTGAGGTCTTGGGATGGAGTAAATGCTTTAAAAATGCCATATTGATATGTTCTTTGTTATTTTTTACAAGTGAAGATGAATTTCTTGCATTTGTAGCTCAGTTAGCATGTAAGACTTGATTCTCCCTCAGAATATTCCCAGAGTTAATCACAGGATGTTGTAAGGAGTGAAATTTGGATAGAAGGCCACTGAATGCAAAAAGAATGTCTGTAGTTGTTGCAGCTTTATTCAACAGGTGCAAATCTTTTGACTTTGTGATGCAAACATAATATGCAAATAAAATAATATACATTTTTTCACTTGTCTTCTATATTTTGACCCAGCAATACCAAGGTGTCTTGATTCTTGTAAATACTACTTTAAAAAAAAATAGCTGTTTCACCCATTCTGTAATAACTAATGTGCTTTATTGTACCAATGTAATGTGAAAGCTTTCAAGGAAGTTAAACTACTTGGCTGTATAAAACAATTAAAAATAATTTTGTTTTCCTGATGAGTAATTGGTGAACCCTGTAAAAACCCAACCTTATAGGAAGTTTTTTTTTTCCTTTGTGCAACTGTTAATGTTCCTGTCTGTTTGTCCTAAGACAGGTTTTGGTGTATATGGCCTCCTTATTTAGGAGCTTCTTTTGTGTATCAACATCAAAGTGTGAACTTATGTGCTGGGGAAGGACAAGGCCATGATTTGTGTCCATGCCCTGTTTTTGGATTGTGCTTAGATTAGTCCTGTTATCAAATGCAAAAAAAACAGCAGTTCAAGTATATCAGCCTATGATGCCTGAAGTCTGAGCCTGCCATTGTATTTTAATAAGGGATTTTCTCCACTGCAGGAGAGTAGCAGATTTGAAATTGCTAGACAGGAGGAAAGAGTTTACCTTTCTCTAAGTTCAGCTGGCTCCTGGTGGCTGAGTATCACCCTCAGAAAGTTTTCCTTCAGATGGACAAATCCACTGTGTGTTTATCTATTGGATTAAAAACCTGAGGAGAGTCCCTTCTAATATGATATCATTATAAGGGCACAAGAAAAGGCTGGGAATTGATTGTTGTGCACATTGTGGTTCCCTGCTCAGTCCTGACTCTCACTGCCAGGTGCCACCTTTGCCATGTGCCTGCCTCTTCCTCCTGACTGCAGTTGCTCAACCACTCAAGTGTGGAGCAAAAACTCAGATAAAGGAACTGAACTGAAGCACGAATGTGGTTCCTAAGTCAGTGTCTTCCATTTGTTGGAATACACAGCCTAGTGAAACTGGAGCACTGTTTGTTGTCCAGCAGTGTCAGTAGTGTACAGGAACAGGGATTCCTTAAACATGATGTTACTGTTAGTGAAGTGGTGCCAGTGGATTTGTTTTCCAGAGGATTCTTTTTCTGACTTGCTCAGATGAACTCTTTGCTGCAAGCATTTTTCCTAAAGAGGAGTTTTCAAACGTGTCCAAAGACTTGCAGTTCCACTAGGGAACTTTTCCCTTCTGTTCCTCAGATAAGGAGATGTCAACTTCCAGAACAGGAATGTTAGAGAGAGACATTTCCCACTCTGTCATATGGTGCTGGTGGAGTGTGCTTTTATATGAATAAATTCATCACCTGAAACAGCTCTGATGCTGAGTACACTTCCAGTTCTATCACAGACTTAAAGGAATTCATCTGGCAAAAGGTGGGTTGTGAAATGGGTGTAAATCCTGCCCTTTGTACTTAGAATGAGATTGGAATCTCAACCTTTCAATAGGCACTCTTTTCTTTCAAATAACTACTTTTCTGTTTAACCTTTTATAGACTGACTCAAAGCAGGGTGAGGTTAAAGGATACATTTAAATACCTGTCATAAAGCACTAGGAAATTTCTTAATCACATGATGCAGGGAAGCAGTGCTGAATTCTTGATGAATCCTGAGTTGAAGCACTTCTCACTGTAACTGTCTGCCCTAATCACATCAGATATATGTTGGTAAATTTTGGTAATTCCTGGTCCTACAGAAGACAGGCTGTAGCAGGGGAGTTGTTGGCTGATGCAGCTGTAGAAACTGCTTCTTGCACATGGGGGAAAAGCTCTGCCAGGCTGGTGTGTAACTGAAACACCAGCAATCATCCCAGTGCAATAATCAAACATAAGTACCCCCACCCTGGCCTTCAAGACTCAGTAATTTGTAAAGAAATTGAAATCAACCCTTTAAAAAATTAGTTACTAAGGTTTAGATAATTAATTGTACAAAATGAAACTAGATCAGTATTGGGTTAAGGAAGAATACTGCTTAAATCCCTTAAAGTCACCTTCCTCTGTCTTGGACTTGGAGAAATAAAAAGCAAACACAGCTGATACTGTGGTGTTCTGTGACTTTCTTGAAGTCAAGCTAGGCTGGAGGTTTTCTGAGTGGGTGCCAAGATTGTTGTGTTACATGCAAGGTCGCCTCCACTATTTGAAAAGGGGGTTTGATGCACTGTCTTGGCAGCTTTGTGCTATAGATGGACAGCTCTCCCATCACTCAGTTAGCCCAACTGCTGGAGTGCAGTGTTTGCAACATTACTGCTTGACCAGGGCATCTTCAGTCACAGGAAAAACCCTCTCCTAATTAAAATCATACTGGTTATGCTAAAAACAGTACATGTGTTCACTTGCATATTAAATTATGATTTTGAGATTTCAGAGTGCTTTGTTCCCTTTCAGAAGTGTCTACAGACATGCTGAAGCATTCTTTCCAAATGATAAATTCCCCACAGTCTTTCAGAAGCCAGTTCTAATCCCATCTTGAGAAGCTGTGAGCTTTGAGCCCCTTGTGTGTGCTGCACCTTGTGTGTTCACACGTGTGAGCTTGGGCAGTTGGTCTTGTGTTCCAAACACAATATTGAATATGGCCTTTGTTTAAACACAAGGCTGTGAGACTGGAAGTGGTGCAGTTGTCATCATCATCACCCTACCTATGGGATGAAGTAAGGCTGACAGTCTGAAATGACTGAAGATACCCTTAATCCTATTTTCCACACTGTGCCTTTTTTAAGAATCCTTTTCTTTAGGCTCTCAAGGACTCTCAGCTTTCCCTCTATTTCCCTTGTCCTTAAATTACCGCCATGTAGGTGATACAAGTTTTCCTTTTTTCTTTTCCCACTTGAAAAGGTTTAGTTTAGATACTGTTTCCCCTCAAGAACTTGAATAACTCTCTATTTTAATGATCTCCCTATTGATCCAGGGAGAAATGCCTGCTGATTGGTATTCTGCCAATATCACCAACTTCTTCATTGTGTAAATAAGTTTCACTGTAGGGAGTAAGTATTTCCCTCTGCTCTGGTGGCAAAGGTATCTTCAAAGCAGAGCCTTCTTTTTCAGACCCTAACAGAAAGGAATGCAGGGCTGGACAATGAAATGTAATCAAACCCTGGAATTCTCAGTTCTTAGAAAACACATGCTTTGATGGCATCAAGAAGAAAACCCTATGATTAGGAGGGGCTAATGAGATAGCTTCAGAAGATTGTCCTCAAAGTGACTGTTGACTTGAGCATTCTTCTTTGTGAGCTTTTTGTGAGCCTGTGTAAAGAGATGGCATCGATTCCAAAGCCAGTTTGTCATATGAGGATTTTTTTCTCCCCCAGGTTGATTCTGCTAATGCTGGAAGGGTATTAGCTTCTGATGCAGCTGTTTTCTTGAAAAAGTCTGGATTGACAGATTTGGTACTTGGAAAGGTATTTAATGGCAAATATTTATTTAATCATCCTGTCTTCTTGCTTCAGTTAGTATCCTGTTTAAATTAAAATACTTAGTAGTACTACAGGATGCATGATCTTCCCTAATGTGTTTTCAGTTGTTCTATCCAATAGTTCCAATAGTTTCTATCCAGTCATGGAAATTATTGCAATATTTAAATTTGTCATCACAATTAAGTGCTATCATGAAAATTAAGATGTGAACTTTCCTCCAAGAGTCCTTTATAAGTGGAGGGAGGACTTGCCAGCTTCCTTTCAAGTGCTGTGAACACTTTGTTATTTTTATGTTTCAGATTTGGGACTTAGCTGATACTGATGGCAAAGGTATCCTGAATAAACAGGTATGATTATTTATGTGCTGTTTGACTCTAACCATTACTCAGCCTTGAAACAAGATGAAATTTTTGGTTCAGGAAAGCAGTTTTTCTAACACACTTTTCTAACAGATTTTTCTAATTTTGACTGGCTACGTAACTCCCATTTGAGTGGAAGCTGCAATAAATTAAACAGCCTTCAGCTGCCTCATCATCTTTTCTCCAGGTTGTAAAATGGGCTGATATGTAGCTTTGCAATTTGCTGAGAAGTAATTTAAGGTGTAATGTACTGCATTTATGAAGAAGGTGACTTTTTCCTCTTAATCTTACGGGAAACAATGCAGAAATTACAATCCTTGTAAAATCTTCAGAATTCTTGTTTCTTTAGTTTTGGTGGACTTGACATTGGGACATTCTGTTTGGAGTTGTCCTTCCCAGGCTGTGGCAAGGAGCAGTGTGGGGACAGACTTTACATCTCACTGGTGCTACCACAAGCTCTGATGTGTGTTTCTATTTGATTTGATACATAAATAACAGTACATGGAGAGGGAACTGCTTCTTCCCATGGTAGGAAGAGGAGGAGGTTGTAATGTCTACCAAACAATTTTGTGGTTTTTTGGGCTTCTTTTGGTTCATTTTTCTGCTTTCCTCTGCTTCCATTAACCATCTGTGGGATTAGCTCAGTTCCTCCAAGATAAACAGCTGTAATTACACTTCAAATTTTCACTGTTCTGTTGTAGAAGAACTGAGTGCTGAGAACTGACTACACTGGCCAGGAAGTTACTAAATTATTGGGAAATTAATTGCAAACTTTGTCTTACTGGAGGAATCCAGCTAGCTGCTACTTTCTATCACTTTCTGACCCCCTTTGAAGCCATGTGCAACTTTTCATATATATAGCAATACTAAAAAAGCTCTTAATTCTTCTGAAATTTTACTATCTTTTAAAATTGTATTTTTGTATTATAAATCCTTCCAAATCTATTTTTTTTTCCCCTGTAGGAATTTTTTGTGGCTTTGCGACTTGTGGCGTGTGCACAGAATGGATTGGATGTTTCCCTGAGTAGTCTGAACTTGCCTGTTCCTCCACCAAGATTTGTAAGATTTCTTTTTTAATTGAACATATTAGTAAGAACTGCTTTTAAGTAAAAAATTAGGAAGGTTTGGTGTAAATATCAAATGCTTTAGAGGGGGATGTTGTAGGGCAATGGGGCCCTACAAAGGGGAAAAAAAATCAAGCAATGTGGAATGAGCTGCTACATGTTCTAGTGGGGATTTGAATATAAAATTGTGCCTAATTTGAAGATACATGGTGTTTGTTCTATTAGTGTTGTCCTTAATGGAATGAACATTTTAAATTTTTTGCTCTAAATTTTGGTATGAATGCCTAAAATGTAGTTCTGGCTTTGAGAAGCACCTTTTCAAACAAGGGGGTGGTTTTACAAAGTCAGAATCACTTCTCTTTTAATGTGTCTGGTGGTTTTTTTGCCTTGTGTTTCTTCAGACTGATACTAGTAGTCCTTTGCTACTCAGTGGAACAGCATCAAGTGATCTACCATGGGCTGTAAAGGTAAACTAAATATTAGCTATTACCTCGAACTGTTACCTGGTTTGCAGGAAAACCTGTCTTTCTTAGAAAAATCTAATGCTACATTTCTAAAGTATGATAGTTACCATTCCTGTCAAATTCATAATTGGGCTAATAGACCTAATTTAATAAGAACACTTGACCCTTGGGAAATCTCTTCATGTTTAGAAATTTAAAATAAAGAAAAAAAAAAAAAAAAGATTGTTACATGAAGCCATGAAAATAATTGAAGAAGAAATCTCACAGGGTTTTGATGAGTCTCTGAGTTAAAAATAATATCTTTTTGATGTTTCCTTATAAGCATCAGGAACTGCAATGTTTGTTTATTAAAAAAAAGTTAACACTTTTGAAAGAACTTCTGCTTCTTAGGCTGTGAATGTGACTGTTTGCATAAGTAATATTTTTCTTCTGCCCTGCAGCTGGAAGACAAGGTCAAGTATGATGCTATTTTTGACAGCCTAAATCCAGTGAATGGCCTGTTGTCAGGGGATAAGGTGAAACCTGTGCTCCTCAACTCAAAACTGCCAGTGGATATCTTGGGACGAGTAAGATTATCTTACTTCTTAATTGTCAGCTCACAGGTAATACCTGTGCTGCACTCAACAATGCCTGTTTTTCAAATTGAAGACTTGTAGTACTGAGCCTAACTATTAAATAAGATCTTATGGAGTGCAACTACTAAAGTGAAAAATGAGATTTCTTTGGCTGTTTGGATAGATCACCTCCAACTGCAATGTATCAGTGTATCTTTAACACTTGGGTCAGGGCAGGGTGCCTCTGCCTCCAGCTTAAGAATCTCTGCTTTTGAGTGGTTTGTGTGAATTTACATTGCTCTCTGGAAACTAATGCTGTTAATAGACCTTGAGATATGGTGGAGGGAGGCTGTTGTCATGTGTGTTTTTAATGAGGTTTTAAGTAGGAAACTGTTGCAGTTTAGTCAAAGATCCCTGTATTCTGCTTTTCATTGGTAGGTGTGGGAATTGAGTGATATTGACCGTGATGGAATGTTGGATCGAGATGAGTTTGCAGTTGTAAGTATCTTCTGCCTCTTGGGATTTTGAAAGCCTGATGGCAGGGTTTAAAATAGATGCACTGTGTCTTAATTTCTGACTGTGTGGTTCATTTATTATCTTTATTCAGAGTCCTTAATCTCCTTTTAGTGCTGTTTAATGTTTCTGTCAGTTTGTTGAGTGTGTCTCAGTACACAGCAGTAACTTTGTGGGTTAGATGAGCCATTAAAAACTTACACCTGAGATCTGCTGTCCCATGAGACACTGAGTGTTTTCACTGAGTTTTACCTTAACCTTCAGTATTTATAGAACTTGAATGCCTCGAGGTATCCTTGAGGAAAGTTTGTACTAAGTTAGAATTTTAACATTATTAATGCCAGGACTGCTGAAATAATGTAAGAAGTGTTAAATTAGAGATGGCCACAACAAAAGAATTAAATGCTAAGTGGAACAATTTCTGGGAAAATGGTGATAAATTAAAGTATTTGAAGTCTTCTCTCAAATAAAATTCCATAAGTACTGGCACAAGCTTGGAAAATTATTTTAATGTTCTAAAAGATACTCAACTTCACTTTCTAAGCTCTGATCCACAAAAGAAAGTGGTAATGAAAAACACAATTTAGAAGGCAATGATCTGCATCTCATTGTGGGCTTGTGAAGGGGAAACATAATGATAAAATGCTACCAAGTTGTTTGTTAATTAATTCTTTAGTCTCTCTCTATGTATGTATGGATATATATTTCTAATGTATTTACATCCACACACCTTCTTTTTCTTGTTCAGGCCATGTTTTTGGTATACTGTGCTTTGGAGAAAGAACCAGTGCCAATGTCCTTGCCTGCAGCTTTGGTGCCACCATCCAAGAGAAAACCTCTCAGTGTTCCAGGAGCAATGCCATTAATACCATCTTCAACCAAAGAGTCTCATCAGTCCTTGCCACCTGTGGGCATTTTAGCTGCCAAAACACCATTAACACAGGTACAGTTCTGAAGTTACTGGGGATTAGAAGGTTTCTGCTCCTAACACTGTGCTTCAGACACTGCCTGTATGAAGAGATTTGATGCAGGTTTTTAGTTTGCTTCTTGCCCTGTTGGCTGGTTTTAGGAGGCTGATGGGAAGACCAGATAGAAAGGTGTAAAATTTACCCTGTTTTACTTTTCCTAGGTGTCTTCAGATATAAAGATAAAAGAATATTGTTTAAGATTTTGAAGATATTTTTAAAATAAATTAAGTCCAGGTACACATCTGCAGAGCACAAGTCTTCTGGATGAAGACTGATTGAAATATGGACACATTCTTAAAACAGAATGTGGCTCTCATGTATACATGTGCATGTGTGCAATTTGGAGAAGACATGAATTAAAATGGAACAGATAAATGCAAGCAATAGGAAAAGGAAGCAAACGGTCCAGCATATCCACCTAGACACTGGAGATTTGATTTTTGTTCTGAATGTGATTATTAGGCAACTTGATGCCTCTTACCCAGGCATCTTATTTACTCTCATCATTTTAGAGTCCAGACATTGGGAAAAGTCTTTCCAAGTAGTTTATGTATAACTTGTTCTATTCAAAATAAGAAAAAAAAATTGATAAAGGTATTTAAGGTAAGAAGTGGGGTACTTAGTGCATCAGATGCAGCTTGGACATTTGGGTACCCTTATTTGAGTAACCAGTAAGAAACTGGCATCTTAATTTTGGAGATAGCAAGGTTTTAATCTGGAAATTTCCTTGCCTGAGGCTAAGTCTTGCTGTATGTGTTGCAAAGCAGTGCCATTCTGGGTGAGTTTGTATACAGCACCATTTGGGAGTCATCTGTTAATTGTCTGTGTGTACTGAAATTAATTAGCATCCCTACATGCACTTGAAGCTGTTTTCACTCAAAAAACCCCAGATATCTTTATATTAGCTGAATGTTGTGAGAAATTGCTCAAGTAGCAGAAGTGGCTTCAATTCCCATCTTTATCTTGTTCAGATGTAAATTCTTCAATTTAGAATGTGCCCAGCTAGTAACAACCTGGGCTTGGGCAGCTCTCCGGTCCCTCCAGCTAAAGCTTCCCAGCTGTGTAAAGGGGAATAAAATTGATAGAGCCAGACAGTCAGCAGGACTGTGACTGAGCACAGTGATGAGGGAGGAGATCCAGCCTCCAAGGAATGCCTTTGTTGCATGGGCAAAGGAGCAGAGCAGCACCAAGCAGCCTGGGTGCTTCACTGAGGGAAATGCTTCACTTCTACTTTTGCATTTGCTTGAGGATCTCTGCATTTCTGTTTAGGGGGATAAAATGGGTTCATGAACTAGGCACCTGTACCACTTTTTAAAAATTTGTGCTGTAGCCCTTGAATGATGTAAGTCTGAACTGGAAACAGAACTTGCCTGTATCTTAGTGTTGTGGTTTTGGTTTTTTCCCTTCCATCCTCACCCCCCTTCAGTGGGTTGTATCGCCTGCAGACAAAATTAAGTACGATGAGATCTTTGTGAAAACTGACAAAGACATGGATGGATTTGTGTCAGGTGTGGAAGCCAGAGAACTGTTCCTGAAAACAGGACTGCCTTCTGCTCTCCTTGCGCATATCTGGTAGGTTTGTTTGCCCGTGACAGCTGTGTAGATCATGGCACAGTTCTCACTCCTTGCTGTGCTGTCATTTCTGAGAATGGCATTTCTGTGTGTAATAGCATGGCCTCTGTATCATTAGTGGTAACTTACTTGCTTCTGCTCTGGGACAGAAATGGGTAGAAATCAGGTTTATGCCTGAACACAGATTGTTACAAATACTGCATTTCAGCTATCCCTGGTCATCACAGGTATCTGACCACTGATCCTATGCATGACCTGGGAAAGGGAATTGTTTCTATAAAATTGTTAGCATGCAAGATTTATGTCCCATCTCATTGTACAACATGTCTTTCCTTACAGCTATGCATTGGCCTTATTATTAATTTAGCATTATTCATTACAGCAATGCCTTCATTACACTCACTGCTTTTTTAATTCTTTCCCCACTCTGAGCTGTTGCAGGGCACTCTGAGAGGAGCACCTTCTTTTTCCCCCAGTTATGGTTAACACAACTGATAATTTAGGAAAATCAGGAAAATGGAAATGAACTTGTGTTGGTTCTGAAGGTGTTGCTAATGACCTACAGCCCTGATTGGGCTTTTCACCAGAGCACAGCTGTGGGCCTCAATATGCAAAGTGAAAGTGCCTGTGTGTGTTTGAGTGATGTTTCCTATGTCTATAGTTTTATTTTAGAAGAGGAGATACACCCTAGCCATTTTCACATTGGTAAATGACAGCAACTACACTAAATAGGGCTGAACTTGGAGAAATGAGGATTTTTTTTAATTTCATGTGCATCTCTGTACAGGGCTCTCTGTGACACCAAGGACTGCGGGAAGCTTTCAAAGGAACAGTTTGCTTTGGCTTTCTATTTAATTAATCAGAAGTTAACAAAGGGCATTGATCCACCTCAGGCTCTGACTCCAGAGATGATTCCACCTTCAGACAGGGGTGTCAGTTTACAGAAGGTAAGGATGGGTTTGGCATTTTTGCCAAATCTCAAACAAATCATGTTAATTTCAAAGGCTGTGCAAGAAGCAACCTCGAGTGCTGCCATACCTTAAATTTATCATAATATCAGGAAGAAAACAAATCTTAAGTACAAGAAATTGACAAAAATCTTCCATCCATATTTCAAAATGAAGCTGTCATTTATTACACCTGCCAACCAAGCAGAGAGATGTTATGTTGGGAAAGCATTATTTTCTCTTTTGAAAGAACAATCCTTCTGCTGCTATTTTAAAGAAATTTGAGTTTCCATCTCAAGTGACATGCACAAGTTCAGTGCTTTTCTCCTAATATGTTCAGTTACCTTTTTCACATCAATCTTTTTTAATAAGTTTGCAAACCGTGAACTAAAAGTTTATTTAAAGTTTTAGAAGTAAATGGTCCTCCATTTTATACCTCACAGATAGTTTAGATATCTCCATAGTCTGTTGGTTGCCATCTATCTTAATCCAGCAGCAAGCTGTACCTCAGCAGTTCAATTTGTAGCTCTCAGAATGGTAGAGGTCATCACAAATTCTTACGTGTTTTACACATCATGGAGCCTGCTGTGAGTTACCTTTTCTTGGTTGTGCAATACATTGACCTAATTCTACAACTTTCTCAAACAGAATGAAAAATTCACATGGAAAGCTGAAACTCAAAATTTGGCACTACTTTTTTGAGTTTCTGCAACTGCTATCTAATTCGTTTTTACATTCTGTTTTTAAAAAATAACTGCTTTATTTGCAACTCTACTAATCTTTTTTGTATGTTTGCTTTCCTTTCTATGTCTCTTTTCTAGTTTGGACTGTTTTTTCCATTCTGCACCACTCTGCTTTTCATCCTTATTATTCTGTCAGTTTGTTAACTCTGCTTTCTCAAGGTTAGAGAAACTTTGCTTTTCTAATATTTACTGTCTGTTGGTTTGATAATGAGCATCCCCCTGAGACTCTCATGTGGGCATGAATCAGCTCAGCCCTGCTCTCAGGTGTCGCCGCGTGTTGCGGTCCCAGGTTCTGCTGATTTCCAGCATTGTTGGTCACAGTAACCCCAAGCTTCTCCCTGAGCCCAGCCCTCTGGGGCTGCTCCTGTTGGCTGCTTCAGCTGAAAAGAGAAAGCTGTGTCTTCCTGCTGAAGTTGCAGGGGAGGTGGTGACAGAGTAGTAGCCCAATGTGGCATTTGGCAGCTGTCATTAGGATTAATGCTCACGGGTTTGCTGAAGATAGCACAGAAAATTTAGTGATTAGAAAGCATTAGATGGGCTCAGTGTTGGTTACTGCTGTTCTGTGGATGTAAATTGATTTTATAAAAGTCTCAAAGACATCAGTGTGATTTTTTATTTGGTTACTAACTTAAGTGATGAGTAAGAATATTGTGTAAGAAGATAAGTTAGCTTTCAATTGCTCTGTAAATCCTTAACAAGAGCTTTTTTTTACTAAATTGAGCTGAACCTTCAGCTCAGTTTGAGCTTTTTCAGAAGAAGTGTTGTCTTGTTGATATGAAAGAACTTTTTTGTCCAAGATTATTGCACAAGATTTGCACTCAAAGGATTGAGCCAGTAGGCAGAGATAGGCTTTTTGCTGGTTTTCTTGATGTGGTGTGGCTTACAAGGTAAAAAAAAACCCCAAAACACCAACTTAGGCTTCATCTTCTGAGTTGACCCATACAAAGGTGATAGCAGAAATATCAGTAAGTAAAATGGTGTTCCGTTGTGCCTTAAAACTTGTTGCTGTGTTTCTTGACCTAGGTCTGTTTGTAGTCACCACTTGCATGACAAGCCATAAAAATTGAACTTTTATGTAAGGTCCTCTCAAAGAATTTTGATGGGAATTTCCTTTTATTACGAATGAGTTAAAAACTGGAGGTGCTGTTTTGCATGCATGTTGCAGTGTAGTAATGGCAGCCTGTGGTTCTAACTTGTCCTTGTTAACATGTATATTGAAGCTAAGAAATGTTGGCTTTTATGTTCCTACTCCCCACCAGTTCTCCTGAACAATTGAAAATAAGATTGAACTACATTTTCCTCAAGGTTGATGCTGGCATTAGTGCAGAATTTCTTTAACTGGTGAAAGAAGGAGACCTGGAAAAAAAAAATTTCTTGCAGCTAAAATTTCCATGTGTTCCTTCTATCCTTGTCCTAGGAGAAGTAAAAACTCCCATTGGAATGCCATGATCAACTCTTCAAAACCCCTGTGTAATTCCTGTAGAACAGGATTGAATATCATAGCTAATCTGCCCATTTGAGAAGCTGGACACTAACCAGTTTAAGAATAGCTGTATGGTTGGTTTTTTGGCTTTTGGGTTTTGCTGTGGGGGGGTTTTATGTTTGTTTATTTGTTTTTTAAAATCCTCAGTTCATACCATTTGTGCTGGTGAAATATGCATGAATAGTCTGTAGCTCTGCTGAATTGCACTCTCAGCCACAGTGTGCTCACAATTTAGGTGTTCATAGCTCTTGGTTTTTTCCCTTCCCCAGAGTATCAGTTTGAGTAAGAATACAGTTAATAGCATCTTGATTTTTCTGTAGAGGAACTTCAGCATTTAAAAACTTTTGCATTCTTTTGGGAGTATCACTTGCCTCTTTAAATTACATATATATACCTGTCCTCAGAATATTGTGTTTGTCCTGGATTACTTTATTCAAGACTTGAAGGAACTGATGTATTTATAGAAGGTAGCTACAATGGCTGTTGCTTTCTAAGCATGTTCATGTTGTGACAAGGCACAGGAGAATAATTACAGCATTTGTAATTTCTGTCTTCAGCATTTGTTCTCTATCCATTTTTGTGTACATTTTTTTGAAACAAATAATTTGTATTACAGTCATTGTCTTACAAAAACATCGAGTAAATGGGAACTCATGGGTGTGAGTTACCCTGTGACTTTGTATTTTCCAATTTTCATTGAGTACTCTGGAGGTTGGTGTTCAATGAGCTCAGTATTCCTTGCAAATCAGTGTATTCTCCAACATGAGGATTACCAAGGTGAAGAAATACAGAAGTAGTAAGCAAACCTCTCTCAAATGAATGCTAAGAAACCACCTAAATATTAGCTGTAAGATAAGTCTTATTTTAGAACAAGATTCTGTGGGGTTTTTGTATGATTAGGTAGTCCTGTGCTTTTGTGGAAGGTGTCTTCAAAGATGTGCAGGAGACAAACTCTCCTTGAACCGAGCTGTCTCCATGCTTTGGCTGTGTGTTGTGTTCTGCTCATACAGCATCTGGGGTTTCTAAGATGGAAGGTTTGAAATACAAAGCTACCAACAGTTGTCACAAGAGGATAGCTCATGTTGCCACAAAAAGTAAAGTGAATGTAGTAGTTGAACAGCACGAGCTCTAGACTAACAGTGTTCATTTTTTATCTTTCAGAGTACCCAAGGCCCGAATGCTGTAGCAGATTTTTCTGCAATTAAAGAACTCGATACATTGAACAATGAAATTGTGGACCTGCAGAGGTATGTAAGGGAGGAATAGCCAGAGCTGCCTTGGATTGAGTTGTGCTATTTACTGCTTTTTAACAAACATTTCAGTGCATAAGAGAAAGGCAGGTGGTAATACTCTGCTTGGCTAAGGAGAGGGTCAGTGTGACACTGCTGCTCCCTGTTCACTCACATGAGTGCACTTGGTGACAGCAGGGCTGTGAAGGGTCTGTCCCTTGTGCCTTCAGGTTAATCTCAGCAACCTGACATGGGAATATTCTCCATTGTTCATCTTTACTGGCAAATGTGAATGGAGCAAATCTTTAGGATGCTGGAACCATATCTAAATGGTGCTAGTTGTCTTTTTTTGGTAGAGGGCATTCCAAGGACTTGTTTTTGGTGGCAGTAAGGAAGTGAGATGGAAAGGATCAGTAAGTGTGCAGGTCAGAGAGTGGGAAGATGACTGTGCATGGACCTCTGCTAGAGTTTTGATGGGGGTAGAGATGGGGATGCTTCTCTTGTGTAAAAAAATAAACTGCTCGACAGGGAAAAATGGTTTTGATGTCTGCAGACTCTTGGATTTCTTTAATTATTTCTAAGATAATTAAGATGACTTCAAGTGACTAAGAAAATCAAATTAATATATTTTCAATAGTCTTGGTCACGCTCTTGAGACAGCAAGTATTTTTCTTCAGTGTTTTTCTTGTTACTGTCATAAATCTACTGAAAATTCTATTAAGAACAGTAAATTCTCCTATTTTTTAAGTGCGGGTGCTTTGTCATGATGAAATCTGCCTCTAATTCATGTCACTTGTAGGAATGATTTAACTTGGCTCTGTGTCAGAGCACAGTCTGTTTCCTAAATGCATAAATATTTTTTCACTTCACTTGCTTATTCTCTCTTATTACTCCCACTGCCTCCTTGCTTCTCCCTGCTCTGCCTCCACTGTTCCTTCAGGTTATATTAATTTAATTTTGGGCACTCATATTTATTAACCTGAAGTAAGATGAACAACTGTGTATATTTATTGTTGGTATCTTAGAGGGAAATAAATTGTTGGCTGGCATGAATTTTTAGATGAAGCTTTCGTAGGTGGGCTTGCAGCCCTACATGCAAGCCAGACTGTTTGAGTCTGGCTTTCTTTTCTTACTGTGAGTTATGAAGGAACCATGGCCTTTAAAAAGTCACTACTTCAGTTTCTGGAGGGGCAAATATACATTGACAGTTATTTTAAATTGCATGATACTAGATTGTGGAAGATAGAGTAGGGGCAACTCTTAGTGTGTATTTGTTTTTAGAAAGGGGGAATTTACTTTGAAATGATTTAGAGGTTCAGAATAGAGTGGGATTAGCAGTGTGTTAAATGTAGGAATCTTTTAATCTTTGGTGAATTCATGTTTCTGTTACAACTGGTGAAGTACACTTTCTGACTTGATAGTTGTCATATAAAAAATGTAATTTAAACTGAAGTTATTTTTCTTCATTATTAAACAAGATGGATTGTTCAGCTGTTGGAATCAATATATAAGTATTCTAGTCTCTGATTCCATTGAGAAGTGTCCAAGAGCTGCATTTTTGAGACCCAGCAGTAGAATTTGAATCTATTTTTGAAGTGCACTTCAGGAAAAAAAAAAAAAGGCAGGAGAGGAAATGGCCAAAAGAATGACAATGTGTGGAAAAGAGCTTTTGGAGAGATTGAGCAAAGAATACAGAGGTGATGTCGTTGTGGCTCAGCAGTTTGTGAGGGAAAGAGGTCTGGTGGCCAATAGCTTTGTTAATCTTCATTTGATAAATACAGTGTGAGGGAGGTGGAGGTTGAGGATCAGATGAAGAATAAAATGAAGAACACTTATTAGGGAAGATAATACCCCTCTGGTGGGGAGCATTGGGGAACCTGCATCATTTTGAGCCTGTTAGCACGGCTGTCTCTAAATTCTATTCCAGTTGCACTATATTTTTAGAAAGCTATTTGAAGCTTTTCTTGATCAGCATGGTGGGAGGCTGGACCAGATGTTAATACTCTTTTTTGAGCCATAAAACCTTTTTCTTTCCCAACAAACCCAGCTTTGTTTTCTTACTTTCAAAGTTAATGATGGCCCACACATTAATGGAATTTCTTCAAGCTTTACTGGCACTACATTCCTCTCTAAGCATCAGGAGTAGTTGAGCTTAACTTGGGATATCTCACCAGAGATGTCATCCTTCACATATGTTGGATAGCAGCATTTAGATTGTCTTGAATTATAAATCAGGTTAAAAGGGCCATAAAGCTGGTGAGTTGGTCTCTCAATAGCAATGAAAGAGCAAAACATCGCTGAGAAAAACAGGACAATCTCTCCCTGCCATACACTTGCATGAAACCTTTGTTTCAAATTTCAGAGAGCTACATCACCTTAGCAAAGCAAAGAACTTTAATGTGGGATAGATCATTTCTTCTCAACCCCTGATTTGGAAGTAACTGAGCTGTTGCAGCAGAAGAGGTTGTGAGTAACAAATGTTAGAAGAAACAAGGCAAACCCTCGGCATGTTTCTAGTATTGCCAAACTGAAGTTTTACTACATTAGGAATTCCCAAAACTATAGATATGTATGTGAAGATAAGAAATATTGGGCAACTATGAGTGTAGATAATACTACCAGCTCTGTGGTAGTATTCATCATCTTATTAGAGAAAAGAACTATGATTTTTTTGCTTGTGTATCTAAGGTGATTCAGCCCGGCCAGGGTTGAATGTTTGGCTTGAATGCCTCTGCTGACACAGGGACTTTGCAGTTCTCAGCTATGGCAGATATTTGCAATGTGCTGGCTCCCATTTATAAATGACTCCATTCACAAATTAGTATTAAATTTAGAGATATAGTAAATCATGAAGCTTCTGTATGGGAGAAACCATCTATTAGTCATTGCTTTTAGTTTATTTGATATGAGTTTCTCCCAACCTGACTACTATTAAAATGCACAGGGAAATTGTATTGCTTTCAAAACTTGAATTGGTTACAAGTGTCCTTTTTTGGCAAGACCACAGTTCCTTTTAGGTTGTTTTTTGGATGTAGTAAGGGACTTTATGATCCAGGAAATCTGTCATATCCAATAAATCAATTTTGTTACTTGTTTTTGGTTCTTCCAGTTGCTGAACATTCCTACAGGGGCATAGCAGATAGTTTGTAAAAGAAATGGAGGCATTCAGAAGAATTAGTGAATTAAGTAGATCTGTGTTGTCTTTTCTTTGAAACAAAGAGGCATTTCTGGGGGGAGGAGGGGATGTATGTGCAGACTATATACACTCAGCTTGTTTTCCTTTGCCTGAGACTACTGCCTAAGCTTTTCTTGTTCTGTCTGACAATACTTCTTTCACTTGATTCTTTCCAATTCATTGTTTGTGCTCTGATTTGGCTCATGGAAGTGCCAGTGGGTGGGTGTTGCATCCTGTTGCTTAGTCCAGATTGCAAGGATTTAGGTACCTGGCTTGTGTTGAAATAAAAAGGAAGTGATCTGCATCTCTGACAGTCTTAGGCACATCAGTGACAGTAATGTGGAAAGGCTGTATATTAACCACACATACCCGCTTGCAATTCTATTTCCTGCTCAGTTTTCCCACCCCAGCAGGAAAAATAACAAGTATTTGTTTTCCTACTCTCTTTTATCATCCATCAGGAGGAATATATATGCATGTTGGCTGTGCTTGATGGGTGTTTGAGGGCTTGAAGGTATTTCTCAGCCTAATTTGTACAGAGATCTGTAGAAGTGCTTTATTGAGACCTTTGTTCGTGGAAAGTTATGGAAGCCAAAGCAACAGAGCTTGTTTCAAGCCTGTGTTGCAATGCTTCAAATATCCAAATATCTATGCTACAGATGCTTCTTGAGCTAGAGGAGTGTGCTGTAGCTTCGATGGAAAAAGTAAAAAGTTTTTTAGGATTTCCAGTTTCTGCTGAATGGAGAATGAAGAATTTTATGAAACTTGAAGGATCACACTTAACGGAATAAATAGCCTTGATCTTCAAAGTTCCTCTTTCCACATCTTTCCTCTTTCTTCCATTTAAACTTCCCCTTTGGGCATAATCAGGACCTTGCTCTTTAATCAGATAATGAGAAAAATAATAGCACAGTATAATCTGTAGTAATTATTTGTCAGAGCAAATGTTCATTTAAGATCTGACATCTGGGTTCTTTTTATTTTCCATTGTGTGTGGTTTAGCAGTAAACCAAACTTACTCAGCTTGAGTAAAGAGAACTTAGAGTAGACCTGTTTTACTTCAACACAGAAATGCTTTCTTCTGTATCAAATAAGAGTAAACAAATTAATAGTTTTAGATTAACTATCTGCTGCTATTTAAATATGAATTTTCTTAATTTTGATTTATACCAGTAGTACTAATATACTATATTATATATACTAAAGCTATACTAATAGCTTTTCACTATAGTATTTCATTTAGAAATGTTGGGTTTATTGTTCAAATTCTAACTTCAATGTGTGTGTTGGTTTATTAACAGAGTCCTTATAAAAGTAAATGTCTACAGAAGATTGTGTAAAAACTGTAATGCTTAATGTTTTTTCTGCATCTGTGAAAGGAGAAAAGATTCCATATGCTGTCTAGAGAGAAACACTCATTATTTTTTTATAACAGTAACACTTCTGAGTTGTATGGGGGTTTTTTCCCTTTCTTAAAGCTATTGTTATGTCTGACTGATGAGAATTTATTGACGATAATTCCCCTGTCATCAGCAGTCGCTTAAACTTGAATAAATGCCTGTAGAGGCAGCCTTGATATGACACAGCAAATCACTCTGTGTGGAGTGTCTGAGCAGGCTGTGGTTGCAGCCAGCCAAGCCAACCTTGGTGCTCCTGCCTGAGCTGCCCAGCAGCCACAGCCAGCCCTGGCAGGCAAAGGGCATCCCTGGGCTCTGTGTGCCTGTGGCAGTGTCCCCTGGCTGCTGGGAGCACCGGCACCGCTGTGTTTGCAGGGGTTAAGAGATGGAATCTGATGCAATCCCTCCCACTTTTCCTAGCAGTTTTCATTAGACAAGTGCTCCATAGCAACAGTGAGATCACTGGAGACAGTATTTCATTGATTTCTGCCTCCCGCCCCCTTCCATTTTTGAGCCATTCTTATCACTGGAGTGCAGTTGGTGGAAAGACAGGGGGGTTTATGCAGAACACTTATGTGGGCTTCTGTCTTGTAAATAATTTGGAAAGCAGAAATCCCTCACATCTTTTGTGTTTAATGTTTCACCATGTATTTAAAGAGAGATACAGGCTTAGGGGGCTGGATAACTGTACCTGCTGTAGCTGATGTCCTTAAGTATTCTTGCATTGTTTGCTGGTCTTCCAGGGAAAAGAATAATGTAGAGCAAGACCTGAAGGAGAAAGAAGATGCCATCAAGCAGAGGACAAGTGAGGTCCAGGTAAATAAAACACTAAATTATTGTTCAGACACCTGATATTGCACCATGTGCTGTTTTAATGACAGTGGGATTACTGAGTCTTTAGATCACGTCACTTATCCGGTAAAGAGAAAAAAAATGGGTGGCTAAGAAAAAAAATGTGCTTTGAAGTGTATTTTCTATATAATTTTGGGTTTGTGTAGGTGTGTGTATTTATATAAATGTGCAAGCTCTTGTAGAATATGTAGCATGCATGGAGTTTTAAATGAAAAATATTACAAAAGAATAGATTTTTCTTTTTTTCTTTTTTTTTTTTTAAGCAAGACTATATACTGTGTAATTAAAACTAAAGAGGACACTGTAGCACTGTAAATTAATTAATAAACTTAAGTGGCTGAATTAAAAGGGATTGTGTATAGGGCTGCTTCTTAAGAGACACAGTAATTACCAGCTTGGGAAAAATGTTGCCTCAAGTTAATTTTGCCTAATATAAGTGAATTTTAAAAAGAATCTGTTGATTTTTATTTGAAAGGATGATATTGAATTTCTTGAATATCTGAAAATTCAAATTTACAAGTGTTTTGCAGGCGTTAAAAATTATGCAGTCAGCATCAGTGTTTAGAGTGCTGACAGACAAGCCAAGCTCTGAATTAAACATTGCAAAGCAATATTTCAATTAAATTTTCAGCTGCTGTTTAAAAAAAACCCCCAATCTTCAGTGTGATATCTGACCACTTACATTTATTTCTAAATTTATTTTAAGAATCTGTCATTTTCCATGATCTTTATTTAAGAGCAAATAATGCAAGATTTTGGCATTTCAATTGGGCTGAAAAGGAGCTAATGTGTTACAGGAGTTGTGAATTTTGTGCAGGATTATTTCATATGCTCGGGGGCTGGATGATAATTAATAGTGTGACCTTTGAGGAGATAATCAGATGCTGGCCTGTTGGCCGTGCTGGCAGCAGCTCCAGCAGCTGCAGGAATGCGTGTGGAAGTTGCCCATGCCTGTGCTCCACGGTCATTCCCTCCCCACCCTGCAGATTCCCTCTCCCACTGTTCACAGAATTCTCAGGGGTATTCCTGGCTTTGCACACGAGGTTATTTGGTTGGTGTTTTCTGGAATCTGTGTTTGCTCATGTTTGAGGGTTGAGTGCCTTTGCACAAAAGGTTTGTGAGCCTGATAAAAGCCTTGCCTTGAGTGTTACAGTGTCAGCCGTGTGTGTTTGACAAGCAGTAGCATCCCAGAGTCCCCTGAGTCTCTGTGTCCTGAGCACTGGTGTTGGGAGCAGCTGTCTCGGGTCTTTAACCTGTTAGTGGTCACACAAACTGTTTGTTAAATGTAGCTACAGAGTTCTGTCAGTCTGCAGAGAAGGAATAATCTATTACTGGCTTGCAGACAAATGAGAAACCTCCAGGATCAAACAGGAAATGGCTGCAGTGTTTATTGAATCTGGTGGCCCTTTACCTTTCCTTATTCCTGACTGGTGGAGGACCTGCATGTTTCAACAAACTTTCTAGAACTTCAGAGAATAATGTAGCAGACTAAGGATATCTTTGCCTCCTGTTTTTTTCTTCTGGTTTTATTCTAATGAGGACATTTCTAAAGATGATCTACAAAACCAGGTTGCTCTAACCTGCCTCCTTGCTTCAAGCTACTTTTGTGGCATGACAGGGTTTCTGATACCAGAATTCCTTCTACAGACCTAGTTGTAATCTCAAATGCAGTCATCTCATGTCTCAAATCTCAACAAAAAAAGTCAATCTCAAGTGTAGGTCAGTGATCAATCAAACTGATTTGTATAGGAGGAGGGAAAGAATGACAATTTTTTCTTCTGTAAAATAATTTCAATACTATGTGATAGGTACTAAAAAACAAAGGCAGAAAAAGAATTGTAAGGAAGATATAGCATATTGGTGGGGTTTGATGTGCTTGTTAAAATACCAGCACTGTAGCAGCAGAGACTGAGGGGTGTTTCTTCAAAGTTATGTGCACCAAGGATCCCTCAGAACTGAATTTTCTTTTTCCCTACTGCAGTGCACCAATGCCATTAGAAAGACATTAGTGAAGTTTTACTTTTCTGTCCACTCGCAGGTTTAACATTTTCTTGTACCTGGATTGTCTTGGGAGGGACAGAATGGCTAGCTGTTAAATCCATTGTCCATGGAAATACGGATTCCTAAACTCTCCTTGTTCTGCACTACATTGGCTTAAAGAGTTACAATGTTCATTAATCTAATCCAAGGAATTACTATTACCATCAGAATGCCAGTTTGTAACAGCTCAAGTATCTTAGTGGTTTTCATTTAGATCTCATTCAGTGCTTGAGCATTAAGGTGCTGCTTCTATGCTGAAGGGTGTTCTTTAAAATTAAAGCTTAATTAGAGCCTGGTTTACTTCATGAAGAGGAATCTTTGGGTGTTATAGTTTGGTGTGTTGAATCCACTCCAGCCTTTAATTTTGGAGAGGTTGGGTGCACATGTGAATAACAATCGCGACAGGTTTTGGGTTTGGTTGGGTTTTTTTCTTTCTTTTCTCTTCTGGCAGCCATCAGGCTTAGTTAGGTTTCTTCAGTGCTTCTCTACTGCTGTGCCTAGGACAGACAAAAGTGGGGGTGATCTATATTTAGCTTATGTGGATGTGAATTCTTGCTTCCTTTAGGAAAAAGGAGGCTGAAGTCTCTTTAAGCTGTTACTTTTTTCCTCCGCTGCTTGTGTTAAGTGTCAGCTGATCCTTGCTTTTCAAAGCCATGTGAAAATGAATGGATCAAGAGTGTCCCAATTATCCAAGTCAGTAGCTGCTCTAAGAGCTTTTTGTGTGCACGCTGTTTTTTCTCCCCTGGGTTAGAAATAACCAGTATTTTTCCTAGTCTGACTGCTCTGTACTGACATACTCTTCACTGAAATTCAGATTTGATTTGGGGGGTTTTTGTGGAGGGCTTTTTGTGTTTTGGTTTGGGAGATTTTTTGCATGGTTTTGTGGTTGATTTTTAATGTAAAGGCATCTGTGATGTATCTTTGGGTAGCCCCCCAGTTGTCTTGAGGTTACCTAATTCCCCAGTGTCTGACTGCTGCACCATTTGCCTTTCTATTCCTATCTGGCTTTTTGTCCTCGTTACATGGAGGTGTTAGCACACAACACATGGATAAACTGTCTCCCTCTCCAAAAAGAACCCAAACAAAACACCCCTAGAAAAGGAGAGCAGGATTGTAGCTAAGAGCAGCAGACAAATGTATGGTCTAATCCGAATTTCACGTCTGCTTGTTTTCTTAGCCTCCTTAATTTTTTTTTGCTCTCTGTTAATTTTTTACTGTTGTTGATGATTCTTCCTGAAATTGCTGTATTTTCTCAGAAAGGCTGCAATCTTCTCTTTTCATCTAATACTTTTCCTTTTGTACTGATCTTTTTTGATCTCTCTGTATTATCTGTTCCTCTTGACTTTGACGAATCTTTCTTTTTCCTAATTTCTTTCCTTGACATATTTTTCAGTGTTATCTCTGCAGCTTGTTGAAGTATAACCATCCCTGTTGCTCAGAAATGAACTAATTATTTTATGATGCTACTTAATGTACTTAAAACACAAGACACATACTTGCTGCTCTTTCATAAATCAGAAGATTCCATATTGTTGTGTATGAAATGTGCATTTCTTACCTGTACCGGTACACAGAAAGTAAGTTTTTGGCTGATCCTTGCAAAATTGGAGGCAGGAATGCCCTAGGAGGCAGTGCATTTGGGTTAATGGTCTTTCACCATGCTCCAAAAAACAGTTCCTATTTTTGGCCGTGTGTTTTTGAAGGGGGAAGGAGCAGAATGAAGGATTTCCATTATCACAAAATCCCAGAATGGTTTGGGTTGGAAGAGGCCTCAAAGCCCATCTCATTCCAACCCCTTGCCATGGGCAGGGACACCTTCCACTATCCCAGGTTGCTCCAAGCCCCATCCAACCTGGCCTTGGACACTCCCAGGGATGGGGCAGCCACAGCTCCTCTGGGCAACCCGTGCCAGGGCCTCCCCACCCTCACAGCAAAGGATTTCATACTAATATCCCATCTAAACCTGCCCTCTGGCAGTGTGAAGCCATTCCCTTGTGTCCTGTAACTCCAGGTCCTAATAAAAAATCCATTTCCAACCTTCTTGCAAGCCCCTTTTAGTTCCTGGAAGGGACTTTAGGGTCTCTCTGGAGCCTTCACTTCTCCAGGGTGAACAACCCCAGTTCTCTCACAGACTGTCTTGACAGCAGAGATGCTCCTGCCCTCTGACCATCTTCAGGGACTCCTCTGGACTCACTCCAACAGGTCCATGTTCTTAATAAGAAACTCAGTAAAACATAAGCTAAAAGCACAGGACAGAGGCACTGTAGCAGCCTGAATAAAGACAACTTTGAAATTCCAAATGAAAACCTGACCTCTCTATGAGGAAAGTTCATCTGTGTATTGGTGCATGATCTCAATACTTCAGGGAGATTGGTTTGACTGAAGAAAAGCAAAGGCAAACAGCCTGATTATTTTTATGTCACTGAATTAGAATCTGAGAGTACTTGCTTGTCTGCTATCCATGCAGGCTTATGGCAGATAATTTGTTGATACTTTGAAATCTGGGTTAGCACTGCAGTTCCTACTGCGGAATTCAGTGGTTAGGGGGAGAGAGGGAACAAATGTCAAGCTGATGTGTTTTCTTTCAGGATCTCCAGGATGAAGTAAAGCGGGAGAGCAGTAATCTGCAAAAGCTGCAAGCTCAGAAACAGGAAGCACAGGAAACCCTTAATGATCTCGATGAGCAGAAGGCCAAGTTGGAAGAACAACTTAATGACATCAGGCAAAAGTGTGCAGAGGAGGCCCATTTGGTAAGGTCTGGTGGCCAATGCCCTTGGGAAGAGTAAAATGCCTTGTCTTGAAGAACTCAGCCTTGCAGACTTACAGTTGTTGGGGCAGGAAAAAAAGCTTTAGTGAATAAATAGCCTGAGTGTCAAGGTTTTGTGACCGACAGAGCAGAGGAAATACATCACTTGCTCCAGTTCCTAATTTAGTGTCAGCGTGTCAACAAACATATTGAGATGTACTTGCACACAATAAGGTTTAAAGCAAACAGTTAGCAAAATTGTGATACAATATAAATGTAGTTAGAAGCACTAATTACTGGGACTGATTTCTAAGTGATTAAAAAAATATCATACAATTTTTTTCTAACATAAAGCTGTTGCATTTCTTTAAGCTCTGAAATTACCTTTTTGGTGGAAATAGATAGAAATACCTGTGTTGGTCAGAAGAACAGCTAAAATACTCTGTTCTTATTGAGACCAATAGAGAATTAACTGTTCATTTGGGTATGATCTATAATCTGTGAAATAGCTTTTTTGAGATTTTCTATTTTTTCTGGTCATAAATAATAGTATTTGGATGTGTTTGGAAGTGTTGTTTGGGGTTTTGGGTGTGGGTTTTGGGGTTTGTTTGGGTTTTTTTGACTTGAAATACTGTTCATGCTTTAGATTGCCATGCTGAAGGCTGAAATAACAAGTCAGGAATCAAAGATTTCAGCGTATGAAGATGAACTGACCAAAGCCCAAGAGGAGCTGAGTCGCCTGCAGCAAGAAACTGCAGAGCTCGAGCATTGCATAGAATCTGGGAAAGCCCAGCTGGGACCTCTTCAGCAACATCTGCAGGATTCACAACAGGAAATCAATTCAGTAAGGCAGTGTGAAAGAATCACTCCCCAAAAAACATTTGGAGCTGACAACCTTTAGTGTGGTTTGCCTTAAGGGGAAGGCGTTGTTTCCTTTTTCCTTCACTGTTTGCTCATGTCTTTAGTTACTTACACATGTGTTCTGTGCTAGTAGTTATTAGGAATTTTAGAGGCTGACTTAAGTCACTCAAGATACTTCATGGTCTTTATCCAAGTTTATTAATTAAAGGGATAAATTTATTATACTCTATGAATAATTAGTCGTAATGTAATGAATGAAAAATGGATAATGCAGACTTAAATTCTCTGCGTCCAGTAGTTATTTAAGTTTTCATCCTCCATGGCCTGGGGCATGGTCTATTCTTTAATTGATGTGAAGTCAGTATAAAATTACTGAAGTCAGTATAAAATTACTGATAGCATTTACTTAGTGTATTGTTGAAGGGGGAGAGTGAGGTGGATGGGAGAAGAAATTGGGTTGAGATTGGACACTGAGAGGCCCAGAGCCCTGTGCTTTGAAGTGGCTGCTGTTGCACAGACACTTTCAGTTTCTCTCTGTGATCAGTGGTTTGTTATTACTTTGGTGATGCATGAGCTTGCCCACCCTTTCCTCATGGTTCTCCTTCCTTGTTGCCAGCTGTGTTGTGTGTTAGCCAAGTTGATACCAAGTTGCAAACAAAAGGCAAAGCCTACCTTTGAACCCTAAAAATGGCTGGCTTCAGGGTTGGTCATTTCACACAATTCACATCTGTGACTTGTTAACAAGTCTTAAAACATTCATAATTTTTAAATATGGCTTTTAGTTTAGAAACAGAGAAGTAAACAAATGGATTTTTTCATCATTTCATCACCGGTGAAGAGAAGGTTATACCACTTTAATGTTTTTATATGGGAAGAGGTTCTTGCCATGAGCAGATTTGAGACTGATAGTATAAGTGGTTTTTGACTGTACTACAGACATTTTTTTTTACTAGATTTTATAACAGTACTCCTGATTTTAGTGCTCTTGACTCCCAAGTAAGGAACAGTAGGTGCTTTGGTGCTTTAGGCAAGATTATCTAATGGCTGCTCTGAGGTCAGTTAACTTGAAAGACCTGGTGGTGTCTTTGCTGACACCCCAATAACTCCATTAGGTGGCTGACCTAGCAGAGTTCAGTGGGATTTAGGCACCTGAATACCTGGACTAGGCTTATTCTTTTGCATAACCTGCCAGATCCAGTAATTCCTTCATAACTGGCAAGTTGGTTGTAAATGTTTGCTGTGAGGCATTGCATTAAGCATATTGCTGAAATAATAACAGGTAAATGTCTGCTTAGGAAGATATACTTGGCTTTTGTAGACTTCAGAAGTTATGTGGGAAATGATAATGAATCATTTGTTCCTTCTTGGAAGATGAGAATTCTGATAAAGCAGCCTTTTTGATTTTGAGTTTAAGGAAACTGCAAATACATAATCTAGGAAAAAACCCAAACCACACACTCACACACACAAACCCCAATCCAAAACAAAAACAAGAAACAAAAGCTTAACCAAAACTCCCCAGCAAAACTAAACAAACAAAAAAACCCCTGAAACTTCTGCAACTTTTCTGGTGAGTTTGAATAGCAACAAGTCTTGGTGTTCCCAGTGACAGTGTCTTCTTCCTTGGCAAAAGGTGTATCCTTCTCTCTGCACTTCTGCTAAGTAAGATTTCTGCTTCTCTCTCAAATTTCACCCTTTGATTGACAGAACAAGTTTTTATTATATTTATTTTTGAAAATAACATTTCCAGACATATATCACCCACCTTATATTTAGGGGGGGATGGCCATTTACTGGCTGCCATACTGATGTCAATGCATTTATTTCTGTTTACAGGTGCAGACAAAGCTTCTTGAGCTGAAAGAACTGGAAAATAACCAATTTAGTTGGCACTCTCAGCCCCATAGTACACTTGTTAATGGAACTGTGGATCATTCTAGTCTTAGCAACAGCAGCAGTGAAACTGCAAACCTTAATGAGAATGCTGAGAGGGAAAGTGTAGCAGAAGAGGAACAAACAAACTGTGTGTCTCCTGTGAGTAGTGTTTTGCCTGCTTGGTCATGATGCATTGCAGCTGTGAAGTTGGAATAAGTTAAGAATGTATCCAGATTAATCAATCTATGTTTTTAAACACTTGCACAACTGAAATTTCAGGGTGTTTTTCTGAGGGACTGTGTTTCAACATATCTGAAAGTTCATAAGCAGAAAAAGAGGTAATTTTAGCTTGCCTGGAAAGTAGCAGTAACATTTTTTTCTGTATTTATTTCCAAAGCAAAATATCATAAATTCAATAGCATAATTAACATTAAAGGAGAGCAGCTGCCTCCATTTGGTGAAATGAGAGCAGAATAAGGAAAAGTACAGAAAATCTAAGACTGTCTTGCTTTAAATGTTCCTCCTTATGTCTCAGTAGATTCATGATTGATTTATTTTTTTTTAAATTTATGCAAGGTTTATGGAAACTAATGTGCTATAATAAGTAAGAACCTCTTGAAGGATGCTTTAGTATATATTCTGTGATTCTGTTTAAAACTGAAAATTTTCCTGTGCAGTCTTGTGTTTACTTATTTATGGTGAATTGCTTTTATCCTTGTACAGAAAAGGAATAGTCCTGAAACAGCAGTCTCTGTTGGAGAAGAGAAAGAGACCCCAGCTGCAACTGTTACCAAAAAAGTGAGTTTGTTCAGGTTTGGGGGAGGAAAAAGGAGATTTTAAAAAGTCCTGGTTAAACTGTTTCAGGCTTGCATGATGGTCATACAACAATAGAGGAATAATTGTCACTTCCTACTGGTTTTATTTAGTGTGATCTTGAAAACATTTCGTCTTGTATAGCAGGCAGGTTGCTAAAAAATATTTTGGATCTCCATTGATGAATTATATAGAATTCCAGCTGTCTCTTTGCTTTAAGCTTTAAGAAACTACTGAATGGTAACAGGAGATGACATAAGTGTTTTCCATCCTTGCAAGTCTTAAAAATTTAATAAGTTTCTCTCCATCTGCTTTGCCCAGGAAGATCCATTTGATGCTGAATCTCATCCGTTGCCTGATCTAGTTTCTGAAGCCAGCTTAGAGTTCTTCCAGTCTGACCCTTTTGTTGGCAGTAAGTAAACATTTCTCTCTAAGTGCAGATTTGCAGAAACAGGTCTTGTGTAAATACATCAGGCTCATCTTCACCTTGAGACTGCTCTTTATAGAATAAATCTGAAGATGTGTGAGTGACAGGAGCGTGGAGCCAATAGGGTTACAGAAATAGAAGTGATAGAAATGAGAGTCCTGACGTGTTTCTCCTTCCTTGATCTCAACTTCCTAATGAGCTCTGAAAATTGCTCCTTTCCCTCACTGCCCTCACTGAGGACATCTCTTCCCCATCCCCTCTCTGCCTGTGCCCTGGTGGCATTTTGGCTCTGAGGGTGTGGGCAGGCCTGTGCTGTGTGTGGTGTCACTGATCTGATTGACAGCCCCAGTCCACAGGCAGGTCAGCAGAGGGTTCTCTGTGGAGGGCTGTGCTGTGGGGAGGCTGTGGGTGTTCAGAATGAATGGCTGTGGCCTACTTCTGGTGGGTTTGGCTCTCAGAACAAGGTAATGTGGAACTGCACCATCTGTTCGTCTTGTGGAAGCGCTGGGCTTTATTTTAGGAACTTGCCACTGACGAATGATGTTGCTCTGCTCTTATTTTTTATGGAAGGAATGATCTGCCTGTATGGAGCCAATTGGGGAAGGGAAGTTAATCTGAATTAACTGCTGAAGCAGATGTTTTCAGCCACATTAATAGGATTTTACAAGTGTTCAGATCAACATGGTCTGATCAATTTAGCTTGTATTGCTTCGAAAGGAAAATAAGCTCAATTTGTTTCAGATCACTTGGCTTCTGAAAGAATGTCAGTGCAGATTGAATATTTTTAATGAATAAATTAAACTAATTTAAAACAGCTTGAATGTTTCTGTGTAGATACTGCTTGATTTTTGTTTGTATTGAAGTGGTCTTGCAGCACATGACCAGGCCTTTCTTTCAGAAGAGCAAAGGTCTCTCTGTAAAGAACCAAACTTTTGGGCTTTGAGCACTCAGTCCATTCAGGGGTAGATACCCACAGCTAAGAGACAGGATGTGTCTCTCAGATGTCCATGAGAAAGTAGAAATGAGTTGGGATCATGCATCCAGTACTGAAGTGAACACTTAGGAGCTACCATCCACAGTGCCTGTGACAATTAAACAAAACTGGGACTCATCCCAGTAGCTGGCCTGGATTACTGCAGTGGTAATACTGCATAACGTGGGTGTTTGTGGAAAACAGCCAACGGAAATGCAGCTTGGAGATGGCTGCTTTTGTGTGTGTTTCTTGATGGTAATAAGCTGTTTATTGAGTATTTGCTTTTCTTTTGAACAGATGATCCCTTCAAGGATGACCCTTTTGGAAAAATTGGTAAGTAACTTTATAACTTGTAATGTGTTTGTTATTCTAAATGGTTCCTGCCAGTGGGGAAAACTGCCACCACTTTCAGAGGACAAAAGTAGGTGGAAATGCCACAAAAAGTCATGGTAGGATATATGTGACATTAGCACCTGGCCACTTGTGTTAAAGCTTTTCAGAGAAGTCCATTGCCAGTGAATTTTGCTCTTGTTGGGAGCTCCTTGGTTGGGATTTAAGTGTGTGAAGGTGATGAACAGAAGGCCCCAAACACTTGCTGCCTGTTTTATTGGCAAAGTAATAGGACTGTGCTTTTTTACCAACTTCTTCAGAATCAGGTATTGGAAAGGTGAGAACTCTCTGTTTAGGTCAACTGTATTGGCAATGTCATTGTGTTGTTTGCTTGGTCCTGAGTGGAGTTAGTAGCAAAAAAGCCAAATAACCAGTGGGAAAGCAATAGTAAGATAGGGCTGAGTGAGCACCAAGTGCCAAATAAGAAACATCAGTTGGGCTTGGGGAGTGCAAGAGAGTTCTTAGAAACGTTAGGTTCTGTAAAATGCTTCATTTTTAGGGACTTGGTTAAAAAATCTACATGCTGAGATGATTCTGGAACTGCTATTTCAGAAAATTTCTGCTATAACAGAAAATGTTGGCTTGTCTGGTATTTTGAATCATGGAATACAAATTATTCACAGGTGAATTTCATACTTCAAAGATCCTTGGTCTTAAATGCGTCACTTTGCAGCAGTATGAAAAAAGTGATACATTGTTTAGTTTTTAGGATATTTTACTTTAGCTAAGTAAAGCAAGCAGAAATATTAAGGAGATGTTTACCTTTTAGATCCCTTTGGTGGTGATCCCTTCAAAGGCTCAGACCCTTTTGCAGCTGACTCTTTCTTCAAACAATCCTCCACTGACCCTTTTGTGACTGCTGGCACTGATCCATTTAGTTCTGCAGACAACAGTAATAATACCACAGTAAGTTTGGTGTCACACTTTTACTGCTTTCTCTATATGATTTGGACAAGATAACCTATTTTGTACATTTAGATTTGCTTTAAAACATTGATATTCAGAAATCATATCCTCTAATCCCCTGGCTCTGTCTTGTCTTTTTGTGTCCTATTTTCTAGAAATAGTCACAGATGAAATAGAAGTAAAAATAAAAACATTTTTAAAGTAATTCATTGTGGATCTTCATTGCTCCACAGCTAAGAGCATTTGACAGTAATGACTGTCATTATTTAACAATGACTTAAGCTCTGTTTTTGGAGAGCTTTAGAGCTCTCCAGCATCTCTATTAGTTGGTGGAACATCATAAATGGAAAGAAACCCAGGATCAACCTCACCAGGTTATGTTCAGACACATTTTTGCCTCCACACGCTGTAGGATCCACAACTATGTGCTGTATTTTCTCTGATGTGTATGGGGTTTCTCCTCAGAAAAGTCAGATTGTTCTATAGGTGTATGTATAGGTTTTGGTGTGGTTTGTTCTTTTTGAAAAGAATCACCAAAGATCTCTTGTAATGTGGAGATGCCCACTGAATGTAGACTTTTAAGTGTACTTCAGTCTGACTTTTAGCTCACATTATAAATGAGCAGTTGCTGAATAGTCTTGAGCCTTTAACAGGGTAGAGTTGGGCATTAAACTCTCTGGTGTAGATTAGAACTTGTTGAATATAAAATATTTAAAGCTGATAGACAAACAATTTAAACAGCTGAAATTCTTCATGCCATTAACTTTGTCTCCATTCTTTTGCCATCTCCTCTCCTTTTCAGTGCTGTTTCTGTCCATGCCTCACTTCCAGCTTTGTGTGTGCATAAAACATGCATAGACATATATAAAACTCAGATACATGTGGATTAAGAAGCAAGTTAAGTGGCTGTAGAATGTGCCTGAGGTGCAATCACAGCAGCCAAGGGTGAGAAATCAGTGCACCTGACAGTGGTGGTCCTGCCCTTCTCTGTGGTGTGCACATTGTGCAGTTCTCAAGGTCATACTACACACCACAGCCTACTCCTCCAGCCTTAAAAATTAGATTTCTGCAATCTGTAATATTTGGCACAGTATTCTTTCAAAGTCTTGATGTTCTCATGTAAACAACTCTTGGTCTTATTACAGTTCAAAGGAAGAAAAAGGAAAAGGGAGGTTGGAGCTGTGGTGTGGGATTAGCAGTGGATTCTTGAGATCTGTACTTCAGAACTAAAGTTATACATTCATCCTAAATGCTTTAACACACATCTCTGGAGTGTTGAAATCTTAGATCTTCATGAAGATGGCTCTGGTTGTAGAAATCTGAGACCAAAATGAGTGGTAGATATTCTTGGCTGTTGCATTAGCTGTTACCAAGTATGTTGCACATATTGTACCTTTTTTCTATCCTTTCAAAGTATTAATCAAAAGAGAGAGGAAGAATTTCTATTAACAGACTTGTTTACTGATGCTGATAAAAGCTGCTTCCAGAATGTGTTACCTTAAAACTTCTGAACTAAACTAAATGGTGACTGTATTCTTAGACTGAAGAATCTTTTAAGCTGAAAAACAAATTTCCCTCCAAAGGAATTTTTTATTTTAGACAGAGTTATCAAAGAAGAATGACCCTTTTGCTCCTGGTGGAACCACTGTTACTACATCAAATGATCTAGGTAAAAATAGATTGTATATATCAAACTTCTTGGGTTTTATTTTTGCTTTTACTTGCTTTTTTTTCTAGTCTTTTAACTGAATTTGCAATAGAGCATTGTAAGGATTTCCCATCTTTTCCTACAGAGTGTGACATAAGGTGCCTGTTTTCAGGGGGGAAGTTTATAAACCAAAATTGACTCTTGTCTGTAGTGTGTATCACTGAAACTGATCCCACAAAAACTGTTCCTCTGCTTTAGCAAAACTGGGGCAGTATCCTAACCTAAGTGTTGGGACTGTTTGGGTGGTTTGTGCTGCTTCCCTTTGGGGTTGTGTTCAGAGATTTCATGTTACTTTCTAAGTAACATCAGAATAGCTCTGCACCACCAGAGTAGATGTGGAATAGAGTCACTCCTGCATTGAGATTTTTTACTGCTCAAGTTTGCTCCTTCTGTGAACCTCTCTCACCTGGGAGCTAAAGATATTTTAGGGAAGGCTCTTAACTTCTATTTTCCTAAACCACAGTGACAAGTGATAATCCAGAACAGGAGTCCATGTGTGGTTTTGTACTCTAAACCTGTTCATTTTAACTGTAGGGGGAAAAAAGGTGTTTTTTAGAGATGCAGAAGTGAATATGGCACACTAAAATTCACACTAAATTTCTGCTCTACAGTACAGTAGCAGTTTTCACATGTTTTAGGCAGATGAGAATGAAAAGGTTCTGTTGAATTAGACTGAGATGATATGATTCCACAAGTGGGTCTGCAGTCAGAAAAGAGCTCTGGTTCATGTTCATATATATCTACATAAATATATATATATATTTATATATATGTCTGTATATGTATATTTATGGGTGTATGCACACAAAAAACACCTCTGTGTGTATATATACATAATGTATATATACATATCTCAGTAGAACATTTCCAGTAGGATGCCTATGGTTACTTGATACTTTCAGTGGAAATTAGCTTTTTTTAATGTAGGAAAGCATACCAGTATTTCTTTTGAATTACTTCCTGTTCAGGAGGTTTATTATCCTTAACTGGAAGCTGACACTTAGAGTTTTTGAAAAAGCTGTGTAATAGCTTGAAGTGCTCACCTCATAAAATACCTCACTTGAATTAATTTAAATTGCAAAATATGTAATAGTTGCTCTTTAGTATTAATAGTAGTGGGATTTTTTTTTTTCAGTCTTTTATATTTAACTTTTAATCTTATTCTTTGCTTGATTGGTGTGTATTCAGCTACAGACCCCTTTGCCTCCCTGTTTGGAAGTGAATCCTTTGAAGGTGGCTTTGCTGACTTCAGCACGCTGTCCAAGGTAATGTGAAGGTGCTGCTACTCACAGAAAATGCATGAAACTGCAGTGACAAGGCAAAGCTTACCCAGTTTCATTACAGTTTTGCCACTACTAAACATTTCTAGTGGCTGACTTGCTGGAAAAAGAGGTCTTGATAGCAAATTGTCCTGCAATTCTGTGAAGAATGCAATGTAACCTTTTTGGCTTGATAAGTATTTTCTCTCTATTTCCAGTGATACTAAAATTTATTTTTAACTTTGCTGAGTTTAGCAGCAAAGTATTACTTTTGCATGTTTAACTGCTTTCAATGGTGCTGTACACAGTAGCCATTCCTGATTTCTCCTCCTGTTCAACCTTCTTGAATATGTAGGTATGTGTAAAAGCAAACAAAAGTCTTTTCATTAGTCTTAGTCCAGACTTTCAGTTCTGATTTAATACTGTGTTATTGAAGAGAATGTCTGGTAGCACTGCACTGAAAATGTGTGTGTTGCTGTTTTCTTTGTTGAAGGCCAACAACGAGGATCCCTTTAGCTCTTCCACTTCAGGCTCTGTCAGCAGTGTCACCATAACAAAAAACTTATTTGAGGAACCACCAGCTAAAAATGAGGATGTTCCTCCTGCACTGCCCCCTAAGACAGGAACTCCCACCAGGCCCTGTCCACCACCACCTGGTAAGAGCTGACACTGAGGTGTGGTAACAATCAGCTGCTTCGTGTTGGCAGAGGGGGAGGGTAGAGGGTCTGAATTGAAAATGAATGAGCAAGAGGTGAAACAAGTCCATTCCTCATCTGTTGGTCGTTTCCTGAGTTAAGTTTTGCATGGTGTTTGGGGTCAGAGTTTGAAGAGACAAAGGATTTAGAAAACAGGAAAAAAGACTTGTTAGCAATGTGTGCAAGAGCACAGCATAGCTGCAAATTAAATGGTTGCTAATGGGCTATACTGTGAATATTGAATTCAATTAGGCTTAAAGAGAATTTAGTGTGCTTTATGCATTGCAAACACAGATGCCTGTAATGTAAAGTTTGGAGCAGGAACAATAATAAACTCGAGCTCCCTGGGCTGTTTTCTCCTCAGTGATAGGGGAATTTTGGGGATGTTCCATGGCACAAACCACTCTGCTTTCCAGAAAAGGCCATGACTATCATGTGTAACAACACCTTCTTGTGGTTACACCAAGACCATATTACAACAGACTCCTCACTCTTCATTTGTTTTTGCAAACATAGGAAAATATATTTCTAGTATTCCTTTAAAAATGCTGTCCTCTGTTTCATTGTCTTTAAAAACTCTCCTGTGTCATTTGTTTCACTGTTACACTCTATGGATGAGTCTTAAGGTGTTTTGAGAAACTGTGGCATGAAAACTTAAATGTGCATTCATCTTTTCCTCAAAAGAAGGGGAACACAGTAGATGCAAGAGTGCTCATACTGAAGTTTGAACTCAACTGTTTAGTTTCTAATGTTGGTGTGAGATCTGGTTCATGCTAATCCCTTGCAAGTAATGATTTCCATTGTAAATAATGTGAAAAACAGCTGTTAATAACGTGTTAAAACAGCTGACATGGCAAATGAAGATAATTTGAATGCTTGATGTTGGTCCTTATTTAAACACAAAAAGGATTTCTGACTTGATAGTGTGGGAGTGGCTGTGATATGGTGCACTTTTGGAAGGCAAGCTTCTAGGGGTGAAACAGCAGCATCCTTAGCAACAGATGATTAGAAAAAAATACCTGGTTTTGATATGGACAGTTAAAAATGTGGTTATTTTGATAACCATTCCCAATGAATTGTTTTCCTAATGGAAATAAAATATGAGGTACTTAAATGTAATTATTTTTAATGACTTCCTTGATCTGATTTGAAACAATGGAATGCTTTTTTCAAAGAAATACCCCAAAATCTTTCTTTTAATTCTTCTCTCTACTGGAATGTGTGTAGAAGGGCTGTTGCCTCTGAATTCTGTTGTCTCTGAATTGCCTCTCTAGATACTGATGAACACACTCATTTCTTGATTTTGGGGAAGATTTGGTGATTGTGTATTTTATATTCTTACAGTAATTAACCCTTCCCATGTAGAAATAAAATTCCCTGGCTGTCATTGGGAGATGCTTCTCCCACATTTTTCAAGAAACAGGCAGGCATTATTTGTGAGTAACAGAATTGTAGAATCACAGAATGGTTTGGGTTAGAAGGGACCTTAAAGATCATTCAGTCCCAAGCCCCTGCCACAGGCAGGGACCCCTTTCACTGGAGCAGGTTGCTCAAAGTTCCATCCAGCCTGGCCTTGAACACTTCCAGGGATGGGCCAGCACAATATCATCAGTGGTACATGGCTAGAACATCATCAGTGAGAGAGATGGCAGGGTTATCTGGGAAGTGTCTGAGTAAATCATGTTTCCCAGGGGATGTTCTCTAAATCATTGCCAGATGAGAATCTCTTTTGCTCTTATGAAGTAATTTTAGACTAATTTTCAATAGTGATATGTGAAATAATAAGCACCTTTGTTCAATTCTGTAGTTTTAATCTGAAATTGAAACAGAAGCAAGTTTTAAAATACAACCACTGCAAGTGTGGAACCACTTGTAGAACCTGGTAATAGAATTCAAGAAACTGCACTGAAACCTCTTGTGTAAACATACAGAGGGAGTGGTGGGATAAAACTCAGCTCAACTATTCTTGGAAGCGTTTGGATTAATGTCCTCAATGGTGTTGAAAGTTGACTGGGGTTAAGCTGAAAAAAACCAACAAAATAAGTGGGAGTTTGTCCCTTATTCTGTTTATTTGCAGCTACTTAGGCAAGAAATAACAGAACAGCTCAGCCTCTGATTACTTGTTATCATACTCCTTGTGTTAAACTGCAGAAATTCCTGGTCTTAGCATAGGGAGGGGACATGGTGTTTTGAAAACTTAGAAATATAATGTATTTCTGTTCTTTGCATAAAATTGTGTCAACTTGATCCAGAGAAATAATAAAAGAGCCTTGCTGGAATGATCAAAGGCAGTTGATAACCAGAGAACAATACTGTGCCGACAGAATAGGTGCTCAAAACTGTCAGAAATTCTCTTTCCAAAATAGTTAATTAATATATGACTGTGTTTCTGACTCATTAACATACATGTGTTCCTTTTTACCTGATTACCCTTTCAGAAAGCGTGGGCTGTACCCTCATTTTTTAAATTGGCAGCCCTTCCCCAGAAACTACAGTTCCACTAGTTTGTGGGAAGATGTTGCATTCCAAGTAGCTTTTGAATGTTTTTTTTTTTAAACTAGTTTTGGCATGTTATTACCTGCTATCTTAAATTCATTTTAAATTCATTTTAATCTAAGGGAAAAGACCTATCAATCAAATAGACTCTTCAGATTCCTTTAAGTCGAGCGATCCATTTCAGCCTTTCCCCACCCCAGACATTCCCAAAGAACAAGAAGCAGATCTATTCTGTGATCCATTTGCTCCCACCAGCATCAGTAAAGAGGCTGACCCCAACAATTTTGCAAACTTCAGTACTGTGAGTAAACACTTTTTACATTTGTTTCAGTATAACAGCAGCTTTGAAATGTTCACACTGAAGTCTTCAGTCTAATTTAAATCATTAAAACATATCCCATGTAGGAAAGGGATATTGCTTCCAGTTAAAACAGTGTTTACATTTAGTTTACAACTGAGGCTGTCCTAAAACAAAATGCTGCAAAATGTTGTAGTTTGTGTTTAAATTGCATTGGTTTTATGCCTTTTTTCATGGAGGCCTCCTAGTTTTTAGAGAAGGGATTTCAAAAATATCTATGTTCTAAGGATTATCCATTTTGTCAATGTGTGCAGCAGATTTAAACAAGCACACTGTTAACTACCCATTTAAAAATAAACCAAAATGTGGTTTTAATTTAACTGTCACTAAACTGTTTGGTCATAATTTTAATGAACTGAAATACTGATAAACAGCCTCATAACAGTGTCTGTTAATGAAACATAATTTGATGAGTTTTGAATGGTTAGTAAATTCCAGACTTATGCACAGTGAAGTTAAATAGTGTCTCTTTATAACCACAATTCATTTCATAGAAGTCGTGATGTCCAAGCAGTAGAAGCAAATCTAAAGGTTTGTGCATGCCTATATTTTATTTTTTTCTTTTGAGCTTTTGCAAGTAGAAGTTTTGAAAGTCATCATCTCACTTTCAAGCCTGATACCTTTTAAATGCAATCTGCATTTACAGTATCTTGACCATACTGCTCTTTTTCTGTTCAGAGCTAATAAACTACCTGCTTGATTGAAGTAAACTAAGGATTGTCAGGCTCTCAAAGTAGACTTGCACTGGTTGGTGTGTCTGGTAGCATGGTAACTTCTGAAATGTGGTTATCCATCCGTGGTGGTAGCTAGGGGGACTGAGAAGCCAGTTTGGAGGAGTGGCAAAAATGTTTATTGTCTTTATGAAGGAAATAGTATTCTTTTCCAGCTACAATTCCTGAAAATACTGAGAGCTCTGTGGAGAAAACTCAGGTGTTTCTGCTTTTATTTCCCAACAAAGTGGCTCAAAGCAGAGACCTGGAGTCTTTAACCTCTAACCATTTCAATTAATGCTGGGACATCCATGAGGACAGGGGCTCCACCTACCTCTTAATTCTTCTGCATGTTTGCTAGGAAGAAACTTTAGCATAATCTTTTGTATTTAATTTAAGATAATACCCTTAGCTGTCTTTGATTTATAATCATTGTGCCAGAGGTATTTACTTCACAGTCAGTTCTCATCAATATACATGGAAATAATCTGTTCTTTTTTTCCCCTCTCATATCATGCTGACCTTTCTCTGTGTTACTACCAGCCTTCTAACTCTACAGTTACCCTCATTATTTTGCTGCTTCTTGGCAGCAATATTTTTCATCTACACATTCAGGAACAGTCAGTCTAAGTTTTTGCAGGAATTTTCACCTGGAAAAGTCATCCCTTATGAAAGCAGGATAAATTAGGATGGCCTAAGTGTGAATAGGAGTGTGCTTTGCAGAATGCTCTCCTGATTTATTCAAAGTTTTTCTTGTATAGACTGGGATTTATCCAAAATAAAACTGTATTTAAATTATAGCACTTTCTGCTCAGTAATGTTTTTGAAACTTAATTTGAAATGAAATTTGAAATCTGGTATATTTCATTAAAATAATCAGTTCGATGGCTTCAGTGCACTTCTTAGTACTTAAACCTTAGACTAAGCCAATTTAGTCCATTACAACTACAAAACAAGTAATATTTGAAGACTAGAATATGTACAATTATTGAAAAAATAATTGTCCCTTAAACTGAGTGTTTGATAATAAACTGTGTTATTAATCTGGGCTTTAATAACTGCACTGTGTTATTAATCTGGGTTTTTTTGTCTTTTAAACATGCAGTATTCTACTGAGGAAGACATGATTGAATGGGCTAAGAGAGAAAGTGAGAGAGAAGAAAAAGAAAGATTGGCAAGACTAAAACAGCAAGAGCAAGAAGACTTGGAACTGGCTATTGCACTCAGTAAATCTGAAATATCAGAAGCATGAAGTTTAGAATAAGATTTTATCTGATGTAAACTGTTTTGTCCCTTTTCCTGAGTACCTAACCTATTTAAATGTTAATCAGAAAATGCATATATACAAGAAACTATGAAAGGTTTTAAATTTCTGAAAGTGATGTGAATGTTTCTGCTAAATTCAATCCTTTTGGTTATTGTTTGAATAATTGTTAAGTTTAGCATTCAATTTCTCACAAGTTTTCAGGAGAGCAAAGTACTTTTCCCAGCTGAAAGCTAATCAGTTTAAAATGCAGTTAGAGAGATTGGGGTTTGACTGTAATCTATCAGCAGTTGGTAATTGAGCATAAAGTGAACACAGCAATTATTCTGTCATGGCTGACTGTCTCCCATCAAGCAGTTAGTCACTGGAAACCTTTTATCCTTCTGAAGGGGTTTTAGTAATGCCAGAGTTGTGGAGTGCTTTATTTTATATGTATGCATATAGATTCTTTTTCTCCTCGTTGAAGATTTTATGTTAGGTTTAACATAATCTTCATGAAGTCTCCATCAGAAAGAGTATGTCCTTCTGAAACCTTTATTGCTTTTTCTGCATGATCATAGGTTTTAAGACAGAACTGTTATTTTGTTTTATGAAGCAATTAAGCTGAAAATTCATGTGCATTTGCTGTTGGCTAAGGTGACTGTCAAATTGTGAGACCCCACTGCTATTTGAGCCACTTTTGCCTGTGAAATATGCAGCTGAACTGGCAAGCTAATGATTCCATTTGAAATAGGATTGAGAATAGACAGAAAAAACAGGTAGTCTGATTTCTATTTTTTTTTAACCACAGTTGTTTTCTGTATATGTAATTTATTGAATGCCAACTGATAGTTGCACCTTAAACTGAATGATTTCTGAATGGTCACTGAGTCAGAGTAGGATTGATAGAATGTTAATGAAAATAACTTAATGAAAATAACTTATTGTTCATTTTGAATGAATTCTATTTGGAAAATCAGTCTCATTAAAATAATTCCAAAAAGAATAATCTTGTGCCCTATCTAAGAAAAATGGATGGCAGCAGCATAAACATCTAGAAGGGGTTTTTTTTCCTTGCACTTTTAACCTGTGGTATTTCTTTTGAGGAAATTGAAGTGTTTCAACACACAGCACTGGGGCAAAGGGGGAGAACACAGCCATGCTTCAGTATATTTAAGCTCTTCCCATTACCTGTCAATGCTGCTGTTGCATGAGTTTGAGTGATTTCAATTTTTCAGGAAAAAAAATGAGTAACATGACTGGGATGGTTTTTCTTTTGCACTGGGAGATGAGCATTTAAACACCTGCTCAAAAAAAAGTAACTGAAAATTTTGCAAGTATTAAATAGTTATAACTTATCTTACACATCTTTGTAATGAGTGTACACTAATCTTGCAAATCATATGCTTAACTGGATTACATAGTTTCTTATCTTTTGTTAAAAATGTATACTCAGTGGACCAACACAATATTATATGTATATATTATATATATATTCCTGCTTTCCTTTATGGAATTTAAAGTTTTGAGTCATTTGATGTTACATTTCATGTTACTGACTCTGACTATAGGACTTTTACTCAGACTACCAACAAACCACTGCTGTGAGCTAAATGGCATTACTTTATGAAGTTTTAACTGTTTGTTTGGGTTTGTTTTTGTTTTTTTTTTTTTAAACAACTTGTTCAGGTGGGATTAGCCTCTATTTATAGACTTCCCTTTTGTTTAAAGAATCTAACAATAGCCTGTAATTATGAAGAAATAAAGTTTAAGTACATAAATGTGAACTGTTTGCCTGTTTTTTCAAGAGGGTGCTCGTGTGAATGTGATGCAGTGTGAGGTGTCCTGACTGTGCTCTGGTGTCTGTGGCCTTTGCCCCCTGACTCACCTGCTGTGGGTCACCTTCACAGAAATAGAATCCAGTGACAGAATTGTGTTGCCTTGTGTTATTTCCCCAGTAACTTCTCGACCATTTCATTTACCTACTTGAGTTTAAATTGGCTGTTTCAGAATTGGAATGTTTAGCAAATTTATGGCTTCAGTATTGGAATGTTTTAGTTGTGCTTTAGCCTGAATCTTCGAAGTCATTGTGTGCATGGATGTGCACCCTCATGTTTTTGTTATTGCAGTACTGACAGAATGGTAGTTTACATGATACTGGATTTAGATTACAGGGTAAGATTGGGAAAGTAACATATTTGTTCAAAACATTGGCAACTCATGTCCTGTGTTTTCTTGTTTTGGAATTCTATATCATGTCAGTGAATACTCTTGAATTTAATTCTGTTGTTAACTAGAGTAAACATGAAGATTGGCTTTCAGATGCATCGTTTTTCTCCTATAAGAAGGAAGAGGACAGTGATTTTCCCTAATGAAAAGTCTTTTTTGATCTTCTGTGGTAGGTAGAGTGGAGTTTAGTTGCCCACGTGACTGTAACTGAACTCTTGAATTCTCTGCAGAGTTGTGTTTCCAGGGACCTCCGAGGCTTAAATAGGAAAGGCACCGAAGTAAAGAGGAAGAGAGGGAGGACAGCATAATATCCCAGAAAAGGTGGGAAGGAACTTGTAATTCATCAGCTGACAAGCCATCAGTCAGTAATATCCTGAAACAGAAATAATTTTCATCCGCCAGCTCTTTAAAGAAACATGAATAGCAAAACATACATAACACCAGCTGCATTCCCCTTCCTTACTCAGAATACTTCAGAATTCCTGTAGTGCTCAAGTGGAGACATCTGGAGCTGCCTGGACCTTAGATTTTAACCAAAACCAAAGCACATTAGCTTTTAGAGCAGGTGATCTGCTGATAGAGGGGGAAAATGCTGCATTGTTTGGATGTGTGTTCAACAGCTCAGGATGTTGTTTCTAGTTATCTCTTGCTGATTTAATAAGTGAGTATGGACAAACCACTTAATGCTAAGCCATTTCCTGTTCTGTAAGTGATAACAGCTCTCAAAGTTATTACATAACTGCTCTAATCTGGAAAGACTACCTTGTGCAGAGTGGAGGAAATTTTATCCCATTTTACTTTTGTATCCTTGTAGGTAGGAGCGACGATAGGAGGTGTTTCCTCTGTTGGTGTAAGCAGCCAGTTGCAGTCCTATACAGGAGTGTACCAATAACTGGAAATAAAGTGAGAATTTAACAGAGTCCTCTTTTAAACAAGATATTTGAGGGTTTAGTTTGCTGGTAATACAGGGAGAAATTCTTACCTTGACTTCAGAGTTCTGTCCCGGTGAGAGATCCTGTAACACTGTCTGCACGTTGTCAGCTGTCTCAGGTTTGCATGTGCCACACTCATCCTGATCCACACAAACTGATTTTCCTGTGTGGCCAGACTTATTGTTTATTCTGTTGAGACTATGTAGCATGAAATGTTTGCATTCAAAGCCAGAAGGTCTTTAGGATTGTTTTTCATAACACGCTGTCTCTCCTGAGATGCTGCGTGAACAGCATGTGGTCACTTATATAAAAAAAAGTAATTTTAAAAGACTCAGTGGGTTTTTAGGTTAAATCCTTGTAGAATTTTTTTAATACTTACTGAAGCTCTGCTAATACCTCCTTATTTTTAAAATTAGGGTCCTGGAGTTCCAAACAGTTCTGAGGATTTTGGAGCATGAATCTCATTTTGGGCTCCCATTCAGTGATTAGTTTTACTGAATAAATAGCTCTGTTGAGGTTCAAACCACTGACCCTAAATCCTGAAAACTACAGGTAAAGTACTTGTTGAATGTTAAGCTCATATAGTTAAATTCCCTAATTTTCCTTAATATGCTATCTATTTAACTTAAAATATTTATTTTAATTCACTTTCAGATATTAAAAGCACAACTGTTCTCAAACATACCATACCAAGCTCAGAGGAGCAAATCGGTCCTTCTGTTTTAGCTTTTACAACTTTGTCCCTAAAACATATAATTCTAAAAGTTGTAAAAAGCAATTTAGAGTCTATTCTGGGGTGATTATTAATAAAAATGTTCTTTAAGTTAGCTGGCTACTGACAATGTGCTGAAGTGCAGAGCTACCCAGGAAATCTGGCTGCATTGTGAACGCTGTGAGCTGGAATGTAGGAGCCTCACAATTCAGAAGATGGAATGTATGTAAACAGGTATTGTATGCTGGAAAACGTAGGCTTGTATTTGTACCAAAATAGCTCTGGGAACGTGCTTGTCACAACTCCTTATGCTATCCCTCACTGAGCTAAAATGTTTCATTTAGTGGAGACAATCATGACCTCTTGGCTGGTGGCAGAAGAGGGAATCATTCTTCCATCACTGGATGTCTGGCTCTTCTCTCGGAGCAGCTGCGCTCCGAGCGCTGGAGCGTGAGCCCGTCCTGCCACCCAGCCCTATTCCTCACATCACGAGCCACATTGTTGGTGTGCAGCTAATAAATCCTTTCTTTTTTTAACCTTATACCCCCCCTGTTCCCGGTAATGTGCCCATTGTTTCTTTATGTCAACCCAGTCCTTCTGTTTGTCCTGCCACTCCCTCGGCCGTGTATACCTTTGCCTTCCTTTGCCTTGTGCATTTCCTTCCACAGGCTCCTTTCTTTTGTTAATCTCTTCTCAACTGTGATCCCCTTAACCCTGAAGCTGCGTGATCGATACAATTATAATACAGATAATGGCCAAAGTAATGCAATTTTTTTCCCCCCAGTATTGCTTTTCTATTCGCAATTTCAATGGGTTTGGTTTTCTTTAGTGGAAGAGGCAAGTTAAAATTTTAAATATTTATTTTGTTTATGAATTTTACGGTGAACAAATTAAAGAATTTAATTATTTAGATCTTATTATTTATTGATGTGATTTGGTCATAACCTGGTCCCTCTGTGGTGTGAGCCCTGTGGGGTGTTTCTCCAGTGGTACAGCTCGCTGGCCCCTGTGCTGGGGATAGACCCTGGCAAACCCTGCCTTGGCAGCAGGTGCGGAGTGCAGCTAATTGAAAACTTGGCGAAATATGAATTATGTTTTCCTCATGGTTTTTT
>VYXF01009087.1:2190543-2221703 GCA_013397295.1 Polioptila caerulea | reverse complement strand
TGTTCAAGTATTTTGTGTCATTCCTATATATTATTTTTATGAGAGCTTAAGATTCAGTAGGACAATGATAACAAAAGCTAAAAAAAAAAAAAGTTGCAACAAAACATGTTACAGAGTAATTTATTTTGAAAATGCTTTGCTTAGATTTAATGAAAAAAAAACAAAAAAACAAACAAACAAAAAAAAAACAAACCAAAAAAACAAACCAAAAAACAAAACAAAAAAACAAACCCAACCAGATGAAATAAAAGCAAACAAAGAAACATTTCAACTCCCAGGAAGTACTGCAGGAAAATGCTTTTTGGGCCAGAATGTGCATTTCATCCCTTCTATGTCGGTCACCACACTGAGGTCTGAAAGAGATGAAGTGTAAGTCAGCACAAACAAGTACAAACCAGACTCCACAAACAGCTGAAGAAACATTCCCAGGTAACTCTCCTGTTACCCACTGCTCAGCCTTTGTCACTGCTGGGAAGTGCAGAATCCAGCCCAAAGGGGGGATTGCCTGACATCCCTGCCCACATTCCCACTGAGTCTGATTTCAGAAGTAATACAGATCTCTACCCTGACCTTGCAGCCCTTAGGAAAACAAATCCTGCAGATTCTGTCTGGATTCTTACCACGAACACAGCAGAGTGAGTTTGTATTTTGCTTCATGCTTTATTTGTTTGTTTGCTGGGTGCCTAAATGTGCTCAGTACCATTGCATGATAGTGGTCTAGTGCAGCTCTTGCTGACTTTTTTTTCTCCTTAGTTTTAGTGAGATGAGAATTAGACCTTTAAAAATTGAGAGTAACTATGTCAGAAGCGTAGGTGGACCAGAGGCAGTAAAACTGAAAAGTCAGAGGACTTGGAAAAAAGAACAAGTGGATATTAAAAGGTTGTCTAAAGACCCTTAAAAGCCCCAAAAGGAATGATATCAATCACACGTGACCTTAAAAATGACAAAGATTGTAGATCATCTGAATTAAAAAAGAAGAGCCATTAAAGCTTGCTAAATATTACTGTGGTCTGATTTATGATGAAAATTTACTCCTAATTGCAGCAATCCTGTTAATTTCTGTGATGCTGAATATCAACCAGTCAGTGCTGATCCTGTGTGAGGTAACTTATTCTTTGTACATTCCAGTAGGTCGGTGCTGTTGCAGAATGTTTGGCCTTATTTTTGTAATATGCCAGCCAGGATCGTGTATCTTTTTATATTTTTTCATTCTGTCTGAAGCAGGCAGTTCTGCTGACTGGGAGTGCTCACCCACAGTGCTGCATTTCGCCCTCTGAGCAGTCATGGCAGCACAACAAGGAAAGGGAATGGCAGAAATGACACCAGTACATTTTATTTGTCTGAGCAAACCTATCTTAATGAATTTATTGCGTTGTTTGCCCATTCAAATACAGGATGAGAACTGTGAGTCTAATGCAAACTAGATCCTGCTTGGTCCAGGTTAAACATGGTGGGACCAAGGGCAGAACACGAGTCTGCCAAGTCCCTGGTCTTTGTGCTGCTCACTGGACTGCTTTGCCACATCCCTTTGATTTGTGAGCCTTTGCTGGAGCTGAAGGGCTTTTTAGAAGACCTTTGACATTGCTGAAGCATCAATAACTCAGTGATTCGAGAGCTGAATTAACCTCAGAAATAAATGGTGTCATACTCCATGTGCAACTTGAAATACTGTGATATCCTGAATTCCAGAATTGTATCACTGTTGTGTCTCTGTGCAGAATATTTGGAGAACATGAATACTGAAACCTTTCCAGTTGCTTTGTTGTTGAAGTAATGGCATTTCTGTAGCACTGAGGAGTCTTAGACATGGGCCAGAAAAGTGTTCAAGAGCACAGAAAGATAAATGCTGAGGTATTAACAGCTTGGCACATAGAACAGGAAGGGATATGGGAGAATTAATTTTCTTGCATTAACTTATTTGCTTTTGAATTATGGAGACATTTCTGTATTGTCTGAAAACTGAATAGTAACAAATCATTGTGAGAACAGCTTATTTGTTCTTTTCATTCAAGATTATTTCTGATCTCATGTGGGTTTGGAAATGCTTGTAGAAGAAAAGAATTCTTCCCAAGAGTTGTCCTTTTTGTTTTCTTTGAATGTAGAGATTTATTTTTTTTTTTTTCAGGCTCACAACTTGTAATGCTGTCATGCTCAAAGAAGTCAACTATTTAGGAAAGTAGTCATGGATTTAGGAATGAGCTGGAGAGCTGGAAGAGGCTAAGGGAAGTAACCCCAGGTGTACCCTGAGATCTCCTAATGTCCCTGTGATTATCCAGCATTAGGAGAACAGAAAATGGTGTCAAGGCATGATTTTCCATATTTCCATATCTTTTTGAAACCAGGCAGTGGGAAGGACACCCTGGTGTCAGTGAGGGTACCATGGGATGGGGACTGCTGACCCTTTGCACTACAAAGGGCACAGGGAGGGACATTTGGGGACACAGCAGAGGCTGAAGACCCCCAGACTTTTTCCTTTTTACACTGGGAGGGGATAAAAGCCCAGGGGTTCCTTTGTTTGCAGTCCTTCCTCAGAGCACCAGCTCGAGCTGTTATTTTGTTATAGCACCAAGATGAAATAATTTTAGGGACTGGGACATCTGAGACTCTCTTCTGGGAAAGCTGAGGTCGAGGGTGTCTCACTGTGAGTGTGGGATGTGCAGCTGTGAAGGGGCCTCAGTCCCAGCTCAGGTGACGGGAATGTGACTGCCAGTGGCTCCTGGATGGTCAGACAGGGAAGTTCCCTTGACACTGAAATGGAGACCTTTGAAATGTGCCTTGGGAGGCTCCTCACATCTGTGAATGGTTGAAGTGTTAGTACTGGTGAAGCTTAAATGGTGTTTGACTCTTTGTGCTTTATTCTCCTCCTCCAAATGAAATTACCCATGTATGCAACCTCAGCTGACTTATGCAGATAAGGTAGATTTGGCAGAGAAATGCATCCATATTTTAGGATATGACTGATTTAACTTGCTTTTAGTGTGTCAGAGTACTGAAGGAGCTCTTGAATTATTATTAAAAGCATTACTACTAAGGCACAAACCTCAGACTTACCTTTTTTTGTAAAGTTCTGACAATTACTGAGGTTGAGTATTTTAGCATTTTACTCAGTATAAGGTACAAGATGCTTTTTTAATTGAAGAAATTTGTAAAACCCAGTGACAAATCACAAAGCTTATCCATTGCAAACTCATAGTAGGAAACCAGTCAACATAATGCTCACAGTGAAATAAAATTATGCATAAATATGGTAACTCCCATGTTTAAAAATCATGTGTCTCTTCCTTTTGACCATGGAAGAATTTTTTTTTTTAAGATGCTTTACTGTTCATTAATATTCCAAATTTTAATTTTGCTTATTTCTGCTTATTCTATTTGTTTGATTCTGCTGTTGACATAGGAAGGATCTGGTGCTTGAGTAAAAGGGGCATTGCCTGGGGTATTCCAAGGAATTGTGTTCCCAGCTAGAGACAATGGGGATGCAGTGGAGTAAGGAGAGCAGTTCTTACTGCAACTCCCAGGATATTCTTGGTTGGGATTTGTGAAGCAACCCCACTCATGGACCCTGGGGCAGAGAACGATTTCATAAATAACAAAACCACAAGGAGAACCATATGACTGTCCTTGCAAAACCTGCTGCCCAAAAGCAAAAAAGGAAAGAACCTTGTAAAACCAGAAGGGAAATGGCCTAAATGTAGAAATATTTCAGATCTGAGTTTTTTACATTTGTTTTCATTAGTTAAAAGAAAACATACCTGTACGTGGGTAAGGAGAAGTTGCATACTGAAGGTTGTTTGAGCATATAATTGTTTCTAGAGAAGGGGTATTCAAATAAAAACCTGCCAAATCAAGTCTTGAAGAACTTGGCAGAGACAGCCAGAGCCTTCAACATACAGGGCTTTAAGAACTATTTGGAGAATACAGTATTAATTAGAAATTGTACAAACAGCTAGTGAGAACGATGCAAAACCTTGACAGAGTAGCCCGTGATCCTGCCATGGAAGCAGCCAGTTAATTTTGGGTTGTCACCAGTAGTTATTCCCAACTAGGGAAAAGAACCTGTGGTGTCTTTATCTCCTGCTGTGGTCCAGGTACACAGTGCTGTTAGGAACAAGTAATGGAGTCATTATTGGGGCAGCCTGCGATCTATTACAGTAATTTTTGTACCAAATGCAGCCCAAGCTTTTCCTGCACAGGATGCCATAAAACCAGCAAGAGATTTAATCAGGTATGTTAATGGATTCAGCGTATCTTCCTGGAATTGTCCTTTGCTGATTTATCATTTTTGGGTCTTCCTTCAGCAATGTATGTCTTCATTATTGGTACTGCTTTGTGTAACCTAGCAAACAGATAATTTCTGACATTAGATGCTCTTAGAGAAACTGATTTATGTAAGTAGATCATGGCTGATGAACTTCCACAGTCCAGCTCTCTAATGAGTGGAAGCACTGGTAATGCTCCTTGTAGTTGTGTACAGGGCTGGTACAGCTGATGTGCCAGCAAAGCAGTTCAGGGGAATACACGGTTTCATTTTGGGCAAAATCAGCCAGATGAGCTCACTCCACTGATTAAATTGTTCATGCCAACATTTTCCATGGCATTAAAGAGAGATTGTTGCAAAGAGTGTGTAAAGTCTCAGTTCCTCCCAAAGGTACAGGAACTAACAAGAAGCAGCAGTTTGGCTGCTGGATTGGAGCCTGTTTCGTGGAGAATCCTTGCTGGGAAGAAGCACTTGCTTGTGTCTCTCGCCTGTGTGCTTGTCACATTAGCAGCAATTACTGCCTGAGTGCCGCCTGTCAGCTGCTCTCGTTTGGCTCTCCGTTCTGGTTCGCAGGTTTCTGATGTGGGCCACTGCCACCTGCAGTAATTCCTGCTGTTTCGGCTCTGTCATTACAAGGGTTTCTGGCTTCTGCCTGGCCTGGACAGAAGAAAAGGTGCCTGATGCTGCTGCTCGTGCCAGGCAGGTCTGTAGATCAGAGACAGGCTGGCAGCCGCCAGCCCTTCCTGCAGCAGGGGTATCCAGCTGCGCTGGGATCCAGGGGTACCCGAACCTGGCGTGCCACGGGCTGGCTTCCGACCCGCTGGGTGTGGGATGTGGCCGGGGATGTGGCCGTGAACGAGCCGTGCTCCCGTGGCCGTGTCCAATCGCCGAGTGCGGTGCCGCAGGCAGGCGCTGCCCGGCGCTCCCACCGGGGCTGTCACTCGCGGCCGGCTCAGGAGCACCGGGTGCTGCCGGTGTTCGAGCCGAAAGCTGGGTGGGCTTACAATGACTATGTCAGAACACGCAGGAGACTCAGCAGAGAGGTGAGTAGCAGCACACAGCGTTTTGCGTTTGGCTTAGAGGCAGTGCTGGTGCTGCTGCTGGAAGCAGGAGGGAATCTGCAGCCCACTGACGCATGACTAATCAGTTTGCTAAAATGCTGAGCACCCTCGGGTTTAGAGTATTTCTGCCCCGTTGGTAACAGTGGCAAGTGATGGTTTGTAGCATTTATGTGAGGTGTGTGTTTTGCACAGGTCTTAAGCCCTTGGCTTGGGAGCTGCATCCTGTGGCAGGTTTCCTTGGAGTATGAGGGAAAAGTGCAGCTTGTGTTTCTGCTGCTGCTGCTGTGGGTAGCACTGTGTTGTTAATTGTTATTCCAGAAAAGATGCCAAGTAATTATTGTATCTTTTTTTTTCTACTTTGAGCTTCAGCAGTGGTGTTTTTCTTTGTCATCTTTCTGTTTCAAAGGAATATTTTGAAAAGGTTTGTTTGTATTGAATTGGGTAATTCTCCTGCATGACAAGAAACGAACAAACAAAAAACCCAGGTAAAATGATAGTAGTCTAAATATTTTTAAGCAGGTGAAGATGTGCTTTATTCATGTTAAATATGTTGCTTGGTTCAGGGACACAGATTTAAAAACAGGAAGGCAGGAGTTTTAATACAATAAGCCATAATTGACCAAGTTTTAATTATTAAGCAGGGTTCAGAATAGCTCAGAATAGGCAGACATGATATTGCATTTTGTATGAGATGGATGCCAAAACTTGGTTAATCAATGCTTGCAAAGCACTTGCGGAGTGTCTTGGGTGCAAAAGGATTTGCAGAGTATCTGAAGTTGTGATGACAAAGCCACTAGGAACAGCGTCACATAATGTTTCTCTCAAATTTAAAGTCCTGCCTTTTGTATATATAATTATACTCTTTATTTCTTCACGGTCATTACTCCTAAAACCAAAACCAAACCACTGCTGCAGTGGGTGGTTATTACTGATACTATCTGCCTGTGCTGTGCTCCCCTGCCTTTTCTTTAAGATGTTATCAGGACTTTGCTTTCTGGTTTTCCTTTCAGCATTCTGTGTTGTGCCACTTTTTAAGGAACTAACACAGTTTCTAAGTCACAAGATAGATCACATTAGTTAGAGCTGTTCAGAATCAGGAACATGGTGAGGATTTGTTTGTATTTTGTTGGAGGATGTTTTATACATGCTTGTATACAATATATTAGTGCAATGTAGCTCTTTGATCATTAGATGCAGATGTTTCAACTGTCCTAACACTGACTAGGTGACCTTAACTTCATTAATGCAAGGCTTTATTGTTTCTTTTGTGGATTTTTTTTTTTTTTTTTTTTGTCCAGCAGTTCTGGTGGTGATGAACTTGGGCCAAACTAACTCAGCTGGTCTGTATTATCCTGTTGCCAGTAACTCAAAGACCAGCTGAGAAGCCTTGTGACAGGTCAGGCTGACATCTGAATGTTGTAAAGGAGAAAAGTACAGCCAGAGGAAGTCACTGACTCAAAGTCTTCTGACTTTGAGATACTGCAGTAGTTTTTTTGAGGGCAGTAGCACTTCTTAGGGACAGTGATGTTCCCACGAACATGCACAGTGGGGAATTTTAACCCACCTGTGGGTTTGTAGGGGTTTGTTGCTCAGGCACCACTCTGAACACGAGCTGAATGAAGGCAGATGTTCCAGCAGCAGTTGCTGTAATATTCTGATGCAGATTGATAGTGTCTCATCCTTAAAGTGATAACATGATCATGATGTCCCCACCTGGAGTCTGGCAGCCCTACAATGAGAGGTGCATTGTCACCCAGAGCTTCTGTGTTCCTGTACTTGAGCTCATCAAATTGCTGTGCTCCCACATGGCAAATTCTGCATGTCCAGGTTCATACATAAAGTACATGCAGTTTGTCTTTTCTTTTTTCAGAGATGAAAGACTTCAGTTACTTTTCACACGTTACTTGGTGAAAGCATAGTTAAAAAAAACACCCATAACCCCAAATCCACCAACATAGCAAGAGTCACTTCTAATTTTTGCAATCACTAGAGATAAAATAGCAGGTTGTGCAAGGGAATAAGTCTGGAATTGAGGAGGGGGGGTCCAAATGCAGCAGTAATGTACTGGTAGAAAGAGAACAGATGTGCTGAGTTTATTATCTCTTCTGGCAGGTCATCCATGTCAGACCTCAACGTGGCACTGCGGGAATGTATGGCAGCTCTGGATTTATTTCTTAACAACAAGTTCTCAGAAGCTTTGGCTTCTCTACAAGCAAAGTAAGTTGATAAGATTTCCTAGTTTTTCTCTGTTTATTTTCCTTTTCTTCACCATCTCTCAGGAGATATTGACCAGACAGCTGGTTCTCTCTTAATAGTTGATAAGTCTGTATGGTTTTGATTCAGAAAGGAGTGGTAAGCTAATGTGTTAAGTTTTGGGGAAGACAGATAAATGCTTTAGACTTGTGTGAGTAAATAAACTCTTGTTATTTACTCACACAGGTGTAAAGCAATTATCTCTCTTCTAAAATTGTAGTGTTGGTGTCCAAAGAAATAACTCCTCAGCTGTAGTGCAGTATGTGAGATTCTTCTTCCTGAAGAGTAAAAACCACCTTCTGTCACATTGTATTTTTGTCTCCTTTCCCATATTTTCCTGCTCACCGTGAGACTCTGAATAATTGTAGTTTTGTGTCTAAATGAGCAACTGACCATGAACTGCAGGTTTGAGAAACATTAGGTAGGAATTCTTTCTTTGTTATCGTAACCACTTGCTGAAACTTTCTCACAGCTTATTTTGCAATTCAGTGTTGTGGTGATGCTCTCTGTTTCCTAATTATGTTGCAGCCCAACTTGTCATGAGTAGCAGTGAGGTCATGAAATAGTTCCTAAAAATTGTTGTGTCTTTACAATGTCTGTGATCTGTCATACCCTGACCTGAAGTTACCTGTATTCTTGGCTTGTCGAAGTCTGTGGTTAATTTAAATTTCTCCCCCACCCGCCCAATTTGCTCCATTTATTTTTGAGCCACCAGCAAATAGCATCATGCCTTCTTTTAGGACACTAGAGTATGAAACAAGTAAAATTCATGGTGTGTATTTGATATGCATCAGGGATAACTACAATGAATCTCCTTTGCTGAGGTATCAGCTTCATATTTGATGCCAGAATCTGTAGCTTAGCCATGTGAGTACACTCTGGGAAAGACATTAATGATGAATTGTAGCATCAGCTGTATTAATAATGCTGGGTTTATTCCCAGCAAAGTTGTTTAGTGTTTATATATCATCAGAAGATATAATAAAAATGGTAAGAAGAATAACTGTGTTTTCATTAAATCCTGACAGTAAAGCCCCTGTGCCCATCTGGGAAGGCTCACTCAGTGCTTAGCATAAAATAAAGAGATATTTTATTGCAGCAGGTTTCCAAAACACTGCAAAAGCTAGGGAGGCTATTGGTTGTTTTTTTTTCCTTTAAATTCATTTTTCTTCTGTTGCATATGGTTTTCATTCAGCTTTTGTTGGGCTCTGCAGAACATATTTCATGAGCTGATACTCTGTTTTTGTACCTGACTCTATTCTACACTGCAAAACCATTTTGAAACTAATTTTTCATGTTAGCCTGTTGTTATGAGGAAGCCCTTACTCCTGTTGCCTTTGGCAGTGGGGAAAATAGAGACTTATGATCTTTGTGAGTGCAATGAAGGAACAGGATGCTGAATATCCCCACAGATGAAATCCATTATGGACTCACTCCATCTCTTTAGGAGTGAGAAGAGTTGTAGAGCAGGCACATGTGGTAGTACTGAGTATTTTCTTTCAGAGCCACCAGTTCCTCACTGTTCCCTTTTGGTGTCCTGAGATTTGAAATTAGTTTTCACAGTCCATAAACATACTATCACTGCTTAGAGAAATATTTTCCAGTTTTTACATGCTTGTGAAGAATTTAATATCTTAGATTTTTGCACCTTTAACACTTCTGGTGTAGGAGATGCTCTGCTCTGTATTGCATTAATGCAGATTCACTAAATTACTCACATTTGGCTTCCACAATAAGTATATTTTTAACTAATTTGTATCATGTGGAACTGACAGCAGATTTGGCACAATATGTGAGGCTTAAAATCAGAAGAGCTTTCCTAGCAGCTTAAAAATAAATATCTGAGGATGGTGTCTAGACTTGTGTTGAGGTAAAGCCCTTTTTGTCCTGTTAGAAAAGCAAATTCATCATAAAGAAAAGCAAATCCATTATAAAGAAGAGATCTCATTTCATAGAAAAGAATGCATCTGGTGTTTTTGCCTGATGTTATGTAACTTTTCTTGTTTCCTGAACTAACTTTTAGCTTTTAGAGTCAGTTTGCATTATTATTAACAGTCATTGTACAGTACTGGGTTCTGATTATCTTGTGCTTTCTGCAGTAAGTTTAATTAAACTTATCTTTTATATGGAGTACTCACACTGCATCTAAGAACTCTTAAGAAATTCCTTAAGTTCAGTCACCAAGCACAGCAGTGATTTTCAATACATAATGTGTTAACTGTTAACATGCATAACACTGAAACTGGCCAATCACTGGAGCAGGGGAAAAAAATCTCATCTTCCTTCTCAGACCTGAGACATGCAGTGAATCCATTAAATGCTGACTGGATTTTAGCCCTCATGTAATTGCAAGCAGACAATAATAAATGAAGGGTTGATTCTGGTGAGATATCCCCTTCCCTTCCTAAGACAAATGCTTAAAATTTTAATAATTATCCTGAAGGAAAACATGGCATAATCAGCTGATGGCTTGCTGATATCAGCTCCATTGGGAGAATAGTAAATAAGATAAATTCATGACAGAATTATCTGGACCATTGGATGAAGTGCACCACATGTGTTGCTGCTTTTGATATTAAGGGAATAATAAGACAATGATTGGTTCCAGGCAGTCGAATTTATTCTGAAAATAGACTCCAAAAAGCACTTGGTGATGTTTGGTGGAATATTAATTCTAGAATGGCTGTGCTTTGAAAGCTTTCCCTGGGAGCTCATCTCCCAAAGATTAGGAAGAATAGGGGGAAGCACACCCAGGTAGAGTGAAGCTCCAGATAGTACTTGGATAAATATGTTGCTCAAAGCTTGGGTTAGCTATTTTTTTTTAAGGAATGTCATGAACAAGAGTAAGGTTGTTATTTCTAGGAGGTTTATCTTTTTATACCTGAGGTCTGGAAGAACACAACTTTTATAGTCTTTGTAAATAAATTATTTGCTACCCAAACCTAAGTAAATTGTTGGTTTCCCCTCTTTGCTGGAAGAACTTAGCAGATTCTGAATTTTGGAAAATGGATTCAATTAAAAAGGCTCAGGGATTCTCTTGCTGAGGCATATCTTTTTGTCTTGGGCCATCCTGGTGGCTGGTGGTAGTGTGGGAGCTGTGATGATGGCTGACTGGAGAGGTCATTGCTGGTTGTTAACTCATTGCTGCTGGGGAGTCTTGCAGGAAATGGGTTTTTATCAGAAAATGTTAGTTCATCAAATCTGAGCATTTCTGTGAAATCCTCTGCCATGGGTCTAGTGGGTTGTTCAGACATTGGCTGGAGCCTGGGATCAAAGATGAGGAAAGCCTTCAGGCCCCCTGTGCCCACATTCTCTGATGCAGCTTTGATTTGGGCACTGCTCTCTCTCTCTGGAGCCCTCCTAGGTGAACAGGCTGTTGACTGGTCTGTGGAGAGTCTTTCCCACTCTGTGCTGTTGGATTTGTTTGAAGTGTTGGAAGCATCTGGATACTAAATCAACATATGGACTTGAACTGAGGTTTCTGTAACTTAGGAATGCATGTCCTGCCTGCTGGATTACTTTAAAGGATCTACAGAGAAGATTTTGAGCACTATTTTCCACAAAAGATTACTAGCCCTGGGTTAATTCTGAGATCAAATCAAGCCAAGATTTTTGATTTTCATACTTCAGCTGGAAAGCCATGACTGTCTTCACTTAAGCATTTGTTCTAGAGCAGGAATAAAAGTGTTCTCCAACAGATCCAAGAAAGGGCAGTGCTGCAAGATGATAATGATTGCACCATAGCTGGAGAAGAGGCATGTGGCAGAACTCCATAAATGCCTAAAGACATTACTTATAATCCTCTTATTCAGTCATGTGATACCAACCACTGGGATAAGTCATTAATCACAATATTAGTTGGGTTCATGTCATACAGGCTTGTTAACTCCAACAATGTCCTGAGGAAATTGCTGCTGAAGAATCAGAAGAAGAAAAGTAAAAAGATAAGTTTCATTCTGGATCCATCCATACGAAGCCCAGGCATTAAAACTCCTGGCAATATACCAGGGTTTAGCTGGCAACTTGAATTGAATGGTTAATAGAAATAGCATAGATAAGTTGCACTTCTGCCAGCATCCCCACACCCAAAATAAAAAGGACAAATTTGAATGTTGCTAAATACCAGTTGGCTAATGAGAGACATTAATTATTATGTCCTTTAAATATTAGCAGTAAAACAGATGAAACCATTGATTAGGGAAGGGGTGGTTTGGTTTCAGAAACTAATTACTGGAGAGGGAAATCCCTCTTCACCACATGTATGTGAAAAGTACCCATTTTCCTTTTAGTGCAATGAATTCAGTATTTATCTGCTTTGCTTCAGAAAGCAAATGTCTATAATTTTGAAAGGGTACTATTTCAGTCACTTCCCTGTGCTTTGAATTTGAGCCCCTGGAAGGGTTTTAGTTTAGTAAATACAAGATGAAGTGTGTTTTTCTGTCCCCAGTGAGGCTGATGAGTATAATGAACAGAAACACTTCATCAGGCTGGCATTTTAGTGTGTTCAATTTTTTTCTACTTTACATTATCATTCTACTGAAAGAATCATGATCTACGAGGCCAAGAAAGAGCTGTCCTAACTCCACTGGATTTTAAACTACTTTCTCTATTTCTTTCTGTCTGTTCTTCTTAGCTTGCAAATGAGATGGATGGTAGCATAGTCTGGGGCTTATAGCACTTGTGGCACCAGGATATTTCCCAAAACAGCTTTTCTGCTGGATTGGTTTAGATGGTGAGGGCAAGTAGGAATTAAGGACAGCCACAGAGCACAGACTGCAGTGAAGTTTAAAGATGTGCACTTCAGATTCCTTCAGGGCAGCCATCCTGCTCTGTGCCCTGTGTATTGGAAAAAGGAGCTCTTTGGTGTCAGTGTGAGGGTTGGGAAGTACCAGGCCCAAGTCACCACAGTGAATTATCAGATAATTGATTAATGTAGGGTGATCTGAAATTATCCATTAAATTTTCTTTCAATTCAGTCCAGATACCAAAACTCAGGGTGTATTTCTGGGGTGGGAAATTACATGAATTGAGGTGTCTTTAAAGTCTGGCTTTTCTCCTTAAAAAAACCCTACAGGATAAGAGGAGATGAGATTGGAAGGCACCTCAGAAAGTCATGTACTTGAGCAGGGCCATTTTGAATATCTCCAAGGATACAGACTCTACAACTTTTCTGGATGATGTGTGCCACTGCATCATCACCCAGAGGGCAAAAAAATTGTTTCCTGATGTTCAGCCAGAGCCTCCTGCGCTTCATGTTGTGCCCATTGCCTCTGATCCTGTCCCTGGGCACCAGTGAAAAGAGCCTGGCTCTGTCCTCTTTGCTTCTTCCCTTCAGGTATTTCTATGTATCATGGGAACCCCCTGAGCTTTCTGCAGCCAGAACAGTCCCAGCTCTCTTGGCCTTTGCTCAGAGAGAGGTTCCAGTCCCTTAATCATCCTCAGCACCCTGCTCTTGAGCGTGTCCATGCTCTGAGGAGCCCAGAACTGGGCACAGCACTCAGGTGGGGCCTCACCAGTGTTGTGCAGAGGGGAAGGAGCCCCTCTCTCATCCTTCATGCAGCCCTATCTTTGTCAAGAGCACGTTGTTGGCACACCACTTTCTCCTTGAAACAAAAAAAATGAAGAAGCACCTGAAGTAAACATGTTGAGAATGGATGTGCTGAGGGTGGAGATTTAGAAAGGATATCCTTGTTTGACTGAGAGTATTTTTGAATATTCCCTGCCATATAGAGCTATCTGATCTGTTCTAGAGTGTAAACAATTGAAATAGCAAGTGTTGCTCCTTAACAATATTTGTCTAAAGTGGTGCTGTTTGTCAGGGGTGGATTAGCAAGGTCCATGGAGAGTTTCTGTGTCAGGAATTTTTCTGAGCTTGCCCTTCAACATATTTCTCAAGGAGTCCTTATTAGACCTCTATGCCTGAAGATATTTTGATTCACTTGCAGAGAATTACACCAGACACAGGTGAATACTCTAAATGTGTGCAATGTATAAACCCTCTTTCCTGTCAGAGGAAAGGTGTCAGCAATGGCTGCACATAGGAATTAATTGTTTTCCTTGCACTAATGCAGAAGGTTTTTAATTTCTGCCAAAGTGGCACTGTCTGAAACCCTACATAATAATATTTCAATTGAGCAGATTGGGGTGGAGAGTTGGCACAAGGGGAGAGGAGAAAAAGCTGTACTTTTTGATACAGACTTTAAAGCTTCTGGTGAGAAGATCTGTTTCAAGGAGACTCTATTTTGGCCATGGTTATAGTATTGTGTTACTTATCTCCTTGAGCCTGTGCTGAGTAACTGTCTCAAATTAGAAGAATATCAGCTGCATTCGTGTTGTATGTTGTAGCATTCATTAGCTGATAAAAAAGCCCCACCAAAATATACCCTACCATGATTCTATTGTTGCTGAATGGTGAGCCCTGTGGTTGATTCCTGTGCTTTATATTTGTTAAATATCTATCCTCAGCTCAGAATTGATACATTTTAGCAGAGTCTGTAAACTGTAGACATGATTTCTTGCACAAACCTCAATCTATTACTGTTTCTTGATTATTTTGTGTGTCCTTTGTGTTAGATTTCTAGTTCATCTAGACCTTGTTCCCATGAGGCTGATGCATTTCTAGAATTGGATTTGTATTTGCTTTTTAAAAGCAATAATACAAGAAATCAGCTGTGCTTTGCACCTTGTGTTTTCTTGCAGAACTAAAGACAGCATGTATCATGCCCTGACTTATGCCACCATCCTGGAGATGCAAGCTATGATGACATTTGATCCTCAGGACATACTGAATGCAGGGAACACAATGAAGGAAGCTCAAGCCACCTGTCAAAGGTAAGACTGGAGCAATTCAGTCAGTAAATAGTTCCTTCTTGGGAATGTTTTGAAAGACTACTGGATACAAAAGGAAATGTAATCTTACAGAAATCACAGGAAAACTGAGGTTGGAAGGGGCATCAAGACATCATCTAGTCCAGCCTCCTGCTCAGAGGAGGGTCCCAGCACATAAAGGAGGGTGATCAGCAGTCTAGTCTTGAAAACTTCAATTTTCTGCATCTCTGATTTTTCTTGTCAATTAGAATTTGTCCTACCTGTAGTCCTGGTTCTGCAGTGTCTGGAAGTTGTTTGCAATATTCAAACACTGCAGAATATTCCCATGGGTGATGGTTGTACTGCAGTTCTCTGTCTGAGTCAACTGTGCTCCCACTTTTGCACCCACATTCACCCATACATGCACAAAATAAATCAAAACACCCCCTCATCCCTCTCCTCCATCAAGGAGGATTTCTGTGCACCAAGGGGCAGAGGCAGATCCCAGGAGGATCACGTTCACTAAGTTCTCTGTGAAGTTTGTGTGTGTGCTGAGATGACAGGGGGTTGGTGAGCACTGCAGGCACCTTAGTGACTGTGAGGGTGGCCAGCTGAAAGATACAGCTCTGTGTTGTTGATTCTCCTTCTTCAGAATGACCAAGCTGACTTTTTGCAGATTTAGGAAGAAATCTACTGTAGCTGATTCTATCAACAACCTTGTGCATAGGCAAAGCCTTGAACACTTCACTGAAGGTAACATCTTTCACATGCGTAAGGTTTTCCTTTTTTATTTCTGCAGTTTGAATCCTGTAGAATTGTTCACTCAGTGTGTGCTTGCAAATTGTGAATCCACTGACAAAATCACTGATCTGGCATTTGCTGGACCAAATGTCAGTGTTTTGGCCATTGCTGTGTAACCAATCCAAAATTACTGGTCTTGTAGTTTTCTGACACGGAGACTCCAAAAATTGCTGGGTTAAGTACTATCTGGAAAGAAAGAAAGAAAGAAGTATTGAAATGCCTGTAGAGGTTCTAGATCCAGGAATTAATGGAAAGCTCCAGAAAAATTCCTGCAAAGTTTCTGTAACTGGATGTCATTTCTGTTTGGAGTTACATCAGTAGTTTTGAACTAAAAGACTAAGCAAATTTTGAAAGTATTTTTCTCAGTTTGAGCTCTGTGATCTTATTCCTACATTAATGGGCTAAGTGTTTCTTAATTACTTTTTGACTGATTGTTTTCTTCTCTCTGTGTGGCATTAGAGGAAATCCATGCAGAAATTTGTTATGCTGAATGTTTACTTCAGAGAGCAGCACTCACATTCCTCCAGGTATGGACTCCTGCATGGCTCTTGGGGGGAAAAATACTGTACAAGTTTCTTTTTCTAAATGGACTGGTAGAAGACTATAGTTTGACCTAATGGGCCTTTCATGTGGATCAAGTCTGGATTTTATCTCGACTATCTGATGAGATATTAGAATGTTTAATTTTCCCTCATGGTTATTAAAAAATACTTTTCTCAACACATAGTGTTGAGTGCTCTGTGACACCCTTCCCCACTCCCTTCTGGATGTGTGAAATGTAACTGCAGCAAACAATTTTCAAATGACGTGTTGGGATATCAGATCTTTAAAAAAAAAAAAAATCTGAGATGGGCATTGAAGCTGTTTTGGAATACAAGCAAGACTTTTGTTTGAGTCTGGCTGCTGTTTGCTTTCCCAAGGCTGCTTTTTCACTGGTTTGTTCTTGAACAGCAATTATGGGCTGCAGAGCTGTGAGGCTCCACACGTGCTTTCTCCTTAACAGTGCTGCCTGTCTTTAACAAAGAGGAGCTCTCCCTCTTCTTTGGATTTTATCTGTCTCTCCTAATGAAGCTTGATTTGTTTGATGGAGCAACATTAGCAGTTCTTCCTAGGGCTCCAGCATGCAGTTTGAACTGTTAGTCACAGCTGAAATAACTGATTTTTCTTCATGATCTGGCTGTACTTGCTGGATGAAAGTGGGCCTCTTCATCTACCAAGGGAATAATAAAAGCCACAGTCAGAAAAAGGCTGCTGCTTCTTGGCTCAAGGGTGCTGCTAGGAAATGGAATGCAGGTGGTGGTTTTATAGAGTTTGGGAGTTGCCAGGTGGGCTCTGATTTATGTTGCTTACGACAGTTTATGAACCGTGCAACCTTTTTGAGCCATCTGCTAAGTCCCTCTGCTAGAAGCTATTGCTTCATAGCCACACCCATAACCAGAGGAGCTTCTAGCAGTTTCTAGAATGCTGGTGATGGACTGTGAAATGGCCAAGGTGTAGCTACCTGTTTCCATTTTCCTTTGGGATGAGTAGCCTCTAGCACTGGGGGTAGTTTGGGTGAGGTGGAAGGAAGACTTCTGAGAACTTCTCTGTTATGTCTATAGGAAAGGAGCATTTTAAAGCAGTGTCTCTTGGTTTTAAGCACTATTTTTCACAGATATCTGTTTATGAAAATGTTTACAGAAACATGAGATTTAAGAGTTCAAAAACAATTTCTTGTCCTCTTTTGCGAAGGTCTCTTTGCTTCCTGTTCTCTTCTGCGTTTAATTTTTCATGAACACATGAACTAGTTTGAAAAATTAAACAGAGGCACTTGGTTCCAACAGCTACTGAAGTGGGTTAGTTCTGATGTTTAGTAAAAATGGCCAAATCCAGTTGAAAACACATAAAATGGAGTCTCAGCATTTTTCAAGGGCTGAAAAATTCTCTCACTGGCTATCTCTGTTTTTGGCATCATTCTCAGTGTAAACATTTAAAAACCATCCTCCTTCCTTATTCCACTGTCCATTCAACAGAAAATATAACTGATCCTTTACACATGGCTGGATGTGCTGCACCCCCCAATATGCTGTGCTTACTTAATACGTCTAATTAATTCATCCAATCCATGCTATTTTCTCCACAGTGGCCTCCTATGATTTTTCTGTGATGGTACATCCTGTTAAAACACATGTAGACTCTGTCCTCAAGTACCAGCAGACATCAAAACAGACCAGAATGACAGATTATGTAAGTGAGGCAAGAAAGTGCCTCCAAAATGTTATGAAACTAAGGACCCTCTCACTAAAGGCCCTCCAGATACTTTGCTGTAATTTCTCAGTTTGTTATAGTTTGTGATAACGTTACCTTCCTAGTATGGATCCCATATATATATATGTATATGAATATTCAAACCAGAAAGAGCATATCCTGCATAATTTTATTGACCCTGCTTCACTCTTAGGATATGAAAGTGTGTTCTGCAGACTCTTGAGGACAGGCAGTTTACTTGTGAACATTTTCTGGCTCAGCACCAGATGCATCTTAACTACACTCAAGGACAAATGAGAGAAAGCTGATTTTTGAAAGAGCCACAAATCCATGTACTTTAGGTGACATCTATTAGCTGAGTACCTGTGTTCATTAATGCAAATTCAGAGGGTTCAAAGATGACAAGGGATAAACTGATCACAGAAAGGATTAAAATAAAATGCCTGCGTCTAAACAGAGTAAAAAATACTTTAATATAGAAAGGAAATCTTAAATCCATGTATTAAGTCTTAGAGGCTTATATTGTCTGTGTCATGCTGGTTATGTTCCAGGTGTGTATTCATCTTAAGAAGACAAAAGCCCTTTATAATGCTTACAAATTCATACTGCTAATGTGTTTCCATTCCAACAGGATGAGAATATGGTCAGCTTCATAAAAGGAGGCATCAAAGTCCGGAACAGTTACCAAACCTACAGGTGAGTCAGAGTCATGATGTCATTAAGTGCACTCTATCAGTAAAAGGTGCTGCTGGTGAAATCATCCAATTCACAAATTCATTACTGTTGAATTTATTGAGTCTTTATTATGGGCCTCACATCTACAGCCCACACAGATTCCTCCTTTGCATAACAAGGGGCATTAACATTATGGTTGGATTGTGGAGACAGTGGGCCCTAGCTCTGTTGGCTCCCAAGGTTTGCCAACTTCATGTACTATGTCCTTGAAATTGTCAAAAAATAACTGTTCTAAGTGATGTACTGTTCATTGTGTCTGCAAAGCACAGTTTGCAGGTCTTGGAGGCATTAGGCATAATGAAATGGAATTTCTTTATGTTCCAGCTGCAGCTTTTTGGAGTGTTTAATACCTATAGCTGCAGCACTGTAAAAAGTGAAGGCTAAATATGCATCAGGTTTTATTTATTTTAGAATTATAAATTTTGATTCAGAGTGGGCACAAAATGTCTTGTGTCCAGCAGACACAAAACAGCATCAAGTCCAGGTTCTCCAGAAGTCCCCTGGAAGGGAGAGAGGTGACAGTGCCCATGTTTGTGTGGGTTGAAGGTGACTCTGAATGCAGGTCCATAAGGCTGCACTCACAGGCAGTAGTGCTGAGTCTGCTGGCAACAGCCAATCAATAAAAATGTGACAGCCTGAACAAAAATACAATGCTTCCAATAAAACAAATGTTTCCTCTCCTAATAATGAATAAAATAAACTAAAACAGTAGTGTAAAAACCACATAGCTATAGAAAGCTTGGGGGCAAATTGATTTCAAACTGAGCTGCACTATGTGGAAAATAAAGGGATACTACAAAGCTGAGACCTATAAAAGTTAAAAAAATGAGTGAAAGTAATTTCTGATACATCTGCCCATTATAGAATATTTGTTACAGTTGTCTTTTCCTATATAAAACAAAACATTCTTTTGAACATGCACTTAATCCAGGGATTAGTGAAACTTAAATCAAATTTGCTAATTTGAATTTAAGTCTCGTGCACTGCCCCATCATCTCTTTTTGCAGAAGCAAAGTTTGGTGATGCTCCCAACAGCCATCCTTGAAACATTCTCAGGCTGAAATGTGGCTGGGTATTGACTGTGCCTGTTTGATAGGAATTCCTCTCCAGCATTCCATGGTTTTTAATTGATAGTAATGTGACAGAAATGATTTGTTGATAGATCCAACAAAATGTAGATGTTGTTCACTTGAGTGAGGTGACAAATTGGCCTTTTTTAAACTACTCTGTAATTCAAGGTAATGGGGTTACTTTCTTACTTTTACTTAATCATGTTATTTACTGACTCTGTAACAGAATCTTGTGCATTTCCAGGGAGCTGGACAGTCTCATACAGTCCCCACATTATGTCAAAGGAGAGAACCATCTTCATTTTGAGGGAGGTGTAAAACTTGGAGTTGGAGCATTTAACCTGGTATGTACCAACACTCTTATCCTGTGCTGGTGTTCTCCTGAAAATGACCTGAACTTGAATTCCTGAGGAGTTCCACTGGCATCATACTGATCACGTGGTTAAAAATAGGTGTGTGCTCTGACAGTGTGAGAACCCAATGTCTGGGGTGAGAAAATCAGATCATAAACTTCAGAAATAAAGGGATTGCTGCCCACAGCGTGGAGTGAGGGCCAGGAGAAGCCTTGCCCAGGAGCACCAGCTGCCTGTGCCTGTCCAACTCCTCTTACTCTTTACCTGACCCTTGGAAAACTACCAGGATCTAGGCTGTTAGCAGGGCAGTTGGAAGGGGTGGGGTTCATGAATGAAGTTTGGGGTGCTGCTCCAGCCACTTTTGGCTGTTATTGCTTGTGTTCTAGCCAAAAAACAGGTGAGCAAATGGTGCACGATGGTTCCTGGGGGGACACTGACCCAGAGATGGTGAGGGGTGATGTGGCTGTTCAGGGGATGGGCTGCAGAAAGTGCCTGGAGCTCCCTCTTGCTTGCATTGCTTTGCTTGCCCAAATATTAGATTTACTGCACAAAGAACAAATATGGACTGTGTGGCATGAACCCAGCATTCCTGAAACATCCAAGAAATACTGGAGTTACTAAGCAGGTGCTGTGTAAATATATTTCTGTGTGTAGGGCATCCTGGAAACATAAGGTGCCTATATTGAAGATATTTCTGTTTAAATTGTATGAAAAATATAGCTGGTGTATACATTTACTCTGAAAATTGTCATATAGAGATTATTTTAGTAACTGTATTAGTTATTTATTTTCCTTGGAAAAATTGTAGGAGACAATTGGTAGCTAAAAGGCAGAAATTCTGTAACTGCATGACGCTCACATTTTTCTCTGTAGACATTGTCCATGTTTCCTGCACGGATTCTGAGGTTACTGGAGTTTGTTGGATTTTCTGGAAACAAGGTAATTGTGAACTAAATATTATTGCTAAGTTCCCCTCACTCTTAAATTAAAAAACAGAGTCAAGAGTTTCTCTCTTCTTTCTCACATTAGCTGGAGCCCTCTGGTATCACACATGTGCACTGTGGCACTGATGCTTTCATGCAGCTCAGTTTTGCTTTATATTTTTGTCTGCACTTCAAAGGTTGTCATACCACTGTTCAGTGTTGAAACAGTTGTGAAATATGGTAAAGGAAATGACTAATACAGGGAAGTCAACATATTTAGGTTTTTAGTTACTGGTCTTTCGATATAGGCTTGTGCTCAGAAATTTGTAGCCAAAAGTGAATTCCTAGCCTTTAATATATTTATATAGCTGCCTTGGTAGTTACTGTCATTATGGGGTCTGAATGTTCCTGACAGGCTCTTGCATGACAGGGGGACAATATCTATTTCATTTCTGCTTTAACAGCAACTGGAAATTCGAGTGGGGCGCCTAAATTCTCCTACCTAAGGGAGTAAGTGCTTTTTTTGCCTGTAGAGAAACCAGTCTGACCTATGTTGTTTGAGCAAGATGTTTAAGGAAAGAAGTTCAGTAATGGAGCACCAGAAAATTCACATGATGATGAGAAGGAGCTGTGCTACTGCTTTATGGATCTGTTGTTTCAAAAGAATGCTAAATTGGTGGGAGTATCTTGGCCTTGCTGCCTTGTACCTGCCCTTGTCTCTCTACCAGCAGAACACAAAATTCACTCAATGCAGGGCTTCTGGGTTAAGAAAAGATGATGCAGGACATGATCCCTTTAACCTAAACCACTACTCACATTTTTCATAGATGCTGGGTAAGGTAAATGTCTGACGCAAGCACTAGAAAAGCAATGGAAACAAGAGAAGTTTTAACTCTTTCTATTTACAAAACAAGTTTTAAGGAGCAGAGTGTCTTTTCTATCAGAGCTGAAGCCTTACATGGCAGGTGAATGATTGTCATCACCTTTTTATTGGTTTACAGGAAGGATCTTATATCTGAAAATAAAATGTCTTGTTTAAAAACAAGGAGCAGAATGTGGATTACAATTTAGAAATTTCCAAGAGCTGACCAGGAGCTGTTTGACAGCAGTAAAGGCAAAAATCAAATAGTTCTACCTGCCAGTTTCAACAACAGAGCATTTAAAGCAAAATATTCTCTTAGAAACGTGAAAACAATTCATGTACCAGCAGGTTTTGAGAATATTTTGGTGAACACTCATCTTACTCCTGCAGATGAAAATTGTCCCTCCAATTGAGTTTTCATTTGGCCCTGGGATTTCTTGCACGGCTGTGAGTGGGCTGATATTTGTGTTGATGAGTCAGCTGCTATTACAGTTCCTTAATAACTCACTGAAGCATGACCTAGATTACCATAAATTTGAGCAAAACCCTGTTGTTTGCACACCATACAAAGGAGCATTTAAAACATGTTGATCAAAGTTCATTGATGGCCATTTATTTTAACATCCAAAAAAAGTCTTTCTGCATTTAACATTTGTGAGTCAAGTGCCTAAAGCCAAAAGCAAAATTGCAATTGCATGTGCAGTCCTTTCCAGTGGTGGTTTTCCAAATGTTGCAGCAGGACAGTAGACAAGAGGCTAGAAGGTGAAAGAAACAGTGACAGAGGAGGAGAGGAAAGTTCATTTATCTGTGCTTCACTTGTCCAGGAGTTTTTCATACACCTGTGTTTGATGCTGCAGTGTGTTCCTTTAAATGCTTACTCTGAGTATCAGATTGTGCAGCAGAGTCATGGTTAGTGCCCTGAGTTGTTTGCAGATTACCTGGGAGAGCTACAGTGCACTGCAGGACAGCTTGATTTTGGTGTGGGTCATGTGTTTATTAAAACTGGATATAAAATTGTATTGTGTGATCCTCCATGATACCAACCTGCCTCAAAGCCAGCAGGTTTGCCTCTGGGGCCTCTCCTTGTATTTGAGTCATGTCATGGGAACAGCAAATGAGGACGTGCCCAAAGCTCCAGTACCTTCCTAAGCCATTTGCAGGCACTGTGGACATCATGATCAACTTAACAGCAGTCTGGAGTCCCAAAATAGTAGGTGGGATAACATCAAGAAAATATAGAAAGTAGCCTGAGGCTGTGTTTGTTCCCTTCCAGCCCAAGATGTGCCAGCTGTGCCCTTCTCACTGTTTTAAGCTCGTTTCCCTTGCACCTTCAGCCAGCTCATGGGTTTATTTGTTTAGTAGCACAGGCCCCACATTTGGGCAGTGGGGTTCAGTGCAGTTTTGCCCAGTTTTGAGGGAAGTGCCTCGTGGGCAGAGCTGTGGCAGGCCCCCTATGCTGGGAGCACAGCAGCCTCCCTGGGCAGTAGGTGGAGTGTGTGTCCCGTGAATCTCCTGGCAGCTGAGAGCAGGAGGCTCCTTGCACTGGCTCCCTGAACCCTCCTCACTGCCTCCTCTGCCAGGTCTCAGGCTAATATTTACTCTGGTGCTTATTTTATAGGTGATTACAGATGCTGTGCTGCTAAACTGCAGAACAGTTTGACATGAGCCTACCATATGTTAAGTGCAATTTGTCAGGGGGGTCAGATGACAGTGTGATTTCACAAGAAGGCAGGAAAACTGCCAGATAGAACCAATTTCTTTCAAATTATATCTTTCTTTCTTTCTTTTAATTTTTTTTTTAATGTGGGAGGGCATTTTTCCCAAAGCTGAAGAATGTTCTTGATGTGTCAATTTCTAATAAATCGAATTCCAGTTTCTCACTAAATATCTCTTTTGAATTGCATTTTGGTCTCTTCAAATTTTAAATGAAGCTTAAATCTAATATTATTTAATGGGATACATTCAAATGCCCTGTCTTCCAGCTTAATTATCAGTTCTTTGTAAAGCTGTTAGTAGTATCCATTCTTGCTAAACCTGCAGCAATGTGATCAGGCCATGGGACATAAACAATGGCTTTGCTTTCATTGTCAAGATCCCAAATTAAAAGAATGATTTAAAAATAGCATCCAAGAACTTTTGCTTCAGGAGAGTCGATGGATTTTAGTCAGTAACAGCTGAAATAAATATGAACCAGTCTCAGTGGTGTCTGATAATGATTTTGAGCATTGCCCTTGTTCATCCTGCAACTGCTGTGGGAATCCCCAGTGCTCACATGGTGAGTCCTGAGTGACAGAGCATTGGATGTACTGGGACAAGAATTGAATCAATGAGATTCTGATATAATATAATGTAGTGACAGTCTTGGGAATTAGATTGTGGGACGTCATGAGGAACATGCACAGAATGCTGAGAGTTACCACACTGCATCACATCTGCTCTGGGCTCTACCTTAAATCCTTCAGAGTAGTTTATGTTCTGTGCAGAAATAAAACTGAAATGTGGTAGTGTCAATTACGGAAATTACAGAAATGTCTTTCTGGAAAAATTGGGAACGTTGACTGCCTTGACATCTGTTCCACCTTGTTGCAAAATGCCCTGTAATAGACTTTGTTTGGAGGCTCATTCCTGGTGTTCTGGGATTGCTTCTATCAGTGGTGACAGGGGAGAGACAGTGGGAGATAATTATGGGTCATTTATGGTTAGAAGGTGTGTCCTGGCAATTAAATTTAATGTACTCCCTGGTGCCAGTCCCTAAGTGAGTGCAGTGTGTTTGCAGAGCTACTCCTTAGGCTCCAGTAGCTGCCTGTGATTTGGTTCCCAGATCCTCTGATCCCACTTACACTGCCCAGCTCCTGGCACTCCCTTGGCTGCTGGGGTTGTTGGCTAATCCCTGTGGGCTCCCTGGGGGGAAAGGGTGGTGCTTGGAAAGGTGATTCACATCCCTGAGCCAGGCTGCTGTGCCAAACTGTCCCCTGGACGAGCACCTCTGCCTCAGCCAGACACAGAGGGAGCCTCAGAGCCCAGCTAGGGAGTGTGGGATGTAAAACATGATTCCCAGTGACCCCCTTCATATTCCTCTTTTCTGGTATCCCATTGTAAGGGATGCAGTTTGCAGGAGGTTTCTTTGAGGGGAAGCAGCTTTGCTGCAATGTATTCCACAAGCAAGTGTTATAATACTAATAACAACTTCTTCTAGATTTCCTTTATTTAGGCTGTCTTCTGCTGGTTGTTATTACTGTAATGCAGCAAGTTTGGGATATTCAGGTGGGAGAGTGAAAGGTAAACAGCCTTTAATACCTCTGCTCATGGACATTGCACAGAGTGAACCAACTTGCTCAGTGAGCTTTTCATGCCTGTGTAACTGCTCAGTTCAAGAATGTAGAATTAAGGGTGCCAGATTTGCAGCCCTTTTTGATGAATGAGCAATATTCTTAATCCAGTTACTGCTAACCAGGATGCAGTCCTGTGTAAGGTGGGTGTGGGCTCATTCCTTGTCCATACAGATTATAACTTTGTGTTTGACTGCACTCAAGTATGCTTTTGAGACTAAAATGTAATTGAGGTCAACTTGACAAAGGTTACATTATTTTATATGGCAAAGAAAGTCTGTTTGAATCATTCTTAGTGCTATTCACATTCATTTTATATCTATTTTTATATAATATAGAAGATACCAAATACTGGAAGGCCTCAGTGAAATATCAAGCCTGAAGATTTTTCATTGCAAAAAATGTACTTTGGAAATATACTTTGGAATTTATTTTTTTTTTTTGCCAAAATTCATTCCACAGAATGTTTTGTTTTACTTCTACCTTGAAGTGCTATTTTAAAAAATACAGACATTTGTGGGTTTCATCTGGGAAGTTTGAAGAATATATCATATTTTGTTACTTATTTGTATCAATCAAACTTTTCCTCTCAGCAGAAAATGAAGCTGGTTTTATTTTGCTAAGTATTTGATTTCCATTAAGTCACTGATTTTCTGTAATGATTTTACTGTATTTTACTTTCTTCTGTAGTGACATGCAAGTCAGTATTTTCATTATTGTGCCTCAACTAGATGTTATAATAATTGACCTGCAAATATGAGTCATATTTTTCCTTGTAGCAGTAATTAATGTACTACATTGAGTTTTAGAAATAAAAACAAAGAGAAGCAAAATCACAAGCCCCCCTGTATTTATGTGAAAACAATTAACTGCACTAGTTAAGTGCAAAAATAGGTGTCTGAGGAAAATGAGGCTATGATTACAGGCTCCAGTGTTTACGCAGTAAGCAATAAAGGCGTGGTGCTGTAACACCCCTCAGTCAACAAGGACACACAAAAGATGTAAATCTGTGCTGGGCCGTGCTCCGAGGGCTCTCCCTGGTGCCTTTCCTGGTGCCTCTGACAGACATCCCTCAGGGTTCCTATTTATAGAGTAGCTGGTTTGAAAGGGTGCCCTTGCAGCACACTCACCGTGTTCCAGTGACCTTCCAGTGCAGTGATGGAGTCACTTTGAAACTGATTTTGTGCCAGCACACAGTGGATGTCTTACTGTGTGTATTAACAAGTTGGCAGATCTCTTGTTTGATACGTTTGCATGTTTATATTCTTGCTGTTGATATCATGGAACTAGTCCTAGACTGGGCTGATAAATGCTCTTGCCTCAGGAACTTGAATCCCTAAAGTTGGTTATCCATCATGCTGTCATTGGCTATGAACACAGTGTTAGACTTGATTGCTTTAGTTCTTCCCAAAGGGAACAGAAATACTCTTCTTTTCATCATATTTTTCCACTGGTAGTAGTGGGCCAACATCATTGCAAAGCTCCTTTTGTTCTTGGCATACTGTAAAATGTCTTTTTGCCCTGACATCTCTTGCTCTGCTAGTTGCAGATTTTATTTTCTTGATACCTTTAACTCTTATGTGCAGGGAACCACAGCAAACAAGAATGCACTGTACAATGGGGATGTGTGGGTTTTGTCTTGCTTTTCAGAACCCTGTGTTTTGTTTCTGGAATGCTGTTTAACAGCACTTGGATCATGGTGATAAGTTGTCTCTCATTTTCTTATGTTAACCATGCAATACATCCCAGGTTGCTGCTCTGTCACCAGGTGCTTTCCAGGCTAAGCAGTAACTCCATGAGCAACTATTAAATAAAAGAATAGCTGTATTTTTATCTTTGATTGCTGTGTAAGCAATCAGTGCCTTTTGAGGAATTTGTCAGTGCCTTTCGGGGAATTTGGTGAGTGAACAATCTGTAGCTGACCCAGCAGAAGTTAAGCCAGCAAAACACAGCCCTGGTTGTTTTCCAACACCTTGTCCCCCCTCCCTCTGTTTGCACAGGAACATGGTCTGCTGCAGCTTCAAGAAGGAGCATCATCATACAGCTTTAGGTCGGTGCTGTGTACCATGCTGTTGCTTTGCTATCATACTTTCATGACCTTTGTGTTAGGTAAGATTGTTTATAATAACTCTTGGATTTGATTCGTTCTTGTGGGACACAAAGGGGGAAAAGATGATTCCATCACCTATTTGTTGGTGAATTGTTTGTTGGTAACCAGATTAAATGTAGCTCGTTTCTGGGTCATTTTACAATAATGGTCATAACTGTTTTAATTTTCAAGATGGAGATTTGTTTAACACGTGAGAAGGGAGATAGTGGGGATGGCCAATAAAGTTGTGAGAACTAAATCTCTTTTAGCCAGGTGCATTATTGAGGAGGTTAAAATAATGGCTGTAAGTGAGAATTGCTTTGTTGACACTGGATTTTCTTTGGGAGGTGACAGCTTCCCACTAACGTGTACTTCTGTGTTATCTCCTGCTAAATCATTCTGCAAAATGTGTTTGTCTGTGCCTGAGTTTGCATGTCAGGAAGCACAATGTTTTCAGGGCTTCCTGCTGCTGCCTTAGTGCAGCTCCAACCTGTATTTATGCCTTACTTAGTGGAGAGAGGAACCAACATGTCAGCCAACTGAGGATGGAAAATCAGTACCTTGTGTTCCTGTTTTTTGGGTTTTTTGCTTTGTTTTCTAATTATTTTTATCACTTGCATTTTTACATATTTTAGGGACAGGAAAAGGAAATGTTGAGGAGGCAGAAAAACTACTTAAGCCTTACTTGGCACGCTATCCAAAGGTAAAATGAATCATAATTTATTTGGTGTGATCATTTCATGTTTTTGTGCCAAAAATCAAAGATCTAGACTGTATGGTCAGATTGAAAACTGTTATAGAATACTTGTATTTTTATTATTATTTATTACAGGGAGCCATATTCCTGTTTTTTGCAGGCAGGATAGAAACACTAAAGGGTAATATTGATGCGGTAAGTAATCATTTTGCTCTTGAGAAAGTAAATTTCAAATGCTTTGGAAAAATTCCTCCAGGAATGTTACTTCCCTTGTGACTAATGCTTCCTCTGGCTTTGACCTATATGTAATTCGTAGTTTATTGAATTACAAATAGGAATTTGTAAACTATTTTGATTAACTTGTTTCTCCACCTCATTTTGCTGCCCCTCTCAATTTCTGGTGATAATCTAGCCCACCAGGATTAATGACACAGTTTTATCACTGTCTTTCCCATCCTGCAGCAGATTGTCTCTTTAATGAGACCCAGTGTTAATCCTTTGCCTTTAGTGTGAACAGGGAGTAATAGAAGTCTTGAAAAAATAATTAAGATGAAGAATGCATATCCAAAATACTCTGAGTATCAGCTGGTGTGCAGTGCAGTAGCTCCCTTGAAATCCATGGAAGTGCAGCAATAAATGTCAGCTGAGCATCTGTCCTCTGCCTCCAGTTTCCTAATTTCCCAAGACATAAACATTCAGCATGCTTAGAAACATAACTTCCAGGAATGGGGAGCTCTGTGTAAAACTAAATTTGCTAACTCCAGGATGACTGTGTAGCCAAGCATCTCTCGTGTGGAGCCAGCAGATGTGATTTTGGGAAACACTGGGCTGTCAATAATTTGGAAGCTGCAGGAGCCATGCAGGCCGATCTGGAGCCCCAGTGTGTGTCACAGCTCCTCTGCCTGTGCTTTTACAGCTGACTAAGGCAGTGTTTGGAAATCTCTGTGTGCAGGCAGTCCATAGGTACGAGGAGTGCTGTGAAGCTCAGCAGTACTGGAAGCAGTTTCACCACATGTGCTACTGGGAGCTGATGTGGTGCTTCACCTACAAGCGCCAGTGGAAGATGGCTTATTTCTATGCAGACCTGCTGAGCAAGGAGAACACTTGGTCCAAGGTAAGCTCAGCAGAACACGAGAGCAGGAGGCCCCATGGTATCTATTAACATTCAAGCAAATTGAGTTGACTTTTTGTAGCTTTGAAAGCACAGTAAAGTAAAATCTGGATCTCTCTGACTGCTACAGGATGTTGTGAATTGCAAACATTCACATCTGAACAGATGGTGGGCAAGCAGAAATCTTTTGGGCCTGACCTACATTGGCAGATGAAGAGCAGCTTGTTAAAGATGCTGTGTATTGACTGGTTGTGTCATCCAATGTTGCAATTAATGGTGCAAGTTGCCATTTCTTTCATTATGCTATGGATAAAAGCTCTCCTGCTGATGAGTGAGGTTAGCCATGGTGGTGCCTCCAGGGTAATAAATACAATTTAAAGTGGTGCCTATCACTGTGCATCAGGAAGGGAGAAGCTCTTCAATCCAGAACCTGGTAGCTTTCCTCCCTTTTTGCCTTTTTAAAAATGGGGGTTATGTTTCCCCTATTCCAGTTAGTGGGAATTTTTCTGGACTGGCTTGACTTCACAGACATGATGGGCAGTGGCTTAGCAGTGTCATTCACCAGTTCCCTCAGGATCCATGGACTCCTTCAGGTTCATGAGATGGTCTGGAACCAAACTTCTCCTGCCCTGGGCAGTTCGTCTCACAACCTCTGCCTTTGCTTTCTGTGACTTGAGCAGGGAGGCTGGGGCACTTGATGGTGAAGACTGAGGGGAAAAAGTCAGAGTTCCTCAGCCTTCTCCAGATTCTGTTGTCTTCCAGAGAGGGCCCACATTTTCTCCAGTCTTCCTTTTATCACCAACACACCTATAGAGTCTTTCCTTGTTACTCTTTCCATCCCTGGCCAGACATCAGGCTTTAGTTTTCCTAACCTGATCCCTGCCTGTTCAGACAATTTCTCTGTATTCCTCCCAGACTACCTGTCCTTCCCTTCACCCTCTGTAGGTTTCCTTTTTATGTCTTGAGTTTGTCCAGGAGATCCTTTTTCACCCACATGGACCTCCAGGAGTTTTTTCCTGTCTTCCCCTTTTTTTGGGATGCATTGCTCCAGGGCTTGGAGGAGATGATCCTTGAATATAAACCAGATTTTGTGGGCCCCTCTTCCCTCTAGGGCTTTACCTCATGGTGCTTTACCATACAGATCCCTGAAGAGGCCAAAGTCTTCTCTCCTGAACTCCAGGGAGTGACTGTTCTCTACAGCCTACCATTTGGGATATGTCACTGAGTTGTGATGGCACACAGAGACTGTATAATATTAGGTTTTTTTTCTCTGAGCATGACCTTATCTTAGGTTTTCTAGCATGTTTCTAAGAGTAGTAAAAACTTACTTTACTCAAGCTTGAGATTTGTTCTTGGAGTTTGGACACAAACTATAAGTTGATGCATACTAAGTAAACACATACATGATTTAAAAACAATATTCTGTGCTCACTTTCTGAAATACTTATCTCTTAAATTTTTGTAAGACTGTGAGCAAAAGCAGCAACTTCTTCCCTTTGTGTTGCTGTTTTGTGCTTTATATGAATAATGGTGATGCTGTAAATTCATTTTTCTTTATATTCTTCATTGCATTTGCAGGCTACTTACATTTACATGAAAGCTGCTTATCTCAGTATGTTTGGACCAGATGACTGCAGTCCTTTTGGAGACAGTGAAGTTGAATTATTTAGGTAAAATTTACAAACTCACAGTTACAACAATTTACTATCTTTTCATGTCACAGTGTTGGGGGAAGAGAGGCAAAATTATTCATCGTGCAGATTTGAAGAATTGTGCAAATAGCATTGGATAGGTAAGAAATTGCAGAGTTTAACATCCTTTAGACTAAAGTGGACCCTGAGTTCTGACAGCAGATTTCTCCTGGCCCTACAGTGGCTGCTGCTATTCCGTGCAATACATTCTTTTCCAGTTGTTTCCTTTAATCAAAATGGAATGTAAGATGTGAAGGCCTTCAATGGATTGTGCTGCAAGATGTGTTCTTCCTTAGTGGTAACATCAGCACAACTTGATTCTTGGGTTCTGAGTCTCAGAGAAGTAAGAAATAATTTAATGTGCAAGTGAATCTTTGCATTATAAACACAGTGAGATAACCTCACTCTGTTAATGTAGTGTTTAAGCTCAAAAAGTCTTGCTGGAGCAAAGAAAATTTGGTTACTTTAGAGTTTACAATTTTTATACAAAATCTATTTTTTAAAATGTGATTACATTACCCTTTTCAAGTTTTCTGTCTTATGTTATCATTATAAACAGATTTCACTGGATTTGGAATCCATTATGAAGTGAATAGTTTTAGTCTTTGGGAGAATGGAAAGACAAAAGCTAGTTTGCCTCTTTCTTAGTCTGTGAAGAGAGATGAGCCCTTTATAAGTCAGGTGCATCATCTAATTTAATCTTTCAGTGGGGAAGAGTCCCTCTCCTCCTGCTTGATTAAAGAGGAAGCCTAGAGATAAACGTGCCCTGCATAAAGACAGCTTTTGTGAGTATGTATTGCTCAGCTCCCCCGAGGTAGCAATAGCCCAGTGTGTGACAGCTTTTTAAGTTCTCCTTAGTTTGATTTTTTTTTT
>VYXF01009087.1:2179239-2190488 GCA_013397295.1 Polioptila caerulea | reverse complement strand
TAGCAATAGCCCAGTGTGTGACAGCTTTTTAAGTTCTCCTTAGTTTGAATTTTTTTTTTGTTTGTTTTTAAGTTTGAATGTCTTCATCTCAGAGGTTCACAGGCAGAAAATTCCTTACATTTTCCTTTAAACTTTCAGGATTGTTCCCAGTCTGAAACTGAAAATTGCAGGGAAATCTCTGCCCACAGAGAAGTTTGCAATTCGGAAAGCACGACGGTATCTTTGTTCAAACCCCGTTCCTTTGCCTGTCCCACCTTTGGTAAGTTAGAAATACCCCCCCACACACACACACACCCCTTTTCAATGTTTTTGTAATTTAGAGGAATAAACCCGAGCTAATTGGAATAGTATCTTTCCGTGTTTCTAAGGTAAAACCTCTGCAGGAGACTGGAATGTTCCCAAAGTGAAGCCAGCTGAATGTGAGGAATGCTGTAAAACTGGGGCATGCACCAGCCACAGGGAACTGAGCCAGCTGTTTGTGACACGGAAACGTGTTGCATGTGTAACTCATTATTCCAGCTCCAGAGCAGCGTGCTCCCAACAGCTTTCTTTTGGTTCCCTTTGGAGGAGCTTTGCCCTGGGTCTCTCCTGTCGTGTCACTTGCTAACAGAGGACTGTGAAGGTTCAAGGAGGGGTTGTGTCAAGGAAACAATGGAAGGTTTGGGGCCTGCCTGTAAGGAGTTGTTGAATGTGCCCCTAAACCTTTGCAGTTTGGTGCTCTCCAGAGCAGCTCATGGGTGCTGGCATGAAACAACTGACTCCTTTGGCCACCCCAGAAAACCATTGCAACTGCTGAGGGTTCTTTTGTTTCTTTTTTCCCCCAGTAATGCTGGCCTGTTCCCTGTGGCCAGTTGCATGAGGCGCACTTACAGAAATCTCTCTACAAGGAACATGTAAAAAAGAACACAGAAGAGTTTAGAGTCCAGGGATTTCCCAAATGCAGTGATGTTAACACTGGCAGTGCTTTGAGTAAGAAAGAGATGGATAATTAGTAAATACTCTCCAAGAAAATACCAGATCAAGGAGAGCCTCTTGGAGACCACTCCCCAGCCCACCAGGGGTGTGTGACACCGTGCCTCTTGAAATAGAGCGTGGGCATTCACCAGGGGCCACCTGCCACTAGCAAGACTGAAGTGAGAGAAACAATTAGGTTACTTTGATGTGCCTTTCGGGTTTCAGAGGGGAAGGAGTGTGCACACCTGGGGTTTGGCTGGGCTGTCCTGATGGGGTTTTGGCAGAGCAGGAGCTGTAGCAGGAGCTCTCTGGCCGGGCTCCGCGCCCTTGGCTGCTGTGCAGTTGCGATCCCGAGGCAGCAGGTGCCGCAGCGGAACAGACAAAAGCACTCCTTGGATGTGGAACCGTGGACAGAACCTCATCCCCAGGGTTTTTCTTTTCATTATCAGGAGCCTTGCTGGAAAGAATGAGTCCTCAAGCAAGTCTTAGCTCAGAGATTTAGCTTGAATAAATGTGGTTTGAATACTTCTGTTTGAAAACCGTGTTAAAGAATCTGCACTCGGTCCAGTAAGCTCAGCACAGGTTTTCCCATCAACAGAGACCAGATGGTGAAAGCAACAGTGGCTGGGGTTAACATGCTGTTTCAGCTATTCTAGCCTGACAGCTTTTTGTGCCATAGTTCCACAGTTCAGTTGTTCTAGATAGAAATTTTATCCAAATGCTTTAAATTATTGCACACAGATAAGGTCGTGTAAATAAATAGAAAAAAAATATCAGACACTGATCTCTTCTCTCTGGTGATCAGTGGCAGGGCCTGAGGGAATGACATCAAGCTGTGTCAGGGAAGGTTTAGGCTGGGTATTAGATAAAGGTTCTTCACCCAGAGGGTGGTTGGACACTGGACAAGCTCCCAGGGAATGGTCACAGCACCAGCCTGACAGAACTCAAGATGTTTTTAGACAACGCCCTCAGGCACAGGGTGAGGTTCTTGGGGTGCTGTTGGGCTGGACTCAATGATCCTGGTGGGTCCCTTGCAGCTCAGGATGTTCTGTGATTTTATGATTAAATATGTCCTGAAGGCCAGTTGTAAGTCTATATAATATTTGCATCTTTCACTTGGTGATTGGTAGTAGCAATGGGCACATTTGGTGATATACTCTAAGAATCCTGATAGCAAATAGGAATTCAGCCAATAGTTTTTAATAAAACTTACTCTCTAAGAACAGTTGAACAATAAAGAAGTCACTTTCTTTGGGAACATCAAACAAACCTGAGGAATGTAAGAGGCTCACAGTTCAGATTTAAAATTCTGTCAGTTTGTTTGAAACTTGGCTTGAACTTTAGAGGGTTTGGTTTTCTTTTTGGTTTGTTTTGCTGTCCTGAGATCCCATGCTTTTTCTGTGGAAGCAGTTATTTATGGGTATTACTGCCTTTGCTAGGATAGAACTGAAAAACAAGAGGAGACCTTAAAGAAGGGACAATAAATCATGTGCCATGAATGTTTTAAGACTGTTTTGTTGGTACTTGCCTTCTTCTATAAGTGAGAATGTGTTTGCAGCCTGTTCAAGCAATCCCCTTTGCATTGTGTGCAGCAAGTGGCTCTTGAGGTGTCTTCCAGCACTAATTTGTTCTGAAAAACAGTGTAACAAGTTTTCAGTTGCAATGAAAATTCATTTTGACAAACTGACTTTATTTAAGGAACCTGTAACTTTTTCATCATGCAGAGATAAACTGAAGTATTTGACAACTAGATTTATCCAGTGCTGTAATTAATGGTGCTGTCATTTCTCCCTGACCCCAGGAAATGATGTATATCTGGAATGGCTACGCTGTCATTGGAAAATGTCCCAACTTAACAGAAGGCATGTTAGAGACTTTAAATGAAGCAGAAGAAGCATTGGCAAGAAGTTCAGGTAACCAGTGGCAGGGTTTAAGCAGTTATTTTACACTGCAATAGCTAGAGATGTTATCTGTGAATAGAGACACACTCATTAGTAAAGTTAATTGGGTCACAGGAGGAACATAGATAATGAAACCATGAACTGTTTATGCAGATAGGAATAGTTTTTATTTTTAACATAGCAATAACTTACAATGATAGCAAGTGATTTTCCATCCACAGGTGTGTGTTAGGAATGGTTTATGACATGTGATAAAGGTCTGTTTAATTTGCCAGATCAAAATCAGCATGTGCATTGACCTGATTACTTGGATCCTGAAGCTTTATTATCCTCAGATTTTGTTATCCTCAGTTTTAAAGGATAAATAGGAGAGGAGCTGGTGTCTTGTTTTAAAAGTGCTGTCAGTTTGTGACGTGACCTTTGGGCTCAGTGTTCTGGTGTCACCAGTGTGCTGCAGAAATCCAGGACCCCAGAGATGGCCTTCCTGTCAATGAGCACAACGTGGGATTGAACTGAACCACATTTTCTGTCAGTTTCTTAATTAGCTATCCATGAGAAAATTGAATTAGTGTTTATTTCTTGTCAGTCTTTCCCACTTCCTGTGGGAGTGCAAGCAGTCTGCACAGCACTTCCAAGAGTTTTTCCTTGACCAATATTTGATCTCATTACCATTATATACAACCTTCCTGCAAAAGGATCAAGCCCCTGTTGACAAAGGAATATAGGCTAAAGCACTGCATTGCAGTCTTTTCTAGGGCCTTGGACTTCTGTGCAGTGAGTTACACAAGATTTGAAAGGGTTGCCTGAAAGACTGGCTAAAACTATCTATTTTTAATTAACTGAAAAAGAAAATTGGAAAATATTTTCAGTGAAGGTGACATCTTAGAAAAAGGCCTTTGACCTTTTCACCTTCTTTGTCACCCATTTTGTTCCATCATTTTAAAGAAGTGAAGTATTTCCCTGTTCCCTTTTTTTTCTTAGTTGGCAAATTGTGCCTAAGGCTGCATTTTGCAGGGATTTGTAGCAGATTCATATTTGTAGAACACTATGAGGACATGCAATTGTAAAGTGGGATATATTTTAAACATGCCAACAGTTTAAAGTGTTGCCTGTTCCAAATATTGACTTGCTGTTTTCAGGCATATTTACTGAATTGGAAATGAGCAACCAAGCTGAAGATTTTGCCTGTAAACTTTTAAGAGTAAGCTGCCTATATGGATTGGCTATGAAAAACCCTGAAGTTTTCTTTGAAATGTGTTATGCAGAAATTTTCTGATGGAGAAAGAGTGTTGATGGTTAGGATTTTGAACTAAGTGAAGCTGGTAAGACTCTAGACTCCCAGAAGTATAAACTCCAAAGAAGATATGGTAAGATGTGAGGTACAGGTAGCAAAGTTTCACATATTTTTATTTAGCCAAATGAAGGTAAAGAATTGTCAAAATTCTTGCCCATGAATAGGCCATGTGACTACAAGTCAGGAAGCAGAAGAGCTGTACAGGACAATTAAGGCAAAAGGTTGAGAGATTATAAACTGGACTTCAGTATTTACAAAATGGGCACCTTAAATTATTTTTAGGTGTCAGAGCAGTTAGACTGTGGAATGCTCAGTGGGAGTAGGGAGGGAGAGAAGAGCCCAACAATATTTGGACAAAATTTGATCAGTTGATGAAAAGGTTGTTGTGTGTTTGTCTCTGCTTTAAATTAAATTCCCCAACTAGTTCTTTCCTGTGTTTCAGTCACTGGACTGTACTCACACTTACCTTTGAAAGGTTTCCCTACAGGCAGGAAAGTCCCCTCTGTTCTAGAGTTTTCCAAAATGTGCCATTGACTTCCTCCTGCAGCTACAGAGCTACTGGCAGATGACCGGTGTGTGATAAAGCTGTTAAAGGGATTATGCTTCAAGCATTTGGGCAAGATCTCAGAAGCAGAAGAGCATTTTAATTACATCTATTTAAAGTAAGTTTTCATACCTGGCATGAAGGAGAGCTCTTGAGTTTCAAGTAAGAGGAGATGCAACCATGATATGAATAGAAGGGAGAGGACTGCAGTATGTTTAGTGTCTGCTTCAAGGTATTTCAATTTTAATGTCCACTGTTATTAGCCACGTGTTGAAAAACTTCAAATCTTCAATTTTTATTTTATAATTTTGCATTGAGGTATTTTCTCCTTTTGGAGGGACTGTAGGTGCACAAAATTTTCCAGATACCACTTAGCTTTTATTGCCCCCCTTCCTCTTCCCAGTCATGAAGAAGCTGTACCCAAAAAGCCAAATGCACTCTGCAGACAGGGGGGAGCATGATTACACTGGGAACTTCTGCACATCATGTGGTGAATGGCACCTCCTTTTGCTGGCTCACATGGATAGAGCTCATGATATTGTCATCTTTTGTAACACTTCCCTGATAATAAAGGCATTATTTTCTAATCCTGAGATTGTACATACTGTGTAGGATGCTTATGCAAAATACACTTTTAATAACCCAGAAGGGAGTTTTGGATAGAGAACATGACAAGTGTCCTAACAGAGACTGATTGCTCCTTCTGATCTTAGCTAATCTCCCATTTATTTGTGTTTGGAGCTGTTAAATGAGGGAAACAATATATCATTCAAGGTCTCTAGGCTATTTCTTTTCCAATGCAGTGAGAAGAAGATAAAATATGACCATTATCTAATTCCAAATGCCTTGCTGGAGCTGGCAATACTGTATCTGGACCAGGACAGAAGAGAAGAAGCAATAAAACTGCTGGAAAAAGCAAAGTAAGTGAAAAGTCTGTGTTGGTGTCTGATGGATCAGTTTGGTGTTTTACTGGTTAGCAGGAAGCACAATAATTTCATTAATATCATGGAAACTCATTTCATTTTTCCAATGGGAGTGTGCATGCCTTAATTTTAGTTTGGACCTTTCCAGTGGTATTTGTTCAGTCTCAGACTTGCAAAAAGAGCCAAAAAATTAAATATCTTAATAGGAATGTCAAAGGCTTCCATAAGAAATAATCCATGTGTAACAAAATGTAATAATCTTTGTAGTCTATTTGCTCATTCATAAAAAAGATGTATTAAATTTAATCAAAGCTCTGTGTTATGGCTAAAATAGCATTTCTTAAATTGATGGCCAGCAGTGCCTGTTTCTTTCCTTGATGAAATACATTTAAGATAATGCTTCAGGTTATACTTGGTATCTTTGTATTGTTTTATCTGCATCAAGGCAACTAAAACACCTGCTTTTACTGTTTTGTGGGATTGATTTTTCTAGCAAAGTAGATTTATGGGAAGCTGGACTTGATCATGTGAGCTCTTTATTATAAAATTAACAAAATACAGGTTTGCCTCTGTTTGAACCTTTATTTCTCTGCTGAGCCAAAATTTTGGCAGTGATGGAGAGGGAGGAAATCCAACCCAAACAACTCTCCCCCTCTTCAAGCATCCAGCAGCAGCAGAGTAATTCACCTCTGCCTGAATGAGTCCAGATGTGCAGTCACTGCCACAGCAGTGAGCATCTACAAACTGATGCCTGCCCCTGTGTCTGAGAGGTCAGATAGAGTTCTTATGTTGCTTTTTGTGCAAGTCAGGCAACTCTGCAAGTCAGAGGAGCAAATCAAGCCCACCAAAGATTATGCCAAAAGCCTGTCAGCACAAAAATTAAAATATTGCAGTCCTTAATCTCCTGTGCTTCTGAGCCTGGTTCTCTGTAGACTCATGGAAGATATTAAGAGCAGCAAAAACTGCATTAGCAAAGTGCAGGGGAAAGTGTTTCAATTGGCTTCATGTTCCTCAAAACACACCTCTCCTGTCCTCATTTCCTTTGTTCAAATCTCTCTTATTCACAGATCTAGAGATAAATGATGAATGAATAAACAGAAGTTCCTGATTCCAGCTGGAACTTCTGTCATTGCTGCTTGGCCATTGCAGCTTTCCCTGGCAGCTCTGAGTGTCTCAGGTCCCCTCAGGAGAAGGTGTTTGGCTTAACAGACAGCAGCTCTGAAAAATGTGCAGTGCCCAGCAAATGAAAGCTGCTACTCAGACTTGCTGTAAGAACTGAGAAGAACTTTTGAAAGACTCAAAGAACTCTTGAAAACTGTAATGGCATTAAAAAACCACCACCAAAAACCCAAACCAAAACCCAAACCAAACCACCCTCATTACAAACCCCCTTGTTTCAGTCACTCATAAATAAAGGTGCAGCTCTTACATTTCCACCTGTGGCATTAAATTGCTCGGGGTTTCTGAGCTTTCAGCTGCAAACACTGAAGGTCTCAGCAGCCAGGATTGGGAGAGCAGGGTGTTGGTGGGGCTGGGGCTGCAGAATTCAGTTTGCAGTTGGCAGGAGCGCAGCGAGCGCTTGGCTGGTGCACGGCGCTTGATTTGCCTGACCTAAATCCACGTCCTGCTGCTGGCTTGGATCCTCAGCTCTGGGAGAAAGAGTGGGACGAGTGATAAACAGTTTTGGCTTGGTCATGCATGGAAATATTTCTATTTGTATGACTGCGGACTACAAACAAGAATATCAGTGTACTCATGAGAGAAACAAGCTTGGCATGACAAAATCGATTTCATTTAAAGGAAAAACTCCAAGGGGTTTCAGATCAGCACACAGCAGAACTCAGCCACCTCCTTTTCTCAGTCAGCCTCTTGTGTGTTGCATACATAAAATTATAAGCTGATGTAGGATGGGCATGGAATTCCTTGTTTTCACCCAGAGACTGGCACTGCCACAGACAGATACCACGCTGGTACCATGCTTGGTTTGAATTATGAATTTAGAACTGAAATGCTGTGAAAATACACAGAGTTTAATACTTGATGTTATGTTTCTGTAAAGATGACAAATGTCTTCTACGAGAAAATTAGCATGGTCTAATCCTCTTTTGTATCTGGATTCTGTATCCATCCTGTAGGAGCTGACATGTTAATTCCTACTAAGTAGGATCTGTAATTTCTGTGTGGTCCTGGGGCAAATTTTCTTTATTTAATAGCTTTTCCATGAAAATAGAGGTTCTTTGAATCTTCCAGTAACTCTTTAGAGCATGACAGAACTACTGGAAACTCAAGGCAGATGATAGTGTGGAGCTAGGCACTAGATGTGTGTGGTGGAAATCCTGCCAGCTTTCCCTGGGATGGTGAATTGCTCCTCAAAAGCTGATATGGAATCTGGTGTGAACCCATTTTCTCTTTCCAAACTCTGGAGCAGCAAATTGTCTGCCTTCATTTCCTACACAGAATTCCCACTGTTGGCAACCATAGGATGGAGATGGGATGTTTCCCTCCCCTGCATCAGGACAGTTTCCCTTCTCTCTCTTTTTTTCTCTTTTTTTCTCTTTTTTTTCCCCTCCTCTTTACTTTCTTGAAATGAGTCTGCCTTATTAAAGTGATTTTTTTAAATGCTGAAAATAGTTATATTCAAATCTGTCAGTTACATTTTGAGAGGGGGAGAATTTTTCTAATTTCGGAATGTAAACTAAGCGGATGTTACAGATAATTAATATGGACTCAATATTTTGATTGAGTGGACCAGATTCAATTTCTTATTAAGCTATATTTTTCTGGTAATTGCCAGACAGTGGAACTACAAATAAAGAACAAAGAGCTGCATTGTTTGGCCAGGAACACATGCCTTGTATTTTAGAGTAGGCAACAGAGGAGCTTGTGTAAAAAAGTTTTTTTGCTGTCTACTGTTGTTTTGCTTAAAACAGTAACACAAAGATAACTTAGAAATGTTTTTAAAAATATATATTCATTGGAGTGGATCTTCTTTTGTTTCAGACAGAACTACAAGAATTACTCCATGGAAACAAGGACACATTTCAGAATTCAAGCTGCCCTGCACCAAGCCAAATCCGCCCCAGAAAATGGAATGCACTGTGGAGCCTCAGCAGTGTCGTAACTTTTTCTTCTTTGATGTTCTGTTTGTTGCAAACTTTGGTGCAGAAAATTACTGACACTTTAGAATTATTTTTCCTTCTCTTTCAAGTCAGTGAAAAGCCAAATAACTTAAAATTTCAAAGGTGACGCATATAACATTAATCTAGTGTAATAACATGGCAAAAAATCTCTCAAACCAACCATAACCCTGAAAAATATTGTTTTTCCAGCAGTGGCTGCTTTTTGAATACTCACATCTGTGTAATTAATTTTTCAATCGTGTGCCTTTTTCTTGCGTTCGCAACATTACGTTGTAGCTTAGTGAAAGGGGAACATTTGAAAAAAAAACCAAACAGCAAAACTGTAAGATTTCCAGATTTAATCTCAGTTAGTTCTAAATGTTTGTTTGGATCCATACTGGTTGCAGCTGAGAAGGAAGCATTGCTTTTTCCCAGTACCTGCTTTGTTGGAATGGTGTGAGAAAATCTCTCAGCAGGGAGGAGCTCTGGATCCTGGGCATTTCTAGTTGTGCACAGGAAGCTTCTCTTTAGCAGCTTCTGCCAGTCACATTTTTGCTTCTCTAAGAAACCTGCTGGTGAAAAGAATTGTCTCCCTTATGCAAGTACCTTGACTTTTTCTTTAGTTTGGTTTTCCTGTCAAGTCTGCTGCTTGTAGCAGCTGAATTAATTTACTGAGGATTGCAGGGGGAAAGGTGGTGACAGCATAACACTGCACCACTTTGACAATGGGAGGTTCTTAGGAAATGCCTTTTGTCAGAATGAACATGATCTGAAGCTTCTGTCAAACTGAAAGCACAGGTCCTTGAAGGTCATTTAGGAAATGGCAGCACTGCAGTGGCTGGAGAGATGCAGGAGTTACTGTGACAGTCCAGCCCTTCCTACAGTGACTGCTCTTAGGATTCCCAAGCTGAGATGTCCCTGTTGCACATGTTCCCTGTGGGAGGAAGCTGAGAGCAGGCTCCCTCAGCACAAAGGACAGCCCTTCATCTTTCTGCTCTTCCTTGGTCTTTTGGGAGATTTTCTGTGTAAGGGGCTTTGAGAATAGAGCAATGAGCTGGGTCTGCTTCCCAGCGCTGCGATGGAATTCCTGCTTTGCTGGAAAACTTAAGTCAGTGGTGCCACAGCTTTGCCTCGTGGTTGCTGTTCTCCAAGCTTAGCTCCATGTCTGTATGCCTCTGGGCTTTTGGGGCACACTTCTACCTCCCTTTGGAAAGAGCTTCTTCCCCATGACCCATTCTGATGGGTGGAGATGGGAGGTCTCCTGACAGCCCTTTTTCTCCAATGGAGATGTTTGTCAGGAAGATTCATATCTCTGTACCTCACAGTGAATATCCTTTCTAAAGTGATTGTTCCCAGCAGAAGAGAAAATTGACAGTTTATAGCTCTGCTTTTGCCCCCTCAAAGGAAATAAAATTGTTTTATAACTGTAGATTAATATGCAAGGAGACAGAACCACCAGTTCCTCTACAAGAACTTGCATTGTCTCAAAAATAGATGCCCTTTATAGAAGTCTTTGCAAGTTAAAAATCATAGAGGAAGAATGCATTTTTTTAAAGGGACTTTCTCAGACAAATTCTGTTCCAATAAATTTCTCAATTCAGATAAAATTCAGTATAAACAGTTATGCTATTTACATGCTGCACATCAAAACTTCAGTGTAAAATTTCAGTCATTCTTTGTATAGAATAAAAGAAGTTTCTTGTTCTACATCATGCATATAACGCCTCTTCTTCTAGTTGTGTCCTTTTCAAGTATTTTGGCAGCCTTAGCATCTTTTAAGCAAGCAATGCCATGTGAAAATTAGCATAAATTGTACTTTGCAGAAAGTGAACAATCCTTCTGGGTGTAGATTCATTTCTCATCTTTGAAATTTCACCCACAGCTTGGTTTTGCCTGATCTTAGATACATCACACAAAGGATGTACTGTGTGATAGCCAGCTTCCCTAATGCTTTGCAGCAATGAAAATCCCAAGATTTTCCTAAGGTTTTCATAACCTTCCTGTGATTTTCATCGTCATCTTTACTCAAACACCAGCACCAGTCACACTCTGGACCTGATCTCCAGCTTCAGCCGAGTGCTTTGTAGTTCACTGTAATGTTTCACTGGCTCCTTGGCTCCCAAGCCATAGCAAATCATCCCCTTCCCTATGCAGTGAGGATTTATGGACTGTCATAGTATGGATTCACTCGAGGAGAGGATGAGTGGAAGGTCTGGTACATTGTACATTTTCATGTGTTACATTTGCAATTGCCCAACATCACTCTGCTCATCACTTCCTTCATTTTGGTGCTCCTCTGTGGCAGGGATCCAAACTCTGGGGTCAGTCTGGGCTGGAAGGTCCATGCTGGGCTGGAAGGTCCATGCTGGGCTGGAAGGTTCAGTCTGGGCTGGAAGGTTCAGTCTGGGCTGGAGGGTCCATGCTGGGCTGGAAGGTTCAGTCTGGGCTGGAAGGTTCAGTCTGGGCTGGAGGGTCCGTGCTGGGCTGGAGGGTCCGTGCTGGGCTGGAAGGTTC
>VYXF01009087.1:2142323-2169873 GCA_013397295.1 Polioptila caerulea | reverse complement strand
ACTCTAAGTTCTAGGACCTGGCTTTAGAGATCTCTGATCCACCCGCTCTCCGACAGCCGGAGCACCCCCACAGTCTCCTACAAAAAACCTCCTCAGAGGCCTTCCCAGCCTTGCACAGCACGGCACAATTCAGTCCTGCAAATATTTGTATGAACTCCCACTCCTGCTGTGCAATTTTGGGGCTATAATTCTAATGGGAACAGGATGGAGAATTGAGGGCAGCATTTGAACAAGGAGCTGCTCGTGGTTGTTCCCTGCAAAAGCTTTTGATCTCCAGGAGTTGTTCATACAGGAGACACATGGACAAGAAACCACAAGCCAGCAGGCAAATAAACCCTACAGGCACCTGGTGAAGTGCTAAGGTACAGAACTGAGCAATGCAAGGGCTTAGGGAGAGCCCCCAGTATTTGCAATTTAAAGTAGATTCTAGGATTTTTATCTTCTCATTACACTTAGGAAGGATTCTTTGCAAGAGTGAAAGATGACGACATGCTTGCTCTCAGAATTTTAAGCGATGCAAGTTTTACTTATTCTGCAATAACTAAAATTGATGTGAACTGTTTTGGGGCACATGAGTTTAAATCTAGAACTGTAGATCTAATTTTCATGTGTTAAAAGAATGTTCCCTGGACAGCACAAACAACAAGTAAGTAACCCAAGTTTTGTGTTTCTTCTCATACACTAATACGATTTCACAAGTTCTCCCAAGCTGGATTCAAGTATGGATATGTTTGAGTATATATTTAAAAAAAAATACAGGCAACATATTGCTATTATGCAGTCCTTCCTTGACCACATTCTGAGAAGCTTCTTTTGAATATTAATGAACTTTAGATCAGATATTTTCACTAACATTTATATTAACGTGGTATTTAACTTACTTACTTTTAAAGCATTTTTTGGTACATAAATGCCAATTTTGAACAGGATACACTCTTAGGACAGTACTGGCCAGTAGCCATAAATCTGCTATTAACAGGGAGGCAATTTCTTGCAAGAGACCCATTTTAATGGTTCTACTTAAACAGCAGAAAAAAATTCAGCTTATTGAGGTGTCTGAAAATAAACCTGCTGCATCAGACACACAATGCACGGAATCATCTGCTTGGCAAATGCCAAATCTGCTGTTTCAGAGGACATTGGTGCACGCTGAGCCCAGGGCAGGTGTGTGCAGCTGAGGCAGCACAGGTCACCTGCCACATGTAACACTGCATTGGTCAAAGCCAATAGAGCCCTTCTGCTTTCACAGCCAGGAATCCCAGCAAGTGGAATCACAGCCACCAGGACTCCTGGAAGGCTGGGAGAAAGCTGTCCCAGGAGTGAGCAGCCTCTCGCTGGTGCCACCCAGCAGCAGAAGCCCCTGCTTGGGAGAAATGCTAATTACAGATACAAGTCTGCCTGGCAATTCTTCACTGAACACAGTGCCTGCCACTGGCAATTCAGTTGTGGGGTAAAATTCACAGTGATCTCTTAATTTAGCTACCCTAGGATTTCCTCCTCTGATTTCCTGGCAGAACTCAGAGGAATTATGAGAAGGTTCAAAAGACAGAACGCCAGGGGTTCTCCAAGTGATTAATTTCCTGACTACTCTGAACCATATTTCACAGAATCACAGAATTCTTTTGGATCAGCTGCCTTTTATTGTTTTAAATTATCTAAAGTATTCTCTAATCATTATTTGGACAAAGAAAAGTACCAGCTGAACCTAGGGCTGGCCTGTCAGATATAACAGTATTCAGAAAGTGACTGCCCAGCAAAATAAAGCATTTTCCCCTGACAAATGCTGCAGACCCTCTGCACTGAACACTTCAGCTTGAAGCAGAGCCCAGTCCTGGTTTTATGTTTCAAGAACTTAACATCACAAACTGTCAGGAACTTTTTTTTTTTTTTCCCAGGGCTTTGCTGTACTTTGAACAGGTCATTAAAGCAATAGCAGGACATTACTGCTACCTCCTGCACTTGTTACACAGACGGAGAGAACACTCAGCACTGGAGAGGGCTGTACACCCCTTCATATCTAAAAAAAAAAGAGGAGCAGCACAACCAACCACAGGCACAGCACAGCCTGGTGCCAACGTGGGCAGGAGGAGGGCAGGGAACTGTACTTAATACAGCTCCCCTGGCCTAAGCCATGGCTGCAAGAGAGAATGCAGAAATTCAATGAAAGGCAAAAACAGGAGGACAAAAGATCCAAGAAATTCTCAAAATGTCAGAAAGTAGCAATGAAAACTAACGGGGAATATCTGTAGCAGAACAGCAAACTGATGGTCTCAGCAAAAATGATACAACAAAAGGAAACTACAGTCAAGTAAGAATCTGCTGTGGGTTAGAACAGTCACATCTGGACAACTCTGAAGTGAGCAACAGCCACACACCACCACATCAACAACTGCTTTGGCCAAGTTGTGGAGAGGAAATCAACAGAACTTTCAAACCTGTGACAGGCCAGACAAGACATCAACAGAACTTTCAAACCTGTGACAGGCCAGACAAGACCAAAACCTCATTCTCGTGTTCTGGCCTTTTACAGGCACTAGGGAGTGACCAGCGAGGGACCCTGCAGCTGGGGAAGCCACTTGTGCCTTCCTGCAGCGCCCCGATCCCCTGGGTGTCACCCTGGGTGTCACCTTCCCGGCACAGGGGCTGGGGGGACCAGGCCCCCTTCGCGTGCCAAGCTCACAAATGCCTCCCGGCTGCCAGCTGGATGGAAACTCCTCCCTTCGGCATCCTGGCTCAGGTTCCCTCCCGGCACAGCACAGCCACCCCCGACGTGTCTGACACAGCCCATTAAGGCAGGAATTTATAGTCGCCAGCTGGGGGCTTCTACAGTTTCACACTCCAGACAAGAACCTCTTGTCAGCGGAGTAACCGGGTGAAAATGGGGGCGTCTTTCACCACGGTGTCCTCAGCTCCTGAACGCACAGAGCTGGGGTTGGCGTGGCTGCTGTGAAAAATGCAGAACAAATGACTGTAAATAAAGCACAGAGAGCACTCGATACCCAGGCACTGAACACGCTGCCTGGTGGCACTTTGATCTCCCCTCCCGACTGCTATGAAAAGCCTGAGCCCTGCACACGAATGTACCAGGGCAATGAAGAACACAGCCACACACGCCGCAGTTTCACATTATAGGGCACACTACACTGACCCTTTCAAACCAGCCCGCGAGTCTGAAACCATTGGGAACGATTCAGGAGAATGTGAGAGCCCGGGTTTCCCTGACTGCAAAGAGCCATCCCCGGCTCCCCGGGAGAGCCTGACCACGGCCCCGGGGCGCGCTGGGCTCCTGTCCCCCGGCTGGCCCCGGCTGGCCCCGCTCGCAGCCCCGCATTTCTCCACTGCCCAATCTCTGCAGCGATCCGGGGAGTTCGAACACCCAACAGTAATTCCAAGCTGCTGGTCCCCGTGCGGGTTTATCACCCCTTGGCAAATTCTTCACAGCTTATAAAGGCTGCTTTCACTGACCAAGGTCCTGCTCCTCCAGGGTGGGTGTTCAAGGGGAACCACTCGAGACTTCTCTCAGCTCACATTTGTACCAGGGCCCCCCCGACACGTGTGTATATAAAAAAGATTGTATTTCCCAAGTAATTATTATTTTACTCCAAAGACGAGCATGAATTTATTGCTCCAGTGTCTCACATTTCTCTTAGTGACCATGGAAAATGTTTTTGCAGACAAAATTACAAAATACTGAACTTCTAGCCAAAGTCTGTGTTGTTTATCATTTGATAAAGATGTAAGGCACTTCAAACTAAGATGAAATTTCAAGCTAACTCTATTACTATGTGGAAAAAAACCCCAAAAAGGCCAAAACAAATAATCAAATACACATATTACTGTCAGGCAATGAAATAAAAATCACTTTCTGGCACTTAATTTGCTTTAGTCAATTCTTTTTTCCCCATAAGAATTTAGTAATGATGAAACACCTCCAACGTCCATAATCCTGCAGATACACAACTTTCTCTTTGTTCACAAAGTCAGTGGTATCAGCACAAGTTTTCCAAGCTTTCCATGCACAGAAATGTTTATTCAGCCCCTAAAAACATCAGCATTAATTCAGACTCAAGGACTACAGCAGCATTTGTGTCTCCATCTCACCACAGCTCCTTCTCCTTTGGGGAAAAAAAAAAATCACAGAGGGCATCTGGAGGTCTGCATTTCTCACTTCTAATGAAAAGAAACATTTCCACACATGGCCTAAAATGTCCAAAAACTTTCTACGCACAGATTTCCAAGCACACTTTGGATTCCTGACTAGAAAAAAGGAGGTTTCACCAAGCATGGTTCCTAGTTTGAAGTTTCCTCATCGATGCAACTTTAGTTACTTATGCTGCTGGAAATCTGCTTTTCTCTTGTTTTACAGCCTTTTTGTCTTGTTTTTGCAAGTACCATGAATTTGTAATACTCTGAAAACAGGTCAGTGGTAGATCAGAAACTCTTAATCCCTGGATAAAGATTATTTTAAGATCCCTCTCTGCCACATATCAGCAGTATGTTATCAAGGCTGCTGTCTGTTGTTTTTATAATTGCACCTACATGCCCAAATGATTCTTTCAGGATGGTCAAAGGTGAGATGAGTAATTCCTAACACCGAATAATTCCAGAGGTTAAAGCCTCACTGCTGTCCCTGAGATCCTGTCTACAGCCACCTGCCTTCCTCTACTGATTGCTCTGCCCTGTTTCCATCTCTACATTTTCTTCCTCACCTAATCCAATGCTCTCTGTGGGCCTCGCCCTGGGATATTAATTTGCATTTTATCACCAGATCAACAGTGTATCTGTTAATTCAATCTGACAGAGCAGACAAACACCTCCCTAACTATGTTTATCCTACATCTTTTTTTCACACTTTTTAAACACCAGTAGCTGTAGTGCTTACGCTCCTTGCGGTCGCTGCCTAATTAATTAATGCAAATATAACAGTTCCATTTGCATTTCCCACAGCTCTGTTCTGAAATCCCTTCCAGTTGCAAATGTCCTGCCTGGAACAGGATGTCTAGAGGTAGCTGCCCTGGGTCACACACAGCAGCTCCCCCCACACTGCAGCACTCATCACCCCCGCACACAGCTCAGCCTGGCTGCTCCCCAGCTTTCTCACCTCTCAGGAGAACAGGGAGCCCAAATAACTCACCTAAACATGAACAACCTCGGTGTATAAATGTAAAGTCAGGAGGTGAGAAAAAAAAAATTGTGCTCTTCGAGGTCTGTTTTGAAAATTCCTGCTGAATTTGATGAAATTTTCTCACCACTTTACTACTCACAAGGAACTTGCAGGGATGATGGTCCAGGGACCTTTTCTGTGAATGTCATTCTGATCAGGGTGAAAAAACTCAACCTCCATCCATATGTGAATACACATTCTGAAATAATATCCTCCCCCAAGACACATGAACGTAAAACCACGTGCCATTATAATGTGCATTATACGACAACTACAGCTTGCTTGAATAATCCTTACAATATTACGAGCAGCCTGCCAACTATAAAAGCCTTTTTCTGCCATACAGAAGAGAGCAGTCAATTTATAAAGGTGAATAGCAGTTGCTATAAAACAGAATGTAATGAAACTATTACCCAATTTTTTTGTATTTCTGCTTCCAAGTAGTCACTCAGTATGAGTAACTGCAACAGCTGAGCACTTAACGCTGAAAAGTTCTTCTGAAAGAACAATCCCCTCCTCTCCCCACTCCCTTTTGGAGGGGACATCTGGGACAGACACATGTGCACACACACCAGCATGGTGCTCCTAAGGAAGGATTACTAAGAATTCTGGCATTGTTGGAATTGGGCACTGCAAATATGGTTGGTAATTAATTTAACAACAGACTGAGGAACCAGTTTGCACACAGGAGAGGAACCTGCAGGATCTGAGCTGTGTTTCTCCAGCTGATGACTCCAGTTAAGAAGCAACACCTGATTTGAGTCATGGATCACACGTCAGAGAGAGGTGTTTTTTGGTGAAAGCCAGGGTGGTTCTGCAGAGATGGCACAGCCTCATTCACATTAGAACCAAAATTCTAAAATTGTCTTGTGCGTTCTTCACCATTATTCCACTGAAATTACTGGGAAATAAATGTATCTGAAGAGTTGGGAAAGAGTAGCAACCATGAAAGAAAGTGACTCCTGACTGCTGACTCTTAAAATACCACCTGTCCCCTGAGCTCAGCTTTGCTACCAAAAATAGGGCTGGGACAGAGGGAAGAGGTACAAAGTAGATGTATCCTGCCTGCTGCTTTCCTAGACAGTGACAAGGGCTGTGAGATAAGGACTTTCAAATTTTGTCCCCGTGCTGTCACACAAACCCAAAAAGGCTGTCAGCCTGCTGCCAGGACAAACAGTTGGCAGTGCCCGTGCAGCTTGGCCAGAGCAAACCCAGCCCTACCTGGCAGATGGAAATCACCTGCAGCTCTGTAGAGTCACCTGCTCTGAAATTTGATTAACCATCAAGGCAAACCGAAATACAAAAGACTAGCAAGAAAGAGTTGTAGGGAAAAAGCAGTAATTAAAAAGCAGTAATTACTCCCTGGAAGCACAATCTCCTGACACAGCCAGTTTTTACATTTCCAGGCTGTACAGCAGGTTTCTCTGACTCAAGGGTGTCAACCTTGGGTTCCACTTGCTGATTTCTTATTCACCAGCTTTGTTCCTTTCTCCAGAGATCCCATCAAACATCAGAGTGTGAATTTTTTCAGGAAAGTCAGTAACTTATACACCAACATGTCCCAGACCAGTAAATTGCTCACCAGAGAATTGATTCCATCCCTCCAGACAGCCTCACTGACAGCTCAACTTACAGCACCAGGCCACAACTTCTGAGAGATAACAAAGCCCTCTTGTTACAGCTCCCAGCATGTTTATTTTAATAGGCTTTTTTTTTATATGGAGAAGGAAAAGATTCATAAACAATTTATAAAAATTCATGCTTTTCTGTCAGGCTGCTGCAGTGAGAAAAGCCAGGAAAGAACAGTTGCACCTAAACATTAAATTAAGGACACTCAAGCACAAATGCAGCCTCCTGAGACTGGTACACCCCAGGGACTAGAAAGAAAAGCAGCTGGGTAGGGAGAAAATCCAGCAGAAGGGGCCAGCAATCAATACTGCAGCTGCTGGTGGAAGAGCAGCATGTGAATGTAGATCACCCTACCCCATAGGCAGCCCCAGGCCTGTGTTATTGGTAAATGTTCTCTCCCAGTTAGGCCAAGTGGTTCTTTGCAGAAACCCCTCCTTAGGCTTGGCAAGAGCAGAGTGTTACTGCAGTGCCATGGGCACATTAAACACAGCACTCATGGCTCAAGTGAGATGGCTGCTGGAAAACTGAGAAGTAGATTTAACAGCAAATAAAACCCTGAAGTTTTGGGGGAAAGAAAACAGTTCTGAGGTGGAAAAGACTGAAAACAAGCACAGACTGTCCCCTCTGCTGAAAGTTAAAGTGAACCTACCATGTGCCACCCACTTACTGCCATGGAACTGCCGGGTAGCAGGAAGCAAAAATTAAAAAGAACACCCCAAACAAAGGAATGGAGTTAACATGTATTTTGGAGGCTGCATTCAAGCACAAGAGATGGGGGAAGCTGTGAAGGAAAAGCTGACAGAACACAGCAGTCCACACAGACATCAGGGGAAGGGGGATCATTCACACTTCCTTTAGACACGTTTGCTTACTGCAAAGGGTAAATATCAGTCAGTGCAGCCTGTTTACAGTATAAATCAAAGGGGTAACAGCTAAAAAATGGTAGTATTGATCATGCTGGGGAACACACAGAGGCTGCAGGCAGCCGTGACTCTCGCTGAGCCAGGCCCTGGGTGCAGCAGCACAGGCTCTGCTCACACCCTGCCCTGCTCCCTGGACTTGTGGGATCTGTCCCAATGGGATCTGTCCCAGACCCCATCCCTGTGCACACCCCAAACCACCCCGAGGCTCTGGCTCACCTCTGGGTACAAAAAGCTCACACGTGCTTGTGCCACCTGAGACACGGGCCTGGCCCAAAGCTGCCATCCCAAAGCATTGCATCACTCTGAAAAGTGTGGGCAAGTCCTCTGGATGAAGGGCTGGCTATGGAACACTGGACAGGCACCCCAGGGAAGAGCACAGGGCTGTAAGGGACTGCAGGTGGGCAGTGGAAGGCACCAGGAGTGGACAGCAGTGCACACTGTGCCCTGAACTGCTCCTGACCCAGAGACTCAGCGCAGCTGAGTAAGCACACACAGTCCCTGCTTCTGGTGCCATTTCAGGGAATTTGGGGATTAGGGCACAGCTGACTCCAGCTGGTCTAAAGCAGCACTGCCTCACGACTGTGGGTCCTGCCAGGTCCCTTGCAATGGCTCCAAGGACACTGCTCTGACTGATTCTTCCCCTCATGGAAAGCAAACAAGCCACTGCCACTGCCAGTGCGATCTCTGCAGCTGCTGGGAAAGCTGGGAACAGGCACGCAAGGGGAAAATGGGAGGAGTGCCCCTGTCGGGACCTAAGCCAATTGTGAAAACCTGACTCCAAGTGCTTAAAAAATAGCAAGAGTGCTAAAATATATCTTCTGGCAAGAATTAGGTCAGCTCGATGGCAATTCTAAGAACAAAACAGCCCTTCTGAGGACTTCAGGAACGAGGTAGCAAAATTATGGAAATCAGCCCTAATTAGCCAAGAGGACAAACTGGGGACAAGGGGCCAAGCCAGGGAGTAAACATGAAAATGCACATAAGCTGAAGGCACGAGCAGTCAATCCATCAGGGGAGGGCTGCTGAGGCAGAAATGCAGGCTGTACTTCAGTGTATAAACAGACATGTTTATGTGTGTATTTAAGGGTGCTAGTTTGAACTAATGAGAACATCATAACACGAAGCAGAAAAATATTATGCAGAACTAGGAAAGTGTTTTAGTAAAAGAGTGAATAGTGAGTAGGATATCAAAGAATTGGAGAAATCAAGTGACGAATGATCTCATTTCTAGGCTGAGTTACAGTTCAACACATGACAAGCACCCTCCTTGGGCAAAGAGCACTCTCCAGAATGCAGTCTAACAGCCTTGCCTAAAGCTCCTTTCCACAGACATTCAAAAGCATCCTATCGAGGAGCATAGGTCCTCCTACATCAGGTTCCCAAAACAGGACTTAAATAGACACAACATTCCCAGCTAGACTGAGAACATCACCTTTATGGAAGGTCTATGGGAGGTGTCAATGTAGCTGCAGATAAGAAGTTACACAGGTAACAAAACCAAACAGGCCCAGCAGCAGCTCCCTCAGATCATCTGCCCCTCATTCATGCACTACCCTCAGCCATGACATGAACTGCCTTTTTGGAGCCACCTGGTTGTAAGCAAGCACCAAAAGAGGTCTGAAAGAGAACAGAGCTGCTCTTTTTATAGAGAAACAGTCTCTTACCTCACCAAAATGCACAGAAGAGGCAAGGTAGGAGAGGGCTTCTGCAAACCTCGGCAGGGACCCTCCCCTTACCAGGGCCCAGCTGCTGAGGCCAAGCTGTGCCAGAGCCTGGCAAGGTGGGCCAGCAATGGGCTCCCCCAGCAAGGGAAGCCCAGCAGAAACCTGATGAACATTTTCCATCAGGACAGGCAGCAAACAGGGACTCTGCAGCGCAGGACTCTCACAAATGGCAAACCTCTGCCACACCTGAGGAAAGAATTTTCCATCAGGCCTCACAGCAAAGAGGGACTCAGGAGAGCAGCACTCTCACGCAGAACAAAGCTCTGCCACAGCATAAGGAAAGGAGAGAAAACAGATTGCTCTACTAAGGATAAATGACTTGGGGGAGAAAAGGGGCAGCAGTCCACACACTATTGCAGAAGAGCTTCAAAAAGCAGATGGGGCTGGTGATGAGCTGAGTCTGTGTAACCACAGAGCAGGAAAACCTGCAGCAGAGAGACTGCTGGTGTGGGGCACCTGCTGTGAGACTGTGCCAGTGAGGCAGCCCGTGACAGCAGGGTTTGTTCCAAAACCCAGGAATCTGTGCTATACTTCACTGCATCATAACTTTGTACTCAATTTGAAATATTTTAATTGCCTTTTTAACAAAGCCATCCTCAATTACGAACGCTTGCTCAAGCAGAAAGCTGCCACACCTTGGCAGTTTGACGGTACACTCAGCTCCACAGGCCTTTTTATTTTCCTACTGGCATCTGAAATTCTAATGAACAGTGGATACCTCTGAGATCAAGGTGTGTGAGCAGCCTCAGTGCAGCAGGGGACTGTGCACAGGCAGCCAGGAGGCTTCCTGAGGCCAGTTAAAGGATACATCAACTCTACATTTTGACACAGGATAACCAACCACAGCTTTTTCTTTTCTTTTAAGCAGGTTTCAGCATCAGCCTGCTGGAACGCCGGGGAGAGAAGCCTCTCATGCACCTGCCATGCACTGGGGCACCTCAAACACAGTCCAAGCCTCTCACTGGTGAGGGGGCTTGGAGAGGGTGTCCCTGCCATCCCCCCAGCCAACAGCTCCCCTCTTCCACCAGATCCTGGGAAACTCACTGGGCTTTTCTGTGATTTCAGCCACATCTTGAGGCTGGAACTGGGGTCTGAATCGGGGGTGCCAGGAGCACCCTGAACTGCTGGGCTGTGCACAAGAGGCACAGCTCAGGGCACTCCATAGTGTGGACACTGACACTTCCCCCAGGCACCCCCTCACTGCCATCTCCCACTTCAGGGAGAACGAGCACACACAAAAAATGTGATCTGACTATTTGTTTAGCATCAGTTGATAATAACATTAATTATTTCATCTCTGAGTTAATAAGCAGCAGCTGTAAACAGCCAGAGGCACCGAGTCAGCCTATCAGCTCATCTCATCCAGTCATTTATTAATCTTAAAGGAATGTCTCAGGCATTAAATGAATATTTCTAAATCTCTTGGTTTGCTGGGGTTTTTTTTAAAGCAGTTCTCTATTTATAAGCAAGTAATGACTGTATGAATAGCAAGGCACCCTAAAGCCTGACGGAGCTCCACTTCTCAGTGCAGTATTAGCAGTGAACACAAGGGCAATGTTTCTATTTTTTCCAGCTAAGTCTTGTCCTCGCAAGCAATGACTCTGCGTTTTCAGCTCGCAGGGCACAAATCCAAGTGTGATCTCATGCAACTGTCAAAGCTCTTCTAACAGAAAAAAAGCCTGTGCCAAGAACAGGTAGAAAAATCATAAATAGCTCTCTCAGGAGTTGGTTATACAAGTGAAATATTTCCAGAACACGTTTTTCCTACTATTTTAAAGTTTTAAGTGCAGACCTGATCATTTCTTTAACGTGTCACCAGACAGCATGGATTCACTGCACTGTCATGTATGAAACAGCCAATTGCTGGTGCAGGCAGGACAAACTGCAAAGGTTCAGCTTCACAGATAAGTAAGGTACAACCTCTACCACCGACTGTACAAACACACGTGGCTAATCAGCCTTTTCAATCTATGGTGGAGTGGGGCTTTTTACACTCATCCTTGGATCCTGCCTGTGCTGGTTTCCCACCAAAAACACCCATGTCCCTTTCAGCACAGGTGCTTTCAGAGTTTGAAGGGGGAACTGAAGCAGGTCCACGGTTTTGGAAGGGTGAGGGAGGAGATGGGGAGCACAGAGCCCAAACCAGCCTCTGCAGCTCCCATTTCATCTTGTTTGGCTCAAATGATGAAGAGAAACCTCTATTTTGTCAGATCATCCCCCCCGCTTACACCCACTGTCATGGAAGACAGGGCTTTGTTTACGTGCAACTGCCTTTGTGAAGGAAAACAAAAGTTTCCACAATGGATTTATCCTGCTGTCTGCATGGATCAGTAAAATCTGCCAATGTCACCACTACAGCCCCAGCAGCACACTTAGTGAGGATTTCAGCTACTACCAGGAACATGGCACTTGAGCACCTACTTAAGTACTTGCCTGAATTATGGCTCAGGCTGCCACAAAATCTCAGAAGAACAGAAAACTGTTTGAGAGGAGAAACATGAAAACAGAGAGGTCATTTTTCCCAGTATGGACTGACTGGTTGGAAGACAAAGCCCCATTTCACCCTGACACACCCGCATGAGGGCAGCAGCAAAGCCTGGAGATTTCCAGCCTCAGCTCATCATCTTTCACATTGTGTGAGGAACACCAGAAACCCTGAACACTGAACACACAGGGGGCAGTTTTACAGCTGGAGTTGAGAAAGTCTCATGGAAATACCAAGTTTGTCTGTGCAAATTTGAAAGCTCTAATTCACCAAGAACATTTACACACACAAGGATACAGCTCAGGTCCTGCACTGAATGTAACTCCACCACTCTGGGTGAGGCTCATGCTACTTTTTTTGCCCCCCTAAGTCAGAAATGAGAGCCCGAGGTCATTAACATTATGCTACCAATACTCTCAGGCTTTATGAAAATACAAAGAAGCACTCATACTCCTGTATTCTCCTGCATTAACGTTTAGGGTGGAATAACCATGTCCTGCTGCAACCTACATGCTCACTAAAATAAATTTTGTCAGTCTGTACTCACACAGACAAACTGCAGTGACGACACCTGAGTGGAGTAACACCCAGCTTTTTTGGAGGTTAAAAAAAAATACACACAGCCTCAGCAAAACAGCTATCAAGGAAACCTTCAAGTTCTCTACGTTTCATTTACAGCATTTAGTCTAGACATCTCATCTTGTTACCCTGGGAGTCACTAGGGTGTAACTACAGAGGTAGCTGTAACACCTAGATAAGCTCCAAGAGAAAAAGCAGCTTGTTGCTCAGACTGTAACTTCATAAGCAGAAATATCATGACTCCATGACTATGAAGTATTTTAGTTATCCTCCTAGACTTTCCAGCTCAGCCTTTGATCCCCAAATGGAGACTTCTCCAAGAGGCAGCGGGTGCAGCAGAGGAACTTGGGAAGCAGATGGCATTCAGTGCCACTCCTGCAGGTCTACAGGACTAAACTCACTTGGTCTCCTTGCAGTCAGCTGCAGTTAAGTGAAGTCAGGGAATGTTCCCCTGGGAACACCGAAAGGTTTGCTGAACCAAACAGGCAGGGTAACAAGATGAACCTGAATTCCTGTCTTTAAATGGGATACCACCTTTCTTATGGATGAATCTCCAGTGCAGTAAGGACACGAGTAGAAATTACTGCAGCAACCAATTTTTAGTTCTTTCCCTTGTTGTTTTGAATCACACAGTAGAAACAGAAATAGACTGATCCTTCTGGGAGACAGGCAGCTCTGTGTTTCTTCCTTGAGGGCAGGAAAGGATTGGGCATGGCCTTCTCCATGAACTTTGGCAAAAAGGAGTCCAGTGTTCATCAAATGAAGTCTGCTGAACGCCACAAGCAAGTACCCTGCAGAGTAATTTCAGACTAGAAATCAGGTTAAAGAAAATATATTTGCTCTGCTGAAGCTTTATCCTGAAATTAGCCTTGAAATAATTTACAGGCCTGGTTCTATTTTTTTTTAATCATTCCATGTAGTGCTGCATTCCTGGTGAGGTCTTCATTCATGTTATGGAATGGTTTACCTCAGTGAGAGAAGATAACATCAAGCAGCACATCAAAAGGTGCACATTCTACACATCTGGAGCTGCACATTCTGCACATCTGGAGTTAAATGCTGTCTCTAACTTCTATTAGGAGTCCCCATGACAAATTCACTACAAGATGCTGAGCGGTCAGTCAGTGCTCCCTCCATCACTTAACATGCCCTATTTTAATATTTCCTTTTTTCACTCTTGTTTTCCTTTGGTTTCACGGACTACAGATGAGACATTTTGTTTTTCAGGAAAACCAAGTTGTTTGAATATCATATCTGCTAATAAACAAAATAAAAATAGAAGCGTTAGCCCAGAAAAACAAAGGCTGAAAGGGATATAGGATCTCTAAATAAATCAGGAGTGTAAACATCAGAAAAACAACTAAAGACCTATCTGGTAGAAGAATAACAGGTACAAGTTTGCCATAAATCATCTAGAATTGTGAAATAAGCTTCTTGAGCTTAGTTCTTGGTTGATGAAAAGAGGCTCCCTGTAGGGGTAACAGGGCAAAGCTTGACCAGTGTCTTTCAAAATCATCCATGGTCTGCAGAAAATAACTTCACTGAGTACATGCAAAATTATCCATATATCCCCTTGTCCAGGCACCAGAAAGCAGTCCAATTCACACACTTGTTAACATGCAATTTTCAAGACTGTACTGAAAACAGTAGTTATCCAAATGAATATAATCTCTGATGCACTGTAAAAACTGGCAATAATGCTTGGCATGTTTAACTCCAAGCTAATTTAAATAAAATACAAAAGATAACGCTCATTAAATCCAAGCCTCATTTTGTTGAAGCCAAGTCAGCAAACACTGTCATACCCACTTGCAAGTTTAAGACACTAACAAAATAAAAGCTTTAAATGTGAGAAAATAAATTTTTGGGCAAAATCCATTTCCATTAGGAATTCTAATTTGATTTAAGGGGGGGGTTTGATAGGCCACTGGTGGAAGATCCCCACAGTGGAGCACAAATGTTCCTGGTCAAACCCTTTCTCCTGCAGCACAGTCTACAGGCAGAAGCAGGAATGAAGGCAGGGGTGAACAAAAGACCTTTATAAAGTTTTTTCTGCTGAACATATGCTAGCTGGAAGTTCCACTTGTGTTGCTTGAGTAGCATCAGGCAGCTGCACCACAAGTGAGGATTTGGCCCATGGCAAGCAAAATGTAAGGTCATCAGTGAACAAGTGTACATGGCATTACTGCAGTCTGTGTCAATCAACAGGCACTTTACTGCTGGTAACCACTCTGCAATTAGGATTTAAAATAATATTTGTCTTACTTTAGTTTGCTGTATTACTTTTTAAGGCAGAGGGGGCACTAGCTACTGCTCTAATTCAAGTAGTTATATTCTGTCCAGCTGAAATGTGTAACTGTATTCAAACTGAAACCTGGCCAGCGTATTCTGTGAAATAATCCCAGGAACCTTTGTGATCTCATTCAGAAAACGATTTCTACAGCTTTGCAGTGCCCCACAGCCCTGGCAATGTGGAATATAACCAACAAAGAAGGGTGTCCTCTCTACCTCAGCAGCCCCGTTTCCTGTGGCTTTGAGGGTCTTTTTGGTAGGTCTCCAAGCCAAAAACTAAGCCTGACCCAACATAGTTAATGAGATGCAAAAAAGCTGTAAAGATGGTATTTACTGCTTGTGTTCAATGTCCAGAAAGCTGAAAAGAAAGGTTCTGAGCAAGGGGGATTGAGCTACGTAAGCACTACTCCAGCAAGGAGAAGAATTGGTAATGCCTCATGAGTGGATGCATGAAGAAGCAGCAAGATTAGCTTCTCAAATTTATTTTCTGAAACAGGGTTTTGTCCCTTTATTTGCCTTAAGCAAGACTGGCTTCAACAGGAAGCCAGTGGCCTCCTCTGAGAGATGCCAAACTAGAATAAGGAGGCACAACATATAAAACACGACAGTCAAATTGAGGCAGCCAGCCCAGCTCCTGCTCTTGCACACTTATATAATTTCTTAATTCTAAAGATTTCAGACAACAGGGAGGTTGTTTTATTAAAAGCCACAGACACTGGCAGTCCTCACATACATATGCACAAAGGTAATCAAACCCCTAAGAGCAGTGCCAAAGCTTGCCAAGCAACATTCAGACTTTGGAAACCATCCACGGAGTCGTAACTGGAAGGCTTGTGTGAGGAAAGAGGCAGAGCAGCTCCGTGATGTTACTGTGGTCAGTTGTGTCCCGAGGGACATCACAGTCTGCTGCACAATGGGAACAGGCTGGCAAAGTCCTCAGACACTCCTGCTCTCACCAAGTCTACTCATGAACTGTTAGGTAACACTAATGAAGCTTCTTTAACAAGAAAAGTAGCAAAGGAAAGCACTGGAGAATCTTTAAAAGTGGTTGTGGTAGACAAACTTTATTCTTTCTTTTTTTTTTTTTTTTCTGGTTTTGGGTTTGGATTTTGGTTTTCTTTTAAACCAGAAAGATCACATATAAGAAAAAAAAGAATTAAGGCTTTGTACACATCAGACATTTGTCCTGAAGCAGCAAAATCCCTTCAACTGAAATTACCACCCTGCTGAAGTTAAAAATGGCAGCTTTAGACTGCATTTCATGCACAGACCATTCCCAAATGCACTCCCTGCCCAAACCAGTCTCAGATACTCATTTTGTGCACACTCTGGTACACAGTTAAGTCCAAGTGTAGCCTTAATTTCAACATGGAAAAGCCAAAACTTCTCTAATACTTGGTAGTAACAGCACACATCTAATATCTGACAACTCTAGATCTTTCCACAGATGTCACTAAGTAAAATGCAATCTATAAGTGGCAAAGAGTGTTGATAAATCAAATCTCCATCAGGAAGTCAGTTCATTTCACTAATTTGACCAAAGGAAGAATAAGCCAACCCATTTCAGTCACCTGAACGGAATGAGCTGATCCACCAAGCACCAGAGCCACCATGGAGTGACTGCAGAGAACATGGCTCCATGTGGAAAACAGGAGGGAAAAGCAAAACAATTCCTTTTTGGCAGCAGTGGATGGTTAGATCAGACCTCCTTGGCCCAGAAACATCTACACACACAACACTGAGCACAAGGCACACCACATTTGCCTGGTTTCAGCCAGTGGCCTGCTGAACACAGAGACTCTGCTGAACTCCAAGCCTCTCCTCAGGCCTTGGCCCCATTCATTCCTGAGCTGGGCCTGTTGAAGTCATTATTTTCAAGTGCTGGAGCAGGTCCTGCCATGAAGTTAAATGAACACAGATGCTGCTTTCTCCCCATAGCCAGAGGTGTTCACAGCCCACCACAGGAACACCGAGGTGTGGTGGAGGCCCAGGAGAGGAGTCTGTGGTGTCCTTAGGCAGTGGCACTTTCTGCAGGGACTTGGAAAGTTCCCTTCTCTCCCCAGAAAGGCTGCACAAGTCCAAACTGCTCAAGTTGCTGATGCACTCAGATAAACTCTCCTGTATCTAAAAAACCCCTTATGCTGACAAAAGGACAGGCAGGTTTCCCTCAGCCTCCAGTACAGTACACTTCACCGTTTGACTCATCACCCTGAGGTGGAAACACTTGCCTGATCCCTCAACACCAACAGCCTGTTTGGTAGCATCTGTTATGTAGTTGTTACTACCATTTTCCCAGTTTTTGCTTTCCAATGAAAACACCACTGTGCCAGCAGTGCTGCTTGGAGGAGTCTCCATCTGTGTGATCTGACCAGAGCAAAGAACACGCTGACCCCAGGAAATCACGTTCTGAGTCCTGTGCAGAAACTCCTGCTGGCACAAAGGCAGGATCCAATTCACTCCTTTCTCAGCTGCAGCACATTGAGGAGACAGAGAGACATGAAATTCAGTGTTCTAGCTGGAAGTTGGGAAGTCTGGCCTTCACCTGGCTGTAATCCAGTTAGTGACATGTGTGTAAGATAGACCCCTCCAAAAAAGGAGGGATAAAACACCCTCCTTTCCTACCTCAGCCTGTATCTTCAGATCTTTTCTCTTTCAGTTCATCAGCTCAGAGTAAATGACAGCTACATAAAGACACTTCAGGAGATGCTATATATAGGGTGAAGTGAACTTTTCCCCAGGAAGCTCTAGATCTAGGTCATCTTGCTTCTTCAGGGAGGCAGGAAAAACCAGGTTACTCATTGAACAAGAATACAGTTTCTAGAGGAAATAAAAGATTACTTGGAGCATGAAATTTTGTGTGGATAGCATTTTTTTTTGTTTCCTAAAAGACTTTTAAAAGCAAAACTTGCCATTAAACACTGTCCCTTTGAATACCTGACTCTATCTACTTTAAACTGAGAAACTATATTTACAGAAGGAATGGGCATTCTTTGGTAAACTTACTTTCAGCAGTTTAGCCACACAGTAAAATAAATACAACTTCAGGTCTCAGCAATTTCAGGGAGTTTGTCAATATTCAGACATAATGTAAAATCCCTCCTTGCACCTCATTTGTGATTCTTACAGATGGCTGGAGTGATTACACACAACCCAGCACAGCTCCAGGCGAGCTATCATACGAATCCACTCCGATGGATTACAAACCAAGTTCCCACTTCCAACTGAGGGCAGGTGGGACAATAACCAAGCATCTCACTCAGGTTTGGTCCAGGGGCCACCCTCTACCTCAGCCCAGGCACTGGGGTACCTGGCCAGCTCAGCCCCTGCAGCAACATGAAGGTGCCATTAGCTGAGGAGGTGGGAGATCAGGGCAGGAAGAGTTTTCTCAGCTCAGGACAGATCTTAGTGCCACACTGCCTACACAGTGCTCCTCATCAGCTTCCAATCAGCAGATCCCTAAAAATCATCAAGTAGAGGTGTGGGCCTGTACTTCAGTTTAGTGACTACAGAGGGGATTTCATTAGCTCTTGGGAACACAATCAAAACACTCTACAGAGACTCAGAAAGCCAGGAACTGAGAGGTGAAAAAGCACTAACCAAGAAAATTATTACAGTTAATTTAAAGTGAAGTATTTTTGCTTGAATTTTAAAACTGATTCTCTTCCCTTCCAAGAAGAGTAATGCACTTTCAAGGACACCATTCTCCACGGGACAATCCACAAATGCCTCTGGGTCTCCAAATACATAGATGCAACATTAAAGAACTCTGTGAAGCAGACACTAAAGCAATGTCTTAGTCACATTTCATAAGCTAAACTGAAGATATATGGATGCAACTGAAATACAAATCATAATATTTAAACAGAAAACAACCAAGGGAAATCCCAAAACATCAGAAACTGGCAATGGCAATTAAGCAAGTACTACTACAGAGCATAAAATAAAGTCTACAGATGTTAAAATATTAATTTCAGTGTCTTAACTAAATCTGAATTTAGAGCATTAGTTTGCTGAGCCTTTTATGTATTTTCCACTGAATGCAGCAGTTCACTGCCTTTTGTTAAGCAACAGTACAGACCAAACCAGTTTAGCCGTTTGGTACGTCTGCAGTCAAGCAATGTTTGCACTCATTTGTCCAAAACCTGAGAGCAATCTCTTCTCTTTCTGAACTTGAAATAAAATTAATGTATTCAGGCAAAATAAATAGCAGACTTAATCTATATTGCAAAATTATATGACGTCTGAATTAAAGATTTTGACAACTGTGTTAATAAAACACTGTGATTAACGTTCAGTGCACAGAACAAGCTCTGTATCTGGCTTTAATTACAGTGATGAATAAAAGTCAGACACAGGCACCGTCCCAGAGTATTCATGCATTATACTGTCCCATAGATACTGAAATAATGGAATCTGATGCACTTTGATCTCTTAGATAAGCCTCCCACAGCTCTGAAACAGAAAGGGCAAGAGCACCCAACCTCATCCAATTCTGCAATGTTCGCACAGAGTCATAAGAGATTTGTATCCCCACCACCACAATACATCTTGTGGGAATAAATACAGAGAAATATTGCTCCATTTCCTTCTGGCTAGAGCTTGTACACAAATCATCTGCAGAGCCACACAAAGTGAAAGTGCTGAGGACTACAGGGACACCTTACAGTCTCCACAGAGCTACTTATACTTGGACAGTAGTTATGTTATAATGTATTTGTGGGATATATTCTAGTCTGATTTTTTCTTCTAAAGCAGTTTTGCAATGACAGAGATTAGAAACTGGCAGCATGTGGCAGATGTAATGGTTTTAATCATGGTTGCAGGATGGTCAATTCCTTGCTTTTGTCCAAACCAGCAGAGACTGACTCATTTTTTGCTTACAACTGGATATTCAAGCAGCTTCATTAAATTTTATTAGTCATAAACCAGGCGTTTCCTTGACGCTTCTAGGACCTCTCCGAGCAGTCCAAACTCTCCTGGCACGTGGGCTAGCTACAATCCCATGCTCTGGGAAACTCAGCCCTGTCAGCCAGCTGAGACTTGTCTTTGACTGAGGATGAAGTTGTCCCTGCATGAGCTTTTGGCCTTGGAGAGCACTACATGCAAGGACTGCTCCTGAACCTTGCCTCTAGAAATACAAATTGCTCCCTCTGAGCAAAAAGCAGATGAGAGGACACAGAGGCCATTCCAGTGTCCAAAAATACAACCAAGGGAAACAGGTTTTAGTATTGCAAAGATAATAGTCTGCACATTCATCACAGCACGCTGGGGCTAAGGGAGGAACCAAATTTCCTGAGTCACAGTTTCTCTCATCCTTCCAACAGTTTCAGTCCTCCCCTGGGCACCTCAGGTCTGCATCATCCCTCAACTAAACCAATGGCTAAAACCAGAGGGAGGACGAGAAGGCTCAAAAATCAGCCTGGCCTCTGACAGAGGGTACGTGTGTGTGCAAGTGTGCACAGAGCATGCAGGAGCACTGTGGTGGATCAGCAGAAATGCCCAGTGCAATAACCCAGCTGGTTGTGATTTGGCTGACGCAACTGCGGTTCAAGGATGGCTCTTTTATCTGCTCCTCCAGTTGCTGTGTGCATCTGCTCTTTGTCCGTGTCACCGTGTGTGGATCTTGGCCCAGCAGCTTTTATGCCACCGGCATTCTGACTTTCTTCTTCACTGATGAGAAACAGAATGGTTGGCAGATTCCTATGGAGGGGCTGGTAAATAAAATAATCACTCTCTGTAACTGTTTGGTCTCTTGGAAATTGTTTCATTAGTTCATAGGAAAGTCACGGTTGATTTGGTTTAGTCCATTCCACAGATCATTATCTCTTCAAAACATAAAAGTGGTTTATTTTCTGTGGGTCAGAAACTGACTCCAGATGTACAGCCAGCAACAGCTGATCACAGCACTGAACCCGAGGTACGGACGGGAAACAGAAGAGCTTCCTAAATGCATGGTGGTCCTAGATTTTAGGGAGGGTGGTATTGCATGTTTGGGTTGGCTTGTCTAAAAGAACGCATGATCTTCCAGCACAGCAAAGATTCATCACCCAGATTAGGCAAGATTTCTTATTACCATGTCCACAGACTCTTCATTCCTACTAATCAAGCATCTGGAATGCAGGCTGCCAAATAAATGCTGAACTATCAGATTCCAGAACAGATCTTAGGAGACTTATCTACTGCCTTAAACAGATCTCCTGATAAAGCTCCCTCTCTACAGCATCAGGTTTGTCATAAATTTCTGCAGAGGTTCATTATGTAATAGAGGAACGTTATTTTATTAAAATCAAATTACCATTGAACACTTTACAAACTTGAATTAAATTACTAAGCATGCCTGCACTAAAGATAAACTTTATTACTCCTTCACTCCTCATTTTACAGTGAAGAAACTAAAGCACAGACCAGTTAAGTGGTTTGCTAAAGTTACAAACAGAACAGAAGACATTAAATAAGGATGATGATAGCCTATCCTAGGCTGCTAGAGTGGGGTTTTTTGATGGATTTTGTTTTGTTCGGTCTTGGGGCTGGGAGTTTTGGGGTTTGGTTTTTTTTTTTTTTGTTGAAGTGCAGTTTTATCCAGTAAGTTTACAACTCTAGCTCTGCTCAGACAAGTCACTGCTATGGCTGTCCCCCAAGAGACAGGCAAAACAAAACAGCATTTCTACAAAAACACATCCTACCTTCAGGGAGCAAGACAGCTTTGCTTCTGAGACCTTCATAATGTCAGGGCCAACTTTTCCTGTGGTCTAAATGAAGATCGAAGCTAGCTTTGCCTTTCAGAGTCAAGAGAATGTTAACTTCTCAGCTTTTTCCCCAAAAATGTTTTATTCTTACTCAACCACGACATCCCTAAAAACCTGCTCATTTTGTAATTCTTTGGTCTCTGAGGAACTGTTTCATTAGCTCATAGAAAACTCATGGCTGATTTGTTTTAGTCTATTCCACAGACTATTACTTCTCCAAAATACAAACACGTTTCTCTTGGTGCATATGGGGAGGCAGAAACAAGGACAAGCACAAAGACTGGAAGACACAAGTCTGCCACAAGCAAGAGGTGTTATTTTTACCTTCTTCACCTTACATTCTGCAACCAGTTTGGCTACAACCATTAACAGGGTCTGCAGAAGTGCTCACTAAGCTGAGCTTCCTTCCTTTGTTGAAGTGATGGACAGGGACACAGGAAGACAGTTACAGACTCTTGTAGAGCATCTTGAGCCAACTTAAGACACTTCTTGCAGAAATCCATGTGAAGCAGAAAGCAATACTCTGTTAAATGTGATTATAAATGTATTCTCTTCTTTTCAGAATTCCCCTTGGAAAATCTTCGGGACAGAGTGGTTAGACAGATCCTTACCAACTGCCAATTAATTCAACAATGATGAATCTAGAAACCAGCTCCAATTTTATAAGAAAGGTGGCAACACAGAGAACTCAGAACTCAGATATCACCACTTCCTCCAGCCATGCTTAACACATTTTTAACCAACTGTAGTTTAAAATATATTTTAAGCGGATAAAGCATTACAATATTCAAATAATATTAATTTAAATATTTATTTAAACTGCTTATGAATGGGTATTTTCAAGACTGAAGTTACCAAACTCTATGATACCATCTGGTATCCTTTACCTTCAGGCCTGTCTTCCTTCCTCTCTTCTCCCTCTGCCCCACCAGCTTTTTTCACCAGCAAATGAAAGACAGCCCCCATCAGCCAGTGTGGCTGAAACCAATCTGCATTGAGACAGGAAATACAAGTGCAGGTGTTTTCTAACTGTTGTCTGGAAAGGAAGTTGAGACTTAGCACCCTCAAGAAACTTTGCACCTAGAACTGATTACCAGCAATAAAATTCACTAGACAACTTGCTAAATTCTTCAGAAGAATAATACATATATAAAATGTTATTCCAGAAAACTACTAAAACATTTCTTCTTTTCTGAGAAGGAATTACATAAAGGTCACTCAAGCACTCTCATCCTTGAAGAGAAACAACAAACATCACTGGCTCCTCTACTATTTCTTACCAACGCTGCAAACTCTCAGCTTCAGCTCCTCCATCACTTCCCCTCCTCACTGCAGCTGATCTTCACCTCGGGTGCTGCTGCCAGAAGGCACCAACCAGACACAGCAACAAACACAAAGGGGTTGAGCCCTTTGAAGTTTCCAGCAGACTAAGGAATTGTGGACTAGAGTGATATTTCAGTTCACATCCACAAGTGCAACTGTAATTCATACACATCATTACCAAGATGTGGAAGACAAGCAGGAAAAAGGGCAAGACATGCAGAGACAACTTTTAAATATGCTGCTTTCTCTTACAGGAAAGCAACCCTACTAGTTGGTTTGCTTTTTTTCATGGATAGCTTTCTGAATGTAACATTTTCCCACTGCAACTTTCCCTCTTTTATGCTGTTCCAACATCCATCAAGAGTTCCAGCTTTGCACACCACTCCATGGTAGATTATAACGTGTCACACTACCACTGTCTTTCTTGTACAACACACACAGTCACAGATGAGAAACCATTTCCATGGGGGCCCAAGGGAATTTTTGTTCAGCTGTTTCTATACATGGGTGCAACTCCTAGATCAGAATTCATTTGGCTAGCAATTTTTAATTATATTAATTACCATTTGAAAAGACAACACCAGAACACCGATGGAACATGTTCTTAAGTCACGAGGAGAGGGTAACAAAGGCTTGGTTTCTCTCTTGAGCAAAAAACATCCAACACTCCCATCCACAGGGCAAGGTTCACACAGAAAGGCAGTGAACTCTTTCAGGAAGATTCTCTGACTGTTCCAACTGGGCACTTCTTCAGCATGTCCAGGGCTGTACCTACTGTGCTGTGCTCCTCCTTGGCACTGCCAGGACAGGCTGAAGTGCCACCTCCCTGAACTGGGAACAGCTGGAATGAAGCACAACAAGCCAAGGGATGAGGACATGTACAGGTGACAGTTCAGAGGAGGCCCAAGGAAGCTACTGCAGCAATCTCAGTTTTAAGAGAAGCCATGAGACATCCTAAATTACACTTTCAAAACCTGCTGTCCCCAACAGCTTTTGGAGGATTATGGGAGCACAGCATTGGGTTAAGCTCATGTTTGTGATCTCTCGTCTCATTTTGTGCCTACAGCCAAATCAAATGAGTATCCAGGCCAAAAGGTTTTAAATTAATCCCTCCCAAACAAAAAANAACAATGTAACCCCCCCCAAAAAAAAAAAAAAAAAAAAAAAAAAGAAAAGAAAAAATCCACTAGCTTCACTGAAACATTCATTTTATCTGGGCCTGTAAGACAATGAAGTACCAGAGGGTGCTCTGGAGCTCTTCAGGTAAAAGGGTAAGATATTTTCTTAGTCTATCTGCCACATCAACATATCAAATGAGCTTTTTTGAGGTTACTATCAACACCAAGATCTTGTGCTTATTTCTCATGCTTTTAGCCAAGTAATTTAGCAAGTGTTATACATCTTTTTCAGAAGATTGAAGTGTATTTTGTCCACAGTAAAACATTTTAGAAATTTAGGGAGAAAAAAGCATTTTGTACTTTACTGGGTAAAAATTCCAAAATTGAATAAAATGGCAAAATATTTCCTACAGCTATTAAGGAACTATTTAAGAACAGAAATATGAGACAAGGATTAAGAAAAGGACACATCTGTTCTGCAAAATAAAGTCTTTGAGAAGAACTACTAGAAATAAGAGAAACTGAAAAAACCCCAGTGAACTTGTATGGAAAAACAGCAGAAGGCATACTGCCAACAGATGGTGAAGAAGTCATACACCAAAAAGGAAAACAAACTTGAAAGTATACTGAATTTTGAGGACTTGAGAAAAAAAAAAACCAAAACCAAAGCTAACTCCTTCCTAATCACATATTCCCTGGTTAAAAATGGAGCTGCATGTTCTTAACACTTAGAAAAGCAGTTGTAATTTCTGGGTTCTAAAATGGAGGCATTCAAAATTAGCATCTGTCTATGAAAATATTGGTCCACTCTTGAAATCACTTCCTTCCTCCCTGCCATGAAAACACACTCTTTTTTTGGTGTGTTTTCATTATTTCTCATGTTAGTGGTTAAGCTCAATGCACTGGAAAATATCTGATGCTTTAATGGGCCACTTTCTCATTAATTCAGATACCTGCCTAAAGAGATGCTTCCTCTCTGAGTCCTTTCTGCAGCAGCTGCTAACAGGTACTGCCACAGGAACCAGGAGACAGATATCTGCAGAGCCTCTCAATGGAAGTTATTCCCCATTATTCTGTGTGGCCACACTGTAAATCCAATTCTCAGCCTCACTTTTGGAAGTAGGGATTTTACACAGCCAGTTTAACAGCACTCACTGATCAAAGGATTTTGACATGCTATACTGCAGTTTTTACTGGGGGTACATTTTGCAGTTGGAAATCAAGAGAGAAATAAAAATTACAGCCTAACAAGAGTCCCATGTGAATGCTCATGGCACAATCCTGTCAAAACATGAAAAAGTATTTTAAATGTCAAAATAATACAGAAGTCATCATTTACAACTCCGTAGCTTCCCCCAACAAACCTCCTTCCCTGAGTTTGCATATCTTGCAAGAGCTCCTCAGGAAGTTGACACACTGTTGCTGCAAACCCAAGAGCAACAGACACACCAGATTTTACTCTCTTCTCAAATATGTCCACTTACAGCTGCAATTTCAGCAGTTGGCTTTAAAACTGTTCACCTTCCAGTTCCTCGAGGCCAGTTGCCACAAGTAAGTTATCAAACTTGTTTCATCCCCTTCCTTGCTTTCATTCCTAATGTCTCCACATTATACACTAACTCTGGCTAAGACATTGAAAGAAGTAATCACCAGGAACAAGGGCACAACTTTCCCATTTGTAACACTGACTCTGAGCTGCCACTTCAAAGTTAAAATAAGCAACTTATTTCTAGCACAAAAGTAATACTGGAGCATCAGCAACTATTCATACTTAGAGTTTCGTGCATCTTGTAAACATTAATTTAAAATTATAAAACCCCTCAACCTCAAAGTGCACAAAATGTGGCACAATATTTTAGTTAAGGACTTTTTTTTTTAAAAGTCACAAACCATTGTGGTTCCAAATCTGTGGCAAGAGTAGCTTTGATTTTGACTATGAGACACTAAAGGCTGCCCTAAGGTGAAGCTTTAGGAACTGGCAGGATCAGTGGAGGAGCTTCCAGGACAGACAGTGATGTTGGGCACAGCCAAGTGCCTGTGGGCACATCACCTGATGCTGCACAGCTCTCTCCAGCTGAGGGAAGGTTTGCTATGAATACACCTACTCGATAATAGACGCTTGTGGGTTCATTTATTTTGCTGTCTGTCGTGTTCTCAGTCAACCATCCACACTTACAGACAAGTTCTTCATCAAGAAAAAATTTTAAAAACCTCTGAGGACAGACAGAGAGTTGTTATCTACATCAACATTCACACAAGGAGGCCTGCATAAGGCATGTACATGATTGGTGACTCTTACAAAGAGCTAACAGGTTGTTTTCAAAGGGAAGAACAAGGAAAAAAAAACCTCCACAAGCCTTCCTAAAATCACAGATAAAAATGCAACACATTGCACAAACAGTCAAACTTTTTATGCTGATTTGACAAAAACACAATGCATTTCTAAACCTCATGGACCATTCAGGCTTAATTTAGAACAAGACAACATTTAAAAAACTTGATCTGCCACCAAGCACTTTCTATTTACTGGAATTCAGCAGACATAGCTCAGAAATCAGAAAAAAAAAAATTCCACACATCACGGAATTTATTGTGACATTCAGCTTTCGCACCCAAACAAAACAATCAGGCACACACTGCCAAGAAACATCAGTGCAGCTTCAGGGCACCAGCAAGGGCTGCTACGTGTAGGGCTTCTCTTCAACACTTACGGGGCTCCTACCAGGGTGGAACTCTTGAACTTGCTAAAGCATTTGTGGATTACATGCCTGTCTGGTTAAATACTTCCTGCAATTTTGTTAATTATACATCAGGGTCTTCAATTAGGGAATGACTCCCATCCTAGAAAACACACAGCTCTCAAGTCACCCCCCAGGATGTGTGTCTCGACTGCCGTTTCTATAGATTCCTCTGGAATGTATGCTATTATCCCAGATAGGAAAATACTTTCAAAACTTGAATAGAATGTGCAGTTCTACCGCTGGGTGGTTTCCCTTCTCATTTTTCAGTGCTGTAGACCGGCTGTTTAGGTCAATATACATTTCTATAGGTGGGGGTGGAGATCTCCGGGAGCAGACAAGTTCAGGAGCAATCCCAAGTTCAGGTTCCCTCTCCGTGTCCATCCCTTCCAGAGGCGGCCAAGCGCAGGCTTTCCCACCAACGCCATCCCCCTCCACATCGGCGTTATCCTCCGCTGTCAGCAAAGCCATCAAAGCGAATACCCGGCCTTTTCCTTCTTTCCCCCTGATTCGTCATCAAGATGTAAATTAACAGATTCTCTCAGAGACAGGAAAAAAAAAAACCACAAAGCCCCCACGGAACAATGGGAAACACTTCCCCGCCGGTGCCCCACAGGACGGAGGGAAACAGGATCCCCTGCGCTGGGGGAGTTACTTAGTGGGGATCAGATGCTGCTAAAAATACGGGAGCGGTGCGAGCGGGCCCGGACAAAGCCCGGGCAGGGCCCGCGGTCCCCGTCCCGGAGCGTCCCCGCGCCAGACGGTGATGTCACCGCCGGCGGCAACAAAGGACGCGGCACCGGCCGGGCGGCCCCTGCCCTCCGCCCCC
>VYXF01009087.1:2108534-2141502 GCA_013397295.1 Polioptila caerulea | reverse complement strand
GCTGAGGGGCTTTGTGCGAGGCCCTGGGACCTGCCCAAGGGTTCCCCCGCGGGCGGGCCCCGGGCAGGGAAGGGTCCCCTGTGCTCGTCGCTGGTGTGACCCGAGGGGCACAGTCAGTGTAGGCACAGGACAGTGAACCCCAGAGTGGAGCAAAATCAGCAACAGGCGCTTGGCTTTTGCGTTTCTAAAGGTTTTTTTTATGTGATGAGCAGGTACTCTAATAAGCCACATATTTAGCTCCTTTTTTTTTTCCTTCATAAAAATATATTCATACTTGGACATAAGTATGGGTAAGTACTGATCAATGCCAATTTGAGGACAGTGAATGCCCCTGTGTCGCTGTGTGAGTGTGCCAGCACTGACCCACACAGAGGGGAATATATGATGGTCCTATTAGTGTTCTTTGGTTCCTCAAAATGCATCCTTGGCCTTCAGATTCACACCATGGAAAAGACTTTAAATCCAGTTTTTAAAGTGAAGTATTTTTTGAAGTGAAGCAAATGTGGTGCAGATGAGAGCAGCTGCAAAGTCCAGTCTGTAAAGCAGTACAGCGTGGCTGCTGCTTATCACCAAGCTGATTCAGCTCGGGCCTGCCTTGCACCAGAGCTCCCATCTTGGGTCAGAATATCTCCAGACGTGTTGTTCACTGTGACGTATTTGGCTCCAAAACCTTCACTGGTGGACCTCAGTCTGGGACCAGATTTTTTGCTGATTATCCTTAGGAGTCCATTCTTGGAGATTTCATTGCATTACTGGTTAGGGTGGCTTGTTTTGCTGCTTATCAATGGGTGAGTTAAACAACCCTGGTGTAAAGCCTGTGATTGCTGCCATTTATGGTGTTCTGACACGGTTTCAGGCTTTTCAAGGAAACTGAAACTGAAAATGGGGCAGGATTGCGAGTGTTCAAGATAGAGAGGCTTTGCAGTGGTGCACTGTAAATAATGACTGTTGTTCATGGCTTGCTCATTTGGGTGTTTATCCTGTGAGTCTGTTGGCTTGGTTTAATAGAATTAGGCAATTGTTGGAGGGGATCCAGCGAACCACTGCCTCACCCAGTCATGATTTCAAGGTTAAGGCAATGTCAGAGCTGTCTGCTGCGAGAACCTGGTGATGAAACTCCAGCGTTGTCAATTATATTTTCAGTTGTGTGGTGGCACCATTGGGAATGAGATTACGGGCAACTAGAAGGACATTTATTCAGCTGATACCTCATTCAGCTGTTTTGTTTTGTGTGTGAGGCTCGGGCCTGGGTTGTTGATGTAGTTCAGTGAAAACCACAGGTCACACTGTGCCTTGGTGTGAGACTGTGACCGTAGTTGTGATCCTCTACAATGAGGAGGTCCTGTGCAAACCTGTGGTGCCTCCCTGCTGGCTGACGTGTCAAAATAGCCTTTCCTTGGAAACCAGAGTGCAAACTGGTCTCATCCTGCTGTGCAGTCAGGACATAGGTGGGATTTCCTCTGCATCTCATGGTATAGATGTTGCATTTATTTACCTTGGGTCAGATCTCCAGAAGGAATAGCTGCTAAGCCCAGTTAAAACTTTCCACTTTGTAGATACAGGATGCTCCAAATCTGGGCATGTTTTAAAAAATGCAGGCTTGTCAAATGCCAGAAGAGATCTGCTTTTCATGCTTTGGACTCACAGAGACCAAAGAGGAAGCAGAGGTTCATGTGTGGCCTTGCAACAAGACAGACTGCACCTGTGAGAGCTCTGAAAGGGGAAGAGCTACTACCAGTCATGCCTGGATTCTGTGAAGTAGGGGTGGTTGAAGGCACTGCTTTTCCTGGCCATTCACTCCTGTTATGTCAGATAGGTCATTGATAATGGCTTTGCACCCCCTGCTCAAGAGTTGGACAAAGGTCCAGGAGAAGGGAAAGGGAAAAATTTTTGTGTTCACCAATGTCTTTTAATATCTCTGCATATGCTGAGGTGTAGCTGTGGACCTACTCCTTTTGCTACCACACTTTTTGCAGATTGGGGACAAGGAAGCAGAGGGCTGGGTCCTCAGAGGATGTGATTTATGAGTATGGTTTCTTTGTTTTAGCAGAACCATAGGGCAGTTTAACTGATTACTTCCGTTCTTGCTGGTTCGTGCTTCCTCTACTTAGTTTGGGGAACAAGTAATAGTCAGAATGGATTTTCTAGAGCCTTAAAATGCTCCTATAGAGGAAGAAAGGTTCATGTAGTGGTTTAGGGCTGCACAGATATTACAGATGGAAAAGATAATGCAAATACAAAAATTTGTGTCAGACTGATATCAATGCAGAACTGGCAACGTAAGTCAATGAAACTTTTTCTCACCTGTAGACATTTAAAGCGTTGGCTGTAATCTGTTGTCAGAATGGAATTGGAATGTTCTGAAGTCAGGAAAAAAAAAAAATTCATGTTCTGGTGCACCTCGGTACCACAACGTCATACACGGGTCTGTCCTCACCACCTTCTGGCACCTAGCATCCTCTGAGTGAAATCTATCATTCAAAACAGAATGGAAATTCAAGAAGAGTTTTAAACTATACAGACAACGTTTATGTTTTATTTTACAGGCTTTTGATATGAGGGGAGGCGAGTGACATGTTGATGTATTCTTAAGGCTCATACGCGGTAGCTGGAGATTTAACTATTTTACTGAAAAAATCTGTTTCCTTTTGAGTTAAAACTCTAAAATCTGCTAAGGACATAAAAAGTCCTTTTTGTTAAGAATTCCCCTGCAAAATTGACGTCATAAATTGCCTAGTTTTTAGATTAAAGATCCTTTGATAACACCATTTTACATGATCCATGCTTGTGTTGTTGTTGGACAACATTTTGCATGTGTTTAATATGTCATGCTTAACAAAAGTTTTAGAAAGACCTTTTCTGTCCTCAGCATGGAAAAGTTTTTTCACTTCCTTTTCTCCCATCAAGCTTATTTTCCCAGCACTTAAAATCTCTCATTATGTCTTATCTTTCTTCTGGATAAGATTGTTTTCCCAATTTATACACAGAAGCCCAGTTGACTTCTGAGTGCAATCTTTCCATGCCATGGCACCCAGAGGTTCAGAGATAACTCTGTTTGCTTGGGTAATGTTGGTGAATAGAACACAATGCAATTTTAAAACCTTTTTCTGGAAGGAAGAAAAAAAAAAAGACTTTGTATAGCTCTGGAGAATGGAAGTGAATTACATTCTTCTATTATGTATGTGAATCTGATTATGGGAATGGCAGAATTAATTTATCTGGTTATAAAGAACATGGCATCTTCTAAAATGCACATGGTTATTTTTAGTTTTGTTGATTTTAGCTGAACTGTAGACGTTTCTCAGTGTATATTACAACTGCATATTGCTTTCTGAGACAGAGTGAATGCAGCACTAGAAAGCAATTACAGAACTAATATATTTCCCTGAAATGTACTTTGTGATGCAGGATTTTACTCATGTTTCTAAAAATTACTTAAACTTCTACCTAAATTATCCTGGTATCACAAATATGCCACTTGTATCAGCTTACCCCAAGGATACCATCTCAGTAAGAAGTATTCCATTACTGGCAAGAATAATAACTTGCCTTCCTAATAATGGTTTTACCCAGGTCCAAAATGTTTTTTTTTCAGGGAGGAGTGTAATGCCTGCCTGTTCTGTGCTCTGGTGCACCTGCACTGTGAGCCACAGAGAGCAGAAAGAACATGTATTTTGGCACTAAAACACCCAAGCAACAAAGCAGACAGTCATCATACCAAAGTAACCTCTTTGGGCAAACCCTCTGTCACCCAGCTTCCTGGTGGATTTTGTGTAGGAATCAGTTTTCCTTGTTGCCACAGTCTCAACTTCAAGAATGATCAGAGACCTATAAAACATGATCTGAGGGGAAAGATTGAAAGAATTGGGGTTGTTTAGTCTGAAGAAAAGGAAGGTGTTGGGAAAAATGGTAACGATCTATCAAAATGTAAAATGATTCTCTTCAAAGAAAAGGAATAAGTTTTTCTTTATGTTCAGTGGGTCTAGGGCGAGAGGTGATGGACTTGGAGATTTAAAGTAGACATTAGGAAGTTATTTGAAACTGCAAATGTAGTTTGGCACTGAAAAGGATTGTCTGGGAATCTCATTTGCTGAAGGCTTTGAAAGGCAGATGAGGTCACATGTCTCAGGAATGGTTTTAGTTGCAGTAGATTATATGGAGATAACCCCAAAAGGTCCCTGGCTGGTTTGTGGTGTTTTGTTTCTCTCAGGTGATTTACAGCAGATGCTTTACTGCTGTGTTATTTTGATTCTCACTCTTCCTTATATCCCCAGAAAAGGTAAAAAATTGGGTAAGTGGAATGGATGGGGACATTCCCACTAGCAGAATGCTAAGAAATCACAGTTCCTGCAGGAAAGCTGGTTTGTTTGACATGTTCCCCTGACAGGCTTTGGGACACAAGTATTGGGCTGGCTTTCAACAAGTAGTGGTTAGTCAATACACAGAAATCCATGTTTTAGATTTTAATTTTAATTTTTAATTGAAGCTTAACTTTTTGCTGTGTTCAAGTATTTCCCGAATTTGCAAGGAGTGAACTCTACCCACAGTTCACCAGGAGCCCATTTGTTAGACCTTTTGTTCTCTGCAACAGTAAGGAAGTATCCAAAATGTAAATCTTTGAAACAGACTTGAGGAATTGTGTGTTCTAGTTAAATATGCATTCTGCTGCAAAATTTAAAGCACCTCTCGTTCACCTTTTCTTCCTGTTTTTCTGAGTTTTGCCATTCTTCCTGTAGTCTAAAATCTCTGTTTTCTTCCTGTAGGTAACTGTAGGTCTTAGAGTGATAAAATGACACTTGAATAGATTAATGAGAACCTGGGGAGTGTGACCTGTCAGACAACTCTGCCCAGGTCCAAGATCACCTCTGTCTTTGTGATTCCTTGACAGAAAACTGTTGAAACTCTTTCTGGATACTAAATGATGGCTACAGGTACTGTGTTCTAATCCCATGCTGCTTCAAATAATTTCCTAAGATTCCTCTAAGTCAAACTCTTCATTGTGTGTTCTGTTTGTATTGTTAAAGCAATTTGAGGTATCTGAAAACTGTTAGAATGCTTTGTTTCAACTTTTCCTTATGGATCATGATTTGTAAATCTCTGAGATGTTGCACTGTCCTGCAGCCTCATTCTTTGGTCCACTTTTCCAGTAAGCATGGCACCCCAAGCTGCACAGAGTGATCCAGTTGAAACCTCAGTGGTTAATAAAGAGAATATTATTTAGTGTGTGCAAAAATGCCATTGATCAGATTTAGTGTCCTTCCTTCTTCCTAACACATCATTGCCTGCAGTTTGTAGCTCCTGTCACTCCCTATCCCTCTCCAAGTAATTCCTGCCTAGTCAGATTTTCTTATTTTATGCTTCTCCAGTGATTATTCTGAAGGGTACTATTTTGCACTTCCTCTTGAAACTCTGGTCTGTGACAGCTTAGCTGGCTGAATTGCAGCAGACAGGTTACTGGAGACTGAACAGAAGGAATGTGAGAAGGAACCATTGAAGATTTTGTACTAAAAGTATGAGGTGGTTGTGAGTGACTGCCCTTAGGAAATTCACTTTATCCTCTGGCCAGAAATGTTTCTTCTTAACATTTAGTTTTACTCTGATTAGTCTGTGTTTGTGCAGCCTCCTCTTGGAGGGGCAGGCTGGAAATTTGTACCAGTATTTGCTTTTGCATGCTCAAACACTACTGTGTTTCCTGAAAAAAAAAAAATCTAGAAAACAGCATGAAACATGTTTTCTGCATGTTTTCATGCAGAAAACAGAAATTATCATAAATTAAGCCTCTGACAGTATGAAAAGGAATAGAAGAAGGTAATTGAACAATTCCTTATTCTGTTCTGATTTTGGTTGTGTGGAGATTCCTATAAGACATGAAAATCTTGCTTGTTTACTTACATGACAAAAGGGAAGAGAGGCCTTGTTTTAAACAGAACATTCTGTTTCAACAAACACCACAGTGAAACAAGACAGCTAAAGGTACTGTAAGTCTATTCTTTTTTTTTCTTTTGTAAGGTTTTGAAATGTTGGTATCTAAGAATAAATTATTTTTCTTTTCATTTATTGTGAAGTGCATGCCTACAGTTAGTTTTTTGTAACAGCAAGCTGTTCCCTCTTTCAGTTCAGTTCACAAAAATTGCACACTCTGTGGAGCTGCTTTAACTTTTATTTGGAGGAGTTATCATCTTAGCAGTGAACTTGCCCACTGCTTCAGAAATTCTGAAGGCTGCATGTTAGCTTAGAAAATGTCTCAAAAACCACAGGCACTTCGTTTGGTGTTTTGGCCTGTGTGCTGTTCCACAAACACTCCTTTAGACACAGGGGACTGCCCAGAATCTCTGTGAGACACAGGGTGATTGCAATGGTGCTTTTTGCCTCTGGCTTACAAGCTGTGCACCAGCACAGTGCAAGGGTTAAGGACAAGATAAAATCACTTGCTGCTGCTTTGATTTCCTGAGAAGTTGTTGTTTTTCCATGAGAAATGAGGAATGCAATGAGGACCATTCCTGTGCCAAAGTTTCAAAGTATGTTCCTGTCAACTGTGCTGGCATTCATGGGTTTTACATCAGAATCTTAAATTTGGATATGAAGATCTCTGTTGTAGAAGCCCCATCTTGTGGACAACCAATCAATGACTACTTCAGCACAGCTGAAATTTGAAAGACTTAGAAAATCTGAAGATGTTTTGGTAGTTTTTGCAGCAAACTGGAGAGTCTTCATATTTCTGGACAACATGGAAACTTCATTTGTGTGTAGAAATCAGCATGTGCTTTTCAAAGACTATTTCCACAGGAAGAAATTGTGAATTGCAGAGAGATATTAACACTGAGGTGGAAAAAATGATGGTGCCATCAGGACCCTGTTTTAAGTCTAAATCAGCTAAAACAAAAGCCTGAATCTTGCCTTGAGTTCCCAAAATAATGTCCTGTCACACTTGGATAGTACAAAAGTGGAAAAAAATATAAGGGCAGAAGGACATCCTTTGAAAAAATTGTTAAGAAAGAATAGCAAAGTATGCATGAAAATTGAATCTGGAAACTTTGGAAATATCCTTGAGGAGATTGTTTGTTTCAGCACAAAGTAATGGAAGAGGTCAAGCAACTCCAGACTCAATGTGTCAACACACTTAGTAGGCAGTGTTAGGAAGGTAAGAAGAGTATGAAAACAGTCCTGTGATAAAAGCTATTTTCAGATTTCAGTGTGACATTGGGAGGATATATTAGATATATTCTATTAAATAGAATAATATATCCACATAATTAGAATGTCTTTTTGTTGCTCTGAAGAAATTGGGTTACTCTATGACAGTTTTCTGTTTCTTCCTGTTGCCTTCTGGAGGCTGACCTGGAACAGAGACGAGACAGAACAAGAGGATAAAGTAGATATTTATTAAAGGCCTCAATGGGCACACCTGGGCTGCACAAGAGTCCAGCCAGACCACACCCAGGATGCCCCAAAATGGTCACAAAATGGATCATTGGTCACAAGGCCTCACACTTTTATCAGTTCTGGTCCATTGGCATATTAGAATCAATTGTCCAACCATAGCTTCAGGTTATGAAGCTCCATCCTCCTGGCTTTTCCTTCTCACTTCACCACTGTTTTGGTTCTTGGGCCTGAAAGTTGTCCTTGGTATGGAGCTAGAGAAGGAATTGTTCTGTCTGTCTACTCTGTGAAGAGAACTCAGTAGCACTGAATATGAAACCTAAAACTACCCACTAAAACAGCACAGGATCTAAAATATAAGAGCTAAAACCTAAGGCATCATTCCATATGAAGAAAGTAGGAACCTCCATGATAGTTTTCCATGTAGTAATGAAGGCTGTAACGGAGGAGCCCGAAAATGTGGCGACATCTAGGGAAAGGTTGGCAGAAGTGCCTCCAGCTGAAACACCTCCCCCTGAAACTGCAGCCACGTTTTTCTGTGAGGGTGCTGTATCCAGGGAAAGTTTTGTTGGAGAGGCTTATTTGGAAGGAGTGCCAAGAGTAAAGAGATCGTGGCATGTGAACAGGGTGCCATTGCAGCCGCTGTGGTGGGAGGAGGACAGGGGTTGCTATTCCTACGTGTGGATGTCTGACTGAGAAAGGGGATTAACAGAGGCAAAAGTTCAGGATCTGGCCATTGCAAAGACAGGAAATAATTTCTTAGTCCTTACCAATAGTAGTCTGGGTGAAATCTTCACTTTTAAGACATACCAGCTGCAATGCATTTTACTATTTAAAATTACCTCTAAAAGTGAGTGTACGTCTGCCACTTTACAGTTTAAGTCTAAAATAACTGTTTCTTTCATCTTGAATTGAAATAATTAGATTTGCATCATTCTGTAGTCTGGGAATTTCATAAACAGCTCATTTGTAACATATATAGATCTGAAAACTTACCTTTTTTAATAAGCTAACAGATACAGCTATAAATGCACATTATCAGTATATTACTATAAAATTCACAGAAATATCTGAATCCTTTTGCTTCTCATAATCTCTTGGAATAGAATTCTACGTTTTTGATGATGGGCATCTTTGATGAATTGTCTGAGCTGGTGCAAACCTTTGAGAAAAATGTATGTTCCAAATTTTTATCTCAGTCTTCTCCTTAAGGAAGAGAGTGTTAAAACTTTAGCAATATACAGGGCTACAATTTTTACCTGAGAGCAAATTCTGCTGTAACCAGCATGTACAATCAAAATCTTTCTTATTGTGAAGTGAAGCCATGAAAGGATCTTTGCAGCTCTTTTCTGTGGAAGTTGTTTCTTCCAGAGGTTCACCCCTCAAGGGAAGAGCAGATGAAATGGGAACAACTACTTAGAATTCTCTGCACTTAAATAGTAAAGCATGAACAGTTCAGCAAGAGGAGTACAGACAGATATTATTATGGTGTGAAATCTAGAGGAGCTGTAGCCTAGGAAAAGAAAAGGAAGATGTGAAGCTTGTCATAAAAGGGTGTTGGAAAGCAAGGATTTATTCCAGCAGTGTGGAGGGAGGGAATCAGGGCTGCTCAATCCCTGCTCCACCAGGTGAGTTCATTGTAGTACAGAGGAAGGAAAGGTCTTGGTATAAAGGACAGACTATTGCCTTATTCTGAGCAAAAGGCTCTAGAAAAAGGTGATTATTGATAAAAGCAAAGTCTCTGAAGGAGTAGAAGAAAAGGATGTAATTCAATGGTACTTCTTGTATTGGACTATACTATAAATTACAGGTGTTTATTTGTGCCCATATGAGAAGGAAGGGAACTGATTACATCAAGAATAGCAACTTTTTGTACCTTCCCTGCTTAGATGCTATAAAATAAAGTTGCAGAGGGCTAAAAGTTGCAGAGTAGTATTTATCTCTCATACTAATAGATTTTTTCAAGAAAATACAACAGAACTGGAAACTCAACGTTTTAAGAGTAAACCTGCAGTAATCCACTGTCAGAAGAATTGTGTAGGTGTATAAAATTGATTTCAAAGGGAATGAAGAGGTGTGACTTGTGAATTGCTACTTTTTAAAGATAAAAAATTAGTTCACATGTAGGTCATGTTAAAAAAAGAAAGTAACTTTTCATCCTTATCTCTTTATTATGCACATTTTGATAGATATTTTCTTTGGTTGCCTGTAGCCTTTCTGCTATTTTAAATATCCTCAAAGTTTTATTGAGAAAAAAATGTTAAAAGATGTAATAATACTGATATATCAAGTGATTTAGCATTAAAAAAGACAATTTTTCAGTGGCCATTTGAAAACAAGGCTTGATGTGTTATGTCAATACAAAACTAAACCTATGCAGTTGAACCTTGAGAGTGTTTGTAATGTATAAAAATGTTCTTTTAAAGCTGGCTCTGTCTTGTGTCCCTTCCTCTTCCAGCCCAGTCCCTTTGTTCAGAGCTGTGGTGGTGCCACATTGCTGTGACCCTGCTGCACCAGTCCAGCACAGGATCCACTTCCCCAGGGCTGGATCCTGATCCCTGTACCAGGGCAGCCAGGGGAGGAGAAGGACAGGCCCCTGTCATCCCCAAGGACAACTCAAGGCTCTCCTGAGCCTCATCCAAAAAGGTTCAGTAATTTACAGTTCCTTATGGCAAGACACTTCTGGTATTGTCATGAATGTTTGAAAATGTTATCAGGCAATAATTGCTATCACAACTTTTAATTCTGTGTTTCTGTTTCAAATTTTCCTCAGTTCAATCAGAACCAAAAGTTAATGCCCGTTGGCTAATTTCCAGTGCATGCCTCCACAGAACAACTGCTGCCTTTAACTGGTGGAGAGATCAAGGCTTGAACTGACAAAAGACATCTGTATTTTGGAAAACAAATTAATGTTTATGTTTTAATTTATAAGTTCCTGGCTCTTTTATGGTTCCTGTTTTTCAAGTAATGTCTCTTTGGATCCCTAGCTGATGGAGAGTCAAAATGGAAAAGGCCCATGAGAGAATTATCACAATAGAACATCTGGTCTGCATTGGAAAAAGCTGAGAAAGATATTCAACATCTCTGAGACCAAGGCAGTTTGAAAGTCAGTCCATGAAAAATTGTGCAGGTTGTGGCCACCTGGGCCAATCTAGTGTTGTTTTGGGAAGAGCTACTCTGCTCATGAGCATCTGAATTTTAATCTCCCTGAAGCATGGATATGTGAGAGCTGGGAGTGGTATGGAAGGTGTTTGCTTTCCATAATGTTCATCTGAGTCCCAGCATTGTCCTAATTATATTGTGGGTTTTTGCCAGTCTCCCAGATTTCTTTTGAGTATGTAGGCTGGAGTCAAAAGGCTTTCCCAGGGATTTTGGCATAGCTTTACAGGAAAGTGGATGGAAAGGACTTTGTATATTTTTGGAAGAATATTTTGCATCCTGCTTTAAACTATTCCAGAAGGTGAAAGGACATTAGCTAGACTGTGTGTTGGCTCATGTACTCTATGTCACCTATGGCAAGGAGTTTTATTCCTGTTTTCTGCAGTCACAGACTGTAAGAAATGCTAAGAAATCATGGACAACCAGGGCAGTAAAGGTACTCCTGGATTCAAAGGGAACAAACTCCTTCTACTGCACAGAACTTTGGTCCTTTTAAATAATATAGCTCATGCAGAACAGAAACAATTTGACATCTATAACAAGAAACATTGCAAATTGTTTGCCAAACAAAGACTTATGCTGCAGATGGAAGAACTGATGAAAATTGTTTATAGATGGGGAACTAAATGTAGATTTTTCAAGAACAAGGTTGTTGTCTTCCTTGCCAAGACAAACAAATCTGATAGACCATCTCATTGCTTTAGGCTGCCTGAGGACCCACTGGAAAGTCTATGGACCTTTTTCCACAGAAAATTTGTGTATTGTCAATACATAAGTGTATTGTCCACAGTTACACTGTGGCAGCTGCAGAGGAAGTGGAAGGTTCTCAGGAATACATTAGGGAGAACTGGATTTTTGGCTTCTGAAACAGTGTGGAGTGCTTTTGGAAACGGTGGAAGTTTATAAGCTGGATGTTACTGCTACAAAAGGTTATCTGTGAGTTAAACATAATAGTAATTAATCTGCTATCTTTAGATCTTTACACTAACAACACAATGAAACTGAGAATTCCTATCTTCTAGAATTGCAGTTTCCAAGATGCCTTCATTCCCTGGTCTACATTTAGAGATTTTCAGTGTTACCTTTAGAAATCTGTGCACAGATGTTTTCACAAAGCCCTGTGTAATCATCCCAAACAACTGCTTTTAATGGGCCAGTTATTTAGGAAATCATGTAATGAGAACATAAATACAACCCCTGATACTGACATAAAACATGTATTAGCAAAATAATATAGTTTGTAGTTCCCTGATATAGGGCAGACCCTGGAAATACATAACTCATCATGTCCTTAAAATCCTGTTACATCTGTAAACATCTGCATTGGCAGAGAGGTCCAGCAGCATCCTGGGCTGGATTAGGAAGAGCATTGCTAGGAAGTCAGAGGTGATCATTCCCCTTTGCCCAGCACTGGTGACACTTCAGTGGGAATTCTGTGCCCAGTTCTGGGTCCCCCCAGCAGGAAGCACCTGGACATGCTGGAGGGAGGGCAGGGAAGGGCCCTGAGGGTGGATTAGAGGAGCATCTGTCCTGTGGCTGCCCAGGGAGGTTTTGAGTTGTTGAAGAAACTCCAAGCTGAGCTGAGCAAGGTCCCGAGCACCCTGCCCTGGGTGATCCAGCTTGGAGCTGGGCTTGGGCTGAGTGATCTCTGGAGAAACTTCCAGACTGGGAATATTCGAGGCAGTTTGCTTGTGTCTTGTCAGCGTTTTAGCTGCAACTCAACTGTGGAGGAATCCTAAGGAGAGCAAAGGCTGTGACCCTAGAAATTCATCCAGATGGCTGAGGCCCAGAAAAGGCATAATGGGAGCTGCTAAGTGTTCGGAATGTCTCATCAGAGTGATATTTCACTTGAAAATACAAAATAGAAATTACTTGGGTCTTAATGACACTGAATACCCGTGATGTTCTCTCACTTCAGCTGGACTGCAGATGGTAACAACCTCTCTCTATTTGAACATGCTTATTTTAGTCTAATCTTGCTTGGTAAAATCTTAACATATATTTTACTCTAGAAATTAGTACTTGGTGCTTTACAGTGCAGAATTTATTTGCTGGTTTGTTCTACACTTTCTTTCCTTCCTAGTCCTGATATTAAGAAATTACAATCTGTTTTGACGTATTACTTCAGTAATAAGCACATATTATGTCTCAAGGAGCTGAGGATATCATAATTTGAGCAAGATAAAATCAAAATATATAATTACATTACATATTCTATGGCACTTTGTTTGTAACTATTCTTACAGTACCTTCAGAATAAGAAGGAAGATGAAATTCAAAAAGGGCTTTCATAGTTTAAAAATATTTATGTTGAAAGGCAAAGATAATTTTTTTAAATCAACTGAATAGTGGTAGGAAGATTCACCTGTGGTTTTTCTTTATGAAAATGCAAAGGAGCTAACTTGCAGTATTGAGAATTCCCAGATCCTCCTTCTTTTGAAAAATCTTTGTCTTTTATATTGCCTCTAAGGAAAAAGGAAAGCACGCTGGAAAACAAGAAATTGAGTAACATGGCACATGTAATTAGGAAATAAATAGATTATAAAGCATTTTATTTCATTTTGGTTTTGCACTTCAGCAAGTGAAACAGTAGGTAAATAACCTGTTTCTTTATTATCAATATATGGAGTCACATTGGGTCTGACAGACCAAGGCATAAATGTATAAATAACACCTGTGATAGTTATTAGAGGACATCAAATTTTGCTAGGGATGAGCCCATTGTGAAACCACAAAATTAAGACTTCAGATGAAAATAACCCATGAAGGTCAAGTGTACTTAGTCATTGGTTGCTGTCTCTGCACCACTTTTCCCTGACTTGATGCTTTTACAGCACATCTCTGATTCAGTCTCCTCTGTCATCCCTGTGTGGGATAGGATTTTTGGAGGGGAGAGTATTACTTTAAATTGACACCTCTAGCAGCAGTTCCTACTTGTACTGATTTCCTTTTATAAATGTGTAACCTATTATATCTATGCAAGCCTGGCTGAGCTCCAAGTCACCCATTTCTCAGTAATACAGGAAATTAAATCTAATGTCTAATAAGCATAGAGGCTTATGCAACCTTCATTCCCTGTAAAAAGTATTAAATAACATAATAATATTACCTTGTCTTTTGATAGCTGGAGAGTTGTGCACTTAGTTTTTATGTAAACCAAACTGGCTCTGCATTTGGGCTTGAGGAGTCTGGATTTAGCCATCCTTTTTTTGCAGACTTGCTGAATTGCACCTCAAAAATTCTCCTCTTATTAAAGGACCCCCTGAAATGTTCATGTGTAGGGTTTGGTTCGTTTCCCCACTTCTCCCTTTGTCCCCCCTGATCTCATCCTGGGGGTGCTGCTGCTTTCTCATTCATTCTCTCTCTCCCAGGATTTTCCAGAACAGATTTCTCCCTGTTCCATCCCCTTTTTTGATAATTCCCACCACAGCTCTGTGTCAGTTGGTGCAGCCTTTAAAAATGCAGGAATCTGACTTTAGGCCGTGCAGGTTAGCAACATAATTTCAGGGCTTTGTCTCCTGCATGTACCAGTTCAATAAGTGGATTTATACAGAATAATTTTAAACTGTTAGAACCCTCTGAAACCATTTCTCTCTTGCTGCTGTAATACATAAAGTGACATAAGGTCGCTGATGCTGTGGAAATTGGTTTTGGAGTTGATATGCTAATTCAGCAAGAAATCAGCTCTAGCAGAAATGCAAAAAAAAAATATTTTAATTTAGTGCCATGCTACTTTGTTGGCTTTTAGGAAAGAGATAATTAAAATATTCAAAGGAGTTCCAAGTCTGTGGAAAAAATAGCATTTGGGAGATTTAAGGTTCTTTTTGCCTCACAGTTTATTAGCTTCTTTTCTGAAAGCAAAAAAGCTGAATATGATGGACACAAATATGACATTTTCACGTGCTCAAAAAATAAGAAAGAAGATATTTTTAAAAACTGAGTTCTTATGAGAATGAACTTGGTTCAGTCTTTTCTGTGTCACTCACCCCATGTTTACAGTAACTGCTCCTGCAATTTTGTGGATTCCGTGCAGATACATCCAGGGCCATTAATGAGGCTGCATTATGCAACTAATTGCAACAGGGAGCAAAATTACATTAATGGTGCCTAAGGAGAAAGAGAATCTCTGCACTCAGTGTGAGTAAGGAGTAGCCAATGCCTTATTTTTTCCAAAACAAATATTTAAGTTAAATTAATAATAACCATAATTGATCTCTGAGAATAATCACTAAGAGTTTGAAAGCCCTATATTTTTTTCAAAACACTGCATTATAACATGGAAATATTTACTGTATGAATATGCCAAAGGAAAAAAAAATTACCAGCATAAACTCTTTCATGTTTTTGAGATGAAGAACAGAGAAAATAAAAATGCATTTCTAAGAAACATTTTTTAAAATGTCTCAATTGTAAAAGTAGTGCTGTCATTGCCATATTTTAAAAGATATTTTAATTGTATAAAAAAGAAAAAAAAAGATGACATTTTGCTCTCTGTTCTTTCATAAAACAGGCATGATGCTGCTGTTTGCAGAGGAAGGACACCAGCTGCAACAAGAGTAGTGTCTGTTCTAGAGTGAGGGGTGAGCTCCACTGTATATGAGTTGGCTGCCCTGGCTGCAGTGCTCAGTATTTCATTTTAGCAAGTCTGAGACTGGCCCAAGTCATCTCCTTCTGCACTTTATATTAGTGCAACTGCCAGGTTGTATGTTACTGAAGAGAGAGAAATAGAAAATGCAATTCTGTGTTTTATTTCATGCTCTCCAGGTTTACTCACACAGACACACCCAGAGTGAATGTGTGCTGCACTCAGCTTGGAGATCTTGTATTATAAATTCTGGCTTCCCTGTGCTTTCCTGCTTTGCCTGTAGTGCAGATAAGAGATTTCATAAGAGGAACACCCTGTTACCTCAGCTACAAAAGGTTCTGAGAATCTAATGGCCAAGAGAGTGGAATTTAAATTTATTTTTGTTTGGCTTGTGTTTCAGCAAGCATTTAAAAGATCCACCAGTTTATCTTTGCCAGAGACTGTTTTTCTTTTAGCTTAGCCTGTTTGGTTTACATTTATGGAGTAGGACCCAAGGTTTTCTCCATGTATTCAGTATTACAATTTTGACTTTTCAAGTCTTGTTGCTTGGGATAGGTGTAAAAGTCGTGTCTGCATGTACAGCAAGAACAGAACTGGGGTTTGGGTGCTGCTACTTAGTCAGTTGAGAAGGAACAAAAGCAGTTTGGAAGACTGACAGGCAGAAGAGCTGGTAAAATCTGCAAAGACAACTGAGCACCCTAATGATGGTATTCATTAAACATTTTATTTCGTAGGTGAATTTTGAGGACTAACTTTTAAAATGTAATTATTTTTCTCTCCTTTAGCAAATCATGTGTGACCATAGCTGTTTTTCCAAAATGCCTGATGAACTTGCTTTTGCGGTTCTCACTCCACGCAGTAATGTCCACAAGGTGGTGCCACAGCTAAAAAGTTTGCAATAAATAAGGCAAAAGTAATTTGGTAATTCTGTCTGCTTTTTGTAACTGATTAAAGTATCTGCTTCATTAAAGAATTAATAATTATTTCATAAGCCAAATAGCACAGGTTTTCAAGCTCTTTATTGAAACCACTTGTGTGAGCAGAGGTGGGTCTGTCAGCTGAGCAGGAGCAGCATCCACACGCCTGTGACTGTCCCGAGTCCTGTACAAAAATGAAGAGGCAGCTCAGGGTTTAGCAGACAGGCTGATGAAGAGCTGTGTGTTTCCTAGCAGGGTTACCTGTGCCAACACTGTCTTATGTTTTTGTCAGGATCACTTCAGCAGAAATCAGTCTGGATCCTGACAAGCAGAGTAGTTCATCCAGAACTTCAGCCAAGACAGCTTCCACTTACCCTCGAGTGGCTAGGGCACATCAGACCCTGATTTCTTGAGTTTTTTTCTAGAGACAGGGATAACCAGACTCCCTGTCCTATGCAAATCTACAGCTGACTGTTTATTCCAAAGGGGTATGAGGTGCTTACAGAGGGACCTTTCTAAAAGATCAGACTAGAGAAAGTACAAGGCAGGAACAGGCAATGTAAGGTGTCAAGTGCATCATCCAGGACAGAAAAGACAATAAAATTTCCAGGAAAAGGTTGCTTGTGTGGATCTGGATGACTGCACTGACTTGTATGACCCAGAAGAGCTGGAGTGCAGGACTTGGCTGTTCCCCTCACAAGGTGTGTGTCAGTTCTTCAGCTGCCCTTGGCCACATGGTGCTTCTTGCAGCCCTGCCCTGCTCCCCTCAGTGACCTCTGCAATCTAGGTATGCGTGCTAGCACCAGAAATACTCCCTGTCAGCTTCTGCAGTGGACAAATGAAGTTTGAATCATTTCTTCATCACTTAATTTTGTACCAAAAGAAAAACAAGAAAAAGGGATACTTTAAAATACCATTCAGACAAGCAGCGTCCAAGCATTGACCTGCCTCCAGCTAGAATCTCTCTTTGGTAGGCCTGTATCAGAAAGAGAAGAAATTGCAGGGTTTGCATAATGTTTCCTCTAAATTGCTACATTATTATTTTAAGACATACTAAAATTCTTCTGGTGTGTAAGAGACTCAGTGGAAATTATGTATACCCAGGAAAGATGGTTTGTCCCCCAGTTATAAAGTAGAATGAGAGTTAGAAGCTTATTGAGTCCAATTCTAAAAGTTGTCAAATAACAAAATGGCCACCTATTTTAATATTTTTTTTAAGGATCATATCTATAAATTATATTTTAAAGGGGTTTACAGTATTTCAGAACTTTGTATTAGTTTCAACATCTGTTTGAAAAAGTCAGTGTCTAATCTGAGAACTAACTAAAAATATCAAGTCATTAACAGGTCAGGTAGATTTAATTTCTGAGTCAGTCTGTTGAGTTAGCTTGAACTAACTGAATCATGACACTGACATTGTCAGAGTATTCCTGTAAGATTGCTCTGAGTGTATGGCTGCAATGTGTCTTGCAATTAAGCTGATATATTTCTGGTTTAGTTTGGATTTTGCTTTTGATTTTGCAAAATTCTTTTAAAAATGTTTACTCTTCAGATGTTTTGCACAGAGGAAAAATGATGCTCTATTCTGAAGGGAGTGAATGACAGAGTGTCTAAGTCTCTATGGTGTGAAAACCCCAGGTATGCATTATTTCAGTAATTTAACAACTGAATTGAAATCCTGAACACTCTCCCTTGCAGTACTTGCAACAATTTTGCGCTTTTATTGGAAATCCCAAAAGTATTTTTAAAATATCAAAACTGGTTTTCCCCTAAGCCTGATTTTCTGGTTTCCCATTTAGGCAATGAACAAAACCTGCTGCAGCTCTGTGCCTCACTTACTGGGAGAAGGTCACTGGCAGTGTTGTGAGTTAGGAGTCAGTGTGAGCAGGGCTCAGAAATCCTCCTGCAGACGCAGGGCGCTCACCGGAAGCAATCGAGGATGGCAGTGGTATCCTGCAGGATGTGTGCGACACGCTCAGCGGGGGCTTGATTTACACAGGGCCACATTATAGATTGTACATGCTGGTAATTGTGGTATTGTTATTGCTGGGCTGGATCTAAGCACAGGAAGTACATATAAGCACATTTGAAGTGATAACATCCACTCCTGTTTAAAAAGCAATATTTTATTCTCTCTCATAATACGGCATTTGCAAGGGAAAATAGATAATTTGCTAACTAGTTCTTCACATGACTTTTAGGGAAAAAGCTGATTCATTATGGGAAGGCCACAACCAGCATTTACACTTAAACTTTTACTCTTAATCACTTTTTTTTTTTTTTTCAGTATGGACTGTAATCCAAGATCAGGAAGGAGACAATGCATTGCCATCTGAAACACAAGAAAGATCAAAATAAGTTTTCAATGTGCCACCAAAACCACAGTTCTAAGTTTCTGTTAAGGAGAATGAGTAATACTATTCTAGCAGTGAAGTGGGTAATAATTCCATCTAACTGATAGGGCAGATTATGTATTCTGCAAGAAAATAAATAATCCTGGGTAAAATATTGCCCTAGCTCAATAAGAAAGCCCACCCACCATACCCACTTAGCTGAAGCTGTCTAACACTGGGATTCAGAAGCAGGTCTGTTCTCCATCCTGCATCCCCAAACCAGCCTTGTTCAGGAGCACACTGCCTCCAAGCTTGGTGTGGAAGGAGGAATCAGTTCCTGCTGCTGCTCCCAGGATGTGGGATGTGGGTTGGCCCTCAGCTCTGCAGCTGCAGGCAGTGTGTGCCGAGGCCCCTCTCGGAGCCTCTCTCCCCATCTTTAACAGTGTCAGCTTCAGACCTCTCTGTGCACCCAGGGAAATTCCTGATCTAGCCAGGGCTCACCCACGTTCCCTCCTGGAGGGGGATATGGGTCTGTTCAGAAGAGGGATGCAACAGCCATTTCAAAGTTTGTGTGCCAACATATTCTCCACAGACAACACAAGTTGACAGAACTCAGGTAACATATTGTGCATGCTCTGCCTATTTCTTACATTGTTTTGCCAGGGAAAATAGATTAAAATTGGTATTAAGTTTTCTTCTTGTTCCTCCAATAATAGAAAATTATCAGGGAAGAGAAAATAAGACAGAGATTTTGTTCTCAAAAAGGCCTTCCAGCTAATTTTTTTTTTTTTTTATATTATGAAACATTCTTGCCTGCCTTAAGAGATGAGAAAAGTAACAGTAGAACTGTGAAACAAATTAATACATCAAAAATATCGACCCCTGGACCATAGCTAAATCTATATTCCTCTTTGTAATAATGTTGCAGATCAATAGTACAATGCTATACTCATGCTATACTGTATATTTTGATTTGTTGAGATGATAGTTATGGGTGAGGTTCTAAACAAACACTGCAACATCTAATAAAGGAGTGACCTACTAACAGATCTAATAAAAACATCTAATAAGATGTGACAAGCACATGCAGAAAGTAACCCAAAGCCTAATCATTTGTTTCAGTTTCATGAAAAACTTTTTATTGTTTTCTGTCCATATTATTTAACATTAAGAGTACATTTTCCTTTGTAAATTTTAAGTGCTACTGATTTGAAATTTTTGTACAGACAGTCTGACTAACATTGAAAAGACATATAGTTTTTCCAGATGTCATACTTACAAAATTTTGAAATTATAATCCTGCTGATGCCTAATATTATTATGCTTTTGCATTGGGGTAGCCTTGCTACAAACTTCTTTTGGAAGACTTAAGTAAGATTTGATTTGCAAAGTAATGCTAAGATATGTTTAATTTTAATTAAGATCTTCACTATTTTCCAGAGTAGGAATCTCTGTCCCTGGTTTTAATTCCCTGTTTAACAAAAGGAGCAGCTCCAATCATACTGAGAGTACTTATGCAAATTTTCACAACTGATTGCTGGGATGAGAGCTGTAAAAACAAAGATCAGGTAAAGATCCTTACTGGGAACACACTAGGATATGAGCCTCTATTTTTATTTGTAGTTCATAAGTCAACTTATTAAATAGACAATAGTAACTTTAATTGAATGTATTTCTATTTTTGTGTGTCACTGGTGTCAAACAGCACAACTACATGGCAGCAGCGTGCCTGAATCTTCCTGAATCATTCAGGTCTTGGCTTCCTTCAGGCAGTAAGACTTGTTGCCTGTAAAAATATCACACCAGTTGAAAAGTAGACTCTAGTTTCATATGGGAAATGAGTTTCACCCCTCTTACACAACATCAAAATCACTGTGCCTTGAATCGTGACTATGGAAATGAAAATACCAGGCCACAGGAATTGCACTTAACTTGAGACATCCAGAGGAAATTCTGTAAGTTGCTTTAGTCTCTTTATTTTGCCTTGTGTGAAATCTGTGTGATTTTTGTTTGAGTTTATAAGAGCAATTGTTAGTGGAAATGTCTGTGTTTTGATGGAAGTGCTCTAACAAGCTTCCTTGTCTCACTTGAGCAGTATAACAGAATGCCCAAAACAACTGAGATGCCTTTAGATCTTAGATATTAGGTTTAAATATGCTATTAAATACTCAAAAAGGTAAGAGTTCCTTAAGCATCAGAAGACAGAGAGTTTAAAGATCAGACTGAGCCATGCCTCCTGCATTTACTTCTCCAATCAATCTGTCAGGACACTGACCAGCTGGGCTGCCAGATGCACTCCCCCACATTTTGGGTAAGTAATCACTTGGGCCTGGGATCTACTGGCCAAACTATGCCTGAACCCATTTGCAGTTATTTTAGGTGACATACTAAAGTGGTCAGCATAAGCTTAAAAGACTTTATCCAGCACTTTGACAGCATGCCAGAAGAAATTCCTTGGGATTCAGAGTCTAAGATTTCATTTCAATTAATTGTCAAGATGATGAATATTATTTATTCCACTCTAAGGCTCATTTTAATCTAAAACATGGTCAGCTAGGGTCAATGCAGGCAAAAGGATATTTCTTCCTTCTTTTCTACATAGAAATCCATCTAGATATAATCCAGTTTGCTCTCCTGTCTCTAGATTTGGTCTACAGGGATAACAGGAATGGAAATTGCAGCTGGCCTAGGATTCCCTTGCACTTGAACATCATGTAATTAGGCAAGTCTACTTTCCCACCAAATAAAATTATTACAAGCAACAACATTATAAATTGAAACTCCTCAAAATTGTTAAATTCTCTCCAGTTTGGAAGAGGAGCTTTATCAGGCAGATCCTTAGTGAAGCATTGGAGCCCAGTGGGCAGAGTGCTGGACAGGGGTTGGGAAATCTGAGTTCTCTTCCAAACTCTCCTGACTTTTAAACGACCTTGAGCTGTCACTTCTCTGTGCTGGGGTTTCACAGCAGTTTCTGTGTGAGCAGGAAACTCTCCACAAATGTTGGAGAGTTGCTGAAGGAAGGATCTGTATGAACACAACATTTCTTGCACTAGCCTGAGCTTGGTGCAGCTGTGGTTAGAGGTGGCCAGGATTTGGTCAATTCTTCATCTATTCCAGAAAATCTGGGAAATTTTCATTTTTAGATTCCTTGCTTTCAGTTGTCTGTCAAAACACATTTTCTTGTTAAAGGTCTTTCTTATCTTTCAGACCATTTCAAAATATCTCCAGAAAATGTCACTTTATTTAGTTGTGCATTAGTACTCACAGTTCATACTCCTGTTACTGGGAACTGCAAAGTCCCTCTTAGGATCATACAAATAATTACTAAACATGGATAATGTATCTTTGACCTAAAAAAGAAAGTACTTTTGCAATATTATGAGTAATATATGTGGGAAAAAAATTATCTGTTGGTTTATGTTGTGAGATATTTCAATTTTACTTTCAGTTTGAAAAATTCCCTTTGAAAGTACAATTTTTTTTAAAAATTATATATTGATTTTACACATTTTGTGCTAATAGACAAGAAGCTTTCTGCACAAAAAAGAACAGTCTACTTTCAAAACTGCTCAATGGTTTGACCTCAAGGGCATAGAAACTGTTGACTCATTGTTTTTACTGCATATAATATTAGTCCTTTGTCACATCCAGGGAATGACATCATCTTCTTCATTGTTAGCAGCAGGTTTGAATAACAAAAAAAGTGCAGCATTCGTTGTCTGCTGTGTTTGTTCTTAATAAATGAATAGATATCTGGTACCAAGAATCAGATTTGGGTTTCTGAGTAACATTTAGAAGAAGTTTGTGCCCAGACCCTGCAAAGAGCTTTGCTCCTGGCCCCCATCTGCAGGGCAGTCAAGCTGGCAGGAGCACGGAGCCTGCAGAGGGAACATCACTGATGGTTCTGGCTGCTCCAAAGTGATAAGAGGAGGCAGGAAAGAAGAGACTAAGCACAGAATGAAACAGATCTGTTCTTCAAGGTCAGCTTAGTAAAAGGAATCCCTGCACTTCTGTGAATCATACTTCTCTGGAATCTAAATTTATGAAAAGTAATTATCTGAAAAGAAGTCATCTCTAGGACACGCAAACAAAAAGGGAACTGGTTATCTTCAAAAAGCACCATTATAAGTATTTAATCCATTCCAAATTTTTATTCATGCCTATTAGTCTTCTACTCCCTATAAATGAAGTATCTATGTCCTAGTCTCAAAAAGTAATTCCTTATCAGAAGTATTTGGTTATGTCTGCTTCATGGGAGAGGGGTACATCATTAAAGAGAGTGATTGGGCTGGTGGAAGTCTCCTTTGAGATGACAGACCACCTTCTTCTATGGCAAAGAGAGTTTTCAGTGTTGCTTCCTGAACAATAAATATTGCCAGTGAAACAGAGTTTACTCAGGGAGAGATTCCTTGAGAGTCTGACAAAGTGCCAAATCCTAATCTGCATTACCCACTGCCTCGAAGTTTTCCCAGGAAAATGTGATTATTTAACTATAAAATTATACCTTTGTGGTTCCAAAAATATTTATGCTGAAGATAAGTTCCTGTGTTGAGAGAATGAATCAAACTGTTCTTTGAAAAGCTGAAATCCATGCAGCTGAGAGAAGCACCCAGGCAGGAGGCTGGGAAAGCTGGAGGCAATGGGTTAAGGAATCCAGTCTGGCTTAATCACAGAGGTCCTCATACCAAGAGTGGACTCAGACAAGGGCTACACACATGGAAGTACTTCTGGAATACCAGAGCTAAAAATGAGAACACAAGGACTGCTGTAAAACACCTTGTTGACTTCAAAGCAGAAGAGATCTCACGTGTTGACCTCTTCACCCACGCAGGCCGGGAGATCTGCCTTGTGTGTAAGTGGCTCAGGTTGGAGCAGGTGCATCTATCCCAATTCCTATCCCAAACTTACATCCCAATTTGCAGACTTAGCTCTTTTGAGAAGTAAGAAATGCTACACTTTTTTTTCTTTATGTTTCATATGTTTTTGCTATTTTCTGTTCGGGTCCAGAGTTTGTCTTGAATCAACATTTCCAAAAGGTCTCAAGTAGCATGAATTTTGGTGAGGCCAAATCACTTGATTTTCCCTTGCCCTGTTTAGAGGAGGCTTTACTTGGACAAAAGCAATAATGCCAGCCATTTCCCTTCATCCTTTAAAATTACTGGCCACCTCTAAAGAACTTGGCCTCTCTTTTGTGTCACTTTTTGACAACTCATTTGAGTTGAACAGGTTGCTGTGGCCAAATTAAATGCTTGGGAAATGGACCATACAATTAATTTGCAATAGTAAGTTGTCTCAGCATCATTTCTCTTCCTCTCAAGGGGAATGCTGGCTCAAGCAAAAGAAAAGATTAACGTAATAAAAATATTCTAAAGACATCCTGTTAATTGTCCCAAGCTCAGATGGTATTGTCTATTCTTCTGTTGTGCACAGCCAGCAAACAGTGTAAAATCCAGAATTCCTTCCCACCATGAAAGCAGAGCTTCAGTGCTACAGGATAATCCCTGCCTTTCTGGAAAGCAGATGAAAATGTGGTGTGGCAGAGCTTTGCTTTGGGTTTCAGAGGTGAGCTCAAATTTGCCCCATTTATGAATATAAAAATAGGACTTTTTAATTTAGACACATCAGCAACTTTAATTGAGAGAATCAAAGTTTGTGATAAAAAGGAAAATTGCAAGCACAGTAACACAAATTTGAGGGAAAAAAGATTTTTTTTTTCTCTGAATGTGCAAATGAGGCCTCCCATGTTTGTTTGGGTACAGAAAACACTAGAGGTTTTAAATTCAACCAAACCAGAAATTCATTTACAAATACATTTGCAGTGTTGACCTTGAATATCACATTAAGTGGCAGCAAATCTCACAGAAAAATAAGTTAATATATCAAATGAAACTCAGAAATATTCACAAGTGACTGAGAGAAGCAAAGCTCGCAGAAGAATTAGATTAAACATGAGGCTGTAATTCTCTATTTGCCCTTAAATTTCCTTAACAAGGACAAAGTCTGATTTTTGCTTATATGAAAATAGTCATAAAATATGTAAGAAAACACAGAATGTTGTTTGCTTCAGTTCCTGTAAGCTAATCAGGCTGGATGATGAGTCTTCCTGTAAGTGGGAGCACTGCTGAATACTATGCATGAAACCCTGTTCCTTCCCTCAGAAACAGCTCGAGCTTTGCTTATGTATCAGTGCAGAAAAATAAGTATTGACTTATTCACAAATTACTTTTTAGGCACTGGATTCCCAGAAATATATTTGTATTACAGCATTTAGAAGCAAATGAATGTGTTAATAACCAGTTTTTCCTTTCATTTTATGGCCTTAAAGACACTTTGATCTTATAAAATCATGTTTGTCATCTCAGCTCTGGTGCTCTCTTCCTACCTCTTCTTCTAAAATGAATTTTTGACATCAATTCAATATGCCCCTTTTCATTTTATTTCAAACTGCCAATTAAGATGTTTCTTAATATTTTATCAAACAAACAGGTTCCCTACAAGATGCTGACTTGTTCTCGGGTTGTTTTTTTTTTATGTCTTTCCAAAATAAAGTATTTTGGATGTGGTACAGTTTGTTCACATGTCAAACATGGATATTTTAATTCTGTCATTCCCCAGAACAGTAAAGAGAGAAAATAAATCAGATGTTTTATCTGATTGTACTTTGATCAGGTTTTTCTCTGTTCTCAAAAAGAACAGCGTGGAGCTTCACTTGCTCCACAAAAAGCATTTTTAGCTCTGAAAATATTTTAAAGATATCTCAGGAAAGCCAGACCCAACACTTAGAGTTCTACTCATCCTAAAAAAAAAGACTCTCAGTGTTTTACCATGGTCATAAATGACCATTTAGGATCTCCTGGTGTTTAATCTCCACTACATTAACTGGGGAAAACCTATGAGTAGGAGCCAAAATTGGACAAAATTTCACTTGCCATAGTATTTCCTATGGCTGTGCATCACTGACATAAGTGGGTGATGAAAAATGTCTGTGATTGTGCTTCTGGGTGCATCCTGATACATGGCAGTCTAGGAAATACTGACACTGTGTGTGACACAGGTGGGAGAGATGTGGGAGCTTTCCCATCAGGGAATTTTGCTGGGTTTGAAGTAGAATTGAAACAAAACATGTTAGTGATTAAGTTCATGGTGGCCATGGAAGCATGGTCGTGAGAGGGCTTGTGGTTTTTAACAGAAAAGGCAGAAAGGCAGCAAAGCTTGTGAAAAAGTAATGCTGCCTTCCTTGTGTGATACTCTTGCTATAGGCAGAGGATGCAGATTGTTCTGAACATTGAGGAATTCAAGAAAACAATACAACTGTGAAAACTGAAAGTTAGATTTCAACTGTTTTCCAACTCCTTTGTTACCTTCTCAAATTATACTGCAAAGATCCAGAGCCTAGATCTGTGGGAAATCTCTAAGGAAAAGTCTGAGGAAGGCATTCTTCAAAATAATTTACCATTTAGTTTCCTCAGCATGGTAGAAACTAGATAGAGCTGTTCTGCCTCCCCTCAGTCTTTCCATTTATAGAAAGTACCCAATAACATATAAACCTTTTTGAAATGTTTGGGAGACTTTGCTGTGCTCCAAGGGAGCTGGTGTTCTCAGTATTTATGATATGTAACCAAAATGATTTCTGTCTTTTAGTGTCTCCAGTGCAAAATCATTACAGTGCCAGAAATAAATTAAGCCTAACTTGTGGGGGGAAAAAAATTGGATTCCATCATATGTTTCATATTGTACCATTATGAAAATGGTATATTAAATTCAAATACTTCAATTGTACCATTAGATGTTGTCATTATGTGGCTGGCTAATTGATAGGTTATTCAAATGAACATTATAATTTTAGACTTCTTAGAATTTCCAAACTTCAGAGAAGTAAACTGGGTGTTAGGAAGGAAAAACATGTTCTGAGAATATTTCCTAATGCATGTCACTGAAAAATCATTACAAAACTGCCGTGTGCATTCCGGGACTTGGTGCAGTCTATTTTTAATACCCGGTATGAAAGAACTTCCTGCTACTTTTTCTCCTTGAAAGCTGCTTTGTTGTTCATTAGATCATTTTGTCAGGCTAAGGTTTTGGCTATCCTTAAATCTCAATTTTTCCTGATTTTTTTTTTTTTTTTTTAAAGGGAAACTGTATCAGAAGGAAGAATGTGCTGAGCATTAGATACCTTTGAGAGTAAGGTACACTGTGTCAGTGTTGCAGTGGTCCCAGAACTGAACACTGCCAGACCAGGCCTAGTATTAAACCCAAAAAGAAATCTAAACATAACTAACACATGCATATTTAAGAAAGGCAAAAGAAATTGTATGCCAAACAACAGCACCTAGCAAAAATTTTCAACTTTCTGTTTATGACAACAGATTTTTAAATTTTTTATTAGAGTAGTTTTAATTTCATGCTGATCTCCACTGTTATCACAGGTCACCATTTGGACTGTAATTTGAATAATCATGACCATTAACATTAAGCATTTTGCTTAAATGCAATGAAAAATTTTCCAACACAGGCTGTGCAAGATATTTCAGAATATTTTAGCTGCAGAGAAAGTTTACAGCATTAGTGTAGTTTTGCTATTAAAATCCCAGACAAACAAAGCCATAGAGGTGAGATGGCCACAGGGACCAAGATTTTCACCTCCTCTGACTTCCTGCAAAACAAAGGCCTCAGGACTTGCTGAATTGATTTCTTTTCAAGCAAGAACATATCTTTTAGGCAATGGTGCAGTCAGGTGACAGAGAACCTACTAAATCTGCTAAAAGTATTTAAAAGTATTAATTTTATAAAAACATTTGTATTTGCAAATTAGCAGATAGTTTAGAAAGGGCTTCTGTGAGTCTCTTCCTTTCATCCCTAGCAGAGGAATGGGGTGCCAATTTTTGGTGCCAAACAGCACTCGGTGGTAATTGCTGTAACTCTTGCTGTGAACCTGCTCTGGAAGGCTCTGGCAGGGAGGCAGTGGAATGTGTCAGGCACAGGACTGGAACAGGTCTCACCTCAGCTGCCCTCTCTGCTTGTGATGGTAAACTGCACTGATGAGGATATTTAGGAACCCCAAAGCTAACAAAATATTTGGACTTCCCTTTCTGTTGCTTTGACATTATCCCAACAGGAGCAATTCCTTTCCCCCTTCACTCTGCTGTCTCTGTAAAATTTCATCTTCACAGAATACTTTTGGATCATTTATTTCTGCACTTTTGTAGATCTTTCTAGTTGGTTTTGTTGCCAAAGAGAATGGTCCAATCCTCAGCTCTAGTGCTCCCAGTCTCAATTGGGCACATTCCCCTCTCCCTCTTCACATCAGAATACTCTCGATTTATTTTCCTTCATTTTTATTTTCAGAGGAAATATCTTCACCCAAAAAGGTGAAATCTGACTGATTTCTGCTTATTTGTCCAAGTTTTTATTGAGAAATTCATTGCAGGTTAAGTCAGATGTAAAAGTCTTCCACTGCTCTGCTTAACCTTGTCCAGTGCTTCATAATAACATCTTGTTTTCAGTTGCTTGTCACTGTTTGGGCTGGTATTTTCCAAGCCAAGCATCTGCCTCAGGTTTAATTTTTGGCAGTTGCTAGCTAAACCACTGTAGTAATTTTCAAGAACAAGGTTAAAAAAATATTTTGCCCATATTAAAAAATCATAATCTGGTTGCTTCACTCAGAAGTGTTGGTATCCCCATTACAGAAGGAATTTGAAGTGGAACACCATCGCTGGTCTACTTCCATCCATGCACCTTTAAGGCAGCAACTTGGAATTTGGCAGCACCACTGCTGTGGTTTCACAGATGTGCATCCAAATGTAAAAAAAGTTAAAAGACTCAAAAAAAAATAAAAATCTCAGTTTGCATGTGGTTGGTTAAGAATCACTCACTTTTGTCATTTTGCTGAATTTCCCAAAGGCCGGCCCCAGCTGGCGGAGCACGCTCCGCGTTTGGGGGCTCCCACGGAGCAGCTGGGTACAGTCTGTGCCCAAGGCAGGGGCACCACGAGTGCTCCTCCCTCCCTGTGAGATCTGGGTGCCTCTCCTGTGAGCACCACCTCCCTTTCTCCTGCTGCTGCTGAGAAATGGAGGATGGGTCACAAAGATGAAAGAGTCTGGGAGAAGGTCTGCAACCAGGGAGCAGAAAGTGAGAGGAAGGGGGGCATGAAGACAGCAGAGTCCAAGGAGACAACTACAGCTGACCAGTAATAATTCTCCTAGGACACCATGGGCAGAAATCAGTTGTGGAAGCTGTTCTGCATGACTAGGGAGAAAAAGATTATATGTATTTGCTTAAAGAGATTCTGCTATGCAGAAAAGGTATGATATATTGGGTAAGGAGATAAATAAGCATCATGGAGATAAAGATAAGATGCCAGAGGAAATAATTAAGAAAGAATAAGAGGGTGGATGTGCAGCTGAAGCAAGGGAGACTAGGAGATGAAAATAGAGTGTGAAGTGTGTAAGAAGGCAGGAGCCAGGGAATGGAGAGATGGATATACTGTGTGAGAGAAAGAGCTGGGAACTACCTTGAAACAGTACAGAGGAGAAAGAAGGCAGGAGCCAGGCAGAAGAAAGAGCATCAAGGGAAAGAAGGGGTGTGAGTACAGGCTGAACTCTGAGAATAGGCTGATCTTCTGAGTCAGACAGAAATGCAAATTGTGATTTATCTGTAATGGTATAGGAACAGGAATCAGGTATGACTAACATCTATAGCCACATTTTCTTTTCTTGTCAGAGATCTTTATCACATATTCTGGATCTCTTGAGCCAGAGCCCTGGAGTTAAGGTGACCGCATGTCATTATCTGTTTATTTTTCAGGCTTCCTCTGTCTGATTTTGTTAACAAACATTCAAGTGCCTGAAGTAGGATACACGGCTTTTTTTAACCACAGTAAAAAATATTTCTGCAAAATACATTTGAAAATGCTACAAGTAATTTTGAAATGCTAGGTAGGGCTGCCAGCAGTGTCTCTCACTGGCAGAGCAAAGCAAGGCCCTCATTCAGCTTGATGGCCTCTCACTGTGGGTGTTTGTCCTCTAAGAGGGCTTGCACCATCCCCGTTGCTTTGTGTGTAATTCATCACAGGGGTCAGCAGCACTGCCTTGGCAATTTTACCTCCCACCAGCCAGGAACACCGCCTGGGGATACGGGAACAGAGAGTGGGGAAGGGCTGGGTGCTGCCCAGGGGCACAGCAGAGGTGGAGGTCACTCACTGAGCAGCAGCCAGGGAGGGCAGTGGGAGGTGTCCTGCCTGTGGTACTGCTGGAGCTGCAGAGATGCCAGTTCTACTCCTCCAGAGGCAAAACAGGGGGAAAACATTGAAATTTGCCCCTACCATGGTGATTCAGCTTGCAAGCATTCGCCATTTATGTTAAAGATTTTTTTAATATGAATGGCAAATGCTTCCTCACAAACAGTGTGTTCAGTCTGTCACATTTTCTGCAAGCTGAAGGCGAACTTTGCAGAACTAAGCTTTACTTTCCTTTTGAGAATGAAAGCAGCACTGCTGTCAGAAGATTGAGTTGTTGGTGTGTATCAGGTGATAGAAAAAATTACTCTGCACATGGTCTGACATATTTTTTTTATATATACTTGGGATCTGCAAGTGTTGAATTGCTGTATGTTTATCTGTTTGTCATACTGATAGCTTAAATCCACAAACTGCACTTCTAATAACAACTCCTAGGGATAAGGTTGCTGTTACTGCTTGGGTCCTCCTAAAGATTAAGCAGAGCTAAAAGTTGGTACATTGACCTATTGCTTCTTGAGGCAGATCTCTGTTCAAATTCTGACCTATGTCCCAGCTAAGAACATGTTCAATCTTTTCTTAATTTGTAGTAGATACTTGTGTACATTACAAAATCGTCTCGCAATTTGGCAAATTAAGTTGTCTGTGGTTAGCTCTGGAATTGCAGAGATATTGCAGTGCACTGCAGCATTGCACTGGGAGGTTCCCCAGAATTTCCTTACTCGAGTGAGTAACAGCAATTCTTATCTCTAGTGAGCATCGGATTCGTCCTGTTTTTGAGAAGAGAATTAGTATCAAATATACGATGGGCATGTTATGCCTTGTGGCTGCAATGTTGTTTCAATTAAATTCCCTGAATATACCACAATGAAAAGTGTCAGCTTTTTGCCTCAGAGGCCTGTAATTAGATTAAATGAATACTGTTAATTATCTACTACCTTCTTTACACAAAACAGTATGTTTCCATAAATTAAAATGCTTGTACAGGAAGGAAATTGTTGTTCTCTGCAATACATGCATACAGTGCTGGATTGTGAATACTGTGACTGTATCAAAGTGTAGCACAGCTCTTTGTCTGCAGTCCTTATTTTACAGGAGCTAAACCAAAATTATATCTGAAAAATCCACAGATAATCACACTATATTAAAGCATATATGTTGGGGCAAGGAGGTGATATTACTAAATGTTACAGTGCTCATGAAACAAATACACTTCTCTCTTTAACAGATGTTCTCTATAAAATTCTCTTAGATTAAATACAGCTTTGTTTGTGTACCTACAGTCACACCCTCAAGGACTATGTTATGTACAGAGAAAAAACTGCTTTTTCTAGCAGAGTGTACTTCTCCTTTCGGAAAACTTTTGCAAGTCCATTCTGTAGGAAGCATTTACAATTAACAGCTTGGTTTCCAGGCCTAATGTGTATATTCCAGCTAGTGTGGACTGGAAATCTCCCCTGCCTGTTCTCCAGCATTACTATCTGCAAGCAAAAGATCCTGACTGATCAATTCAGTCCCATCCTGGCACGCCTGATTTGGAAGTGCAGATTTTCAAATGGTGGTACATCACCTCTAGGGTAACCTATCTGAAGCAGAAAGTAGTCTTTTTGATTTGACAAAGTGTATCCCAATGTCCTTGTTTCCATCAGAATAGGTGTTAATAACTTCAGGCCTGAACATTCGATCCTCCCTCACCAGAAAAATTACAATTAACTTTAGCAGAAGCCCTCATTCCGGCCTGCAATATACTCTGCATATAAATGTGATCTGTACCCAGGATTGCTCTTGTGTTCCATTAAGGTCAAACCCTGAAAAGCTTTTGAATACTCGGTGTTCCTACAAGGCATCACATATTATTGTGGTTTGTGCTGTGTATCTTCTCCTTTAAATGTTCATTAGCTCCGTGTATAAAAGTGTTCATTAAAATATCATTGTGATGGTAATAATCTTAATATTGAGGAGTGAAAGGGGCTGTGTTGCAATATTAAATGCTGCCCCGTTTCCTGCTCTCAGGGTGTAACAGGAGAAAGAAAGACCATCTTGATAGGCACTATCTGCTGAAGGAAAACTTTCACAGGAGCTGTGAATCGACTTTAACCTTTTAGTGGCTGGACTGTGAAGAAAATGTTTCAAGCTTCCTACCCAGAATTAGGCTTCTTTAATTTAAAAGATCCATAAATGCTAGTGGCCCTTATAATTACTGCTGCAAATATCAGAAAACAGTTACAGGGGAACAAAGAAATGCAACTGGAAACATGGTTCAGTGGTCTTGTACTTCCCTGAAAAGCTGATTATACTTTTGGCTGATTCAGTTTCTTTCAGAGGGAATTTACCCTTTCTGGCAGTTTGAGTCTGGTTGCACTAACAGCACAAAATGCATCTGGGGATGAGGAAATTGGCTCGGGGTCCTGTGTGCATCAAACTGAAATTTGCCACCGAGCTCCAGATTTTGTCTTTTAGCCCCTGAGTGCCCCTCGTTTTGTCAGATTCAGAAGCCATTTTAACACTAGTTTAAAAATAGAGCCGTTTCATTTGTGCTTTTGCAGGTGCCTTGCCCAATTCCCTGCTTTCCCTGCATGACTTATCTTGTGGGATAAGCACTAATCAAAGGTCAAGGTTATTCTGAAGTATCCAACATAGGAGAGTTCTCTTTCTCGTAGATCCTTAAGCTGAACTTCACACAATCACAACTGATACTGTGCTGAAAGGTAATTCAAACGGGGGAAAAGTACAAAATGACAAGCAGGAAACTTTGGCACTGTAAAATGTCCCTGGTGATTTGTACTTAGTGCTTCTTCAAAACGCAGAAGCCATTTTACCACTCAGAGCCATGGCAGAGAAGTGAATTATTATTTTTTTCCGAGTGGTGCTCTGTAGATTAGGGCTGCAGAGCCAGGCTTGGCACATCTGGCTCTCAGAAATGTGCCATGTACTTTACATCCGAAGATAATTTTCTCGCCTCTGTGACACAGAAGCCAAGAAGCGTGGATTTTTCCTCCCCCCTCTCTCGCCTGTCTGATTTTAAAATGTAACACAAGGTCATGAAAAGCTCCGGCTGGGATATACGCCTTGCTACCCATTTTTACAAGGAAACCTGGGGACAAACCTGCTTGCTTTTGCCTTCTACGTGAGCTGCGGTGGGAGAAGATGCTTCTGCATCCCTGGGCGCGGGGCTGGGGGAGGAGAGCCCGGCGCAGCAGCGGGAGCCCGGCCGCCGCCGCCGCCCGGCAGCGGCCACGAAGATGTGTTAGAAACATCCCCCCGGCAAGACGTGGGTCCCTTCTCTGTACTCACTGCGGCTGCGAAAGCAGCGGAGTTTCGCTGAGGAGACTCCAGTCCCGGCTGCGGGGAGAGGGAGGAA
>VYXF01009087.1:2063271-2095433 GCA_013397295.1 Polioptila caerulea | reverse complement strand
CCGGCCCCGCGCCCGGCCCGCCGCTCTCCTGCCTCCTCCCCTCCTCGGCCCCGGCAGGGGCAGCCCGGGGGCGCCGCGGGAGCCCGAGCGCAGCGCGGCGCCTCCATGAGCTCCTGAGCTCCCACCCTGCCCCGTCCTCCCCGCGGCAGCGGCTCCAGGTGCGCGGGTCCGAGCAGAGCCGGGACGCAGCTGGCTGCAATGGCGTCCAACATGGACCGAGAAATGATATTGGCTGATTTCCAGGTAAATTTCGAGCCGCCGCCGCACAGCCGTGGCCTCTCGCTGCTTTTCTCTTTCTCCTCGTTGCTGTGCTGCTTGTTCTTTGTGGGGAGGTCCGGGCTGGTGGGTGTGAAGCCCACCCTCTGAAGCCTCCGCTCTCGCTTTCCTTCTTTTCTATTTGTCAGAAATGGGGAGCGTGTGCCCTCTTCTCTCAAGGTGCGTGGACAAAATGTCTTCTTTAACTTAGAGAGTTTCAGTTTTTGATTAATAATAATTAAAAAAAAAGCTTTTTCTTCCACTTTGCTTGTTCCTACCCTCTGCAACCACCCAGGCCCTGGGACAGCTGTGAGGCAGCTCACTTGGAAGAGGCAAATGCCAGGGAGGATCCAAAACTCACCAGTCCACATGATTTGTCACAGTGTTTGTAGTGAATCACTTGCTGGTACTACAGATTAGTGCTGAACAGAGGTGTTTCCGTTCCAGCATCAACACTAAACTTCATGGTTGCCTCAGCCTCTGACTGTTGTGATGACGGTAAAACTCTTCCCACCCCATTCCAGACAACAGCGTGTTTGTGTAGAAGGGAGGGATATGCTCTTCAAAGCTGTTTGTTACCTTTCCTTCTCTCTGCAAAAGAGTTGTAATTTAACTTTAGACTTATAAATCTTATCCCCAGAATAAAGTCTTTCTGTAAGTAAAAGTGATGTGTTTAGGAGCATATATTCCTTCTTTATATTGCTTGTTTTTATATCGTTTTTCTAAGACCAGGTAAAAAAGTGGAGGATACCTGCATTTGAAATAGTGGGGGGAGCCAAACACATCTGGGAAGAGAATCAGATAATATTTGAATATACTTTTTTAATATTTGCTTTTCAATCCGTCAGGTGTTTTTGAAAGCTCTGTCCATTTGCAGTGGTTGTTCTTACATGGATAGGCACCTGGATATTCTTGGATTGATTTGTAAAATCAATCCAAACCATCTGTATGTTCAGCTTTTTAGAAGACTGTTTTCCAGCTGTTAGCAGTGAAACGATTTCATTTAGTTAAAAAGAAAAAAAGTAATCCCTCCAATTCACTCTGTGTTTCCTTGGAGCTACAGGTAGGGTGACTGTAGTGTGCACAGTAATTCCTGTGTATTATGTAATTAAGTAATTCCTCTGTTGCAAAAGGTACCTGCTATCTCACTGATGTAACTGATGGAGTTCCCAGCTGATAACAGGGAACTGTCATCCCCTTCTGTACCCCAATATCTTACACACTCATTAAAATGCTTACCAAACGTTACTATATTGGTACTACTTTGTTATGCTTGGAGATACTCTTGTGTGTGTAAGGGGTGACGTCCCCATTTTAGGGCTGGGATTTCACAAAGGAGTTTTTCCAGGAACAGCAGACTGTGTGAGAGGAAGCTGAGACCCCAATTCTACATTCATACCAGTGAGAACGGATTCTTATGGGATCCCACATTAAGACCTGAATTTACAGTCAGCTATCCAAGATGATGAAATTAGTGCCTGGTGAATGTAAGAGTATTTGTTTAATAGAATTTTCAGTACAGATTTACACTTTCCAGATGTTTTATGCTATTTTGCAGTATTGTTGTGCTTGGATTTTGAAACCATTAATTAAAGTTTAGGAGCAACTGCAGTGTTTGGTCCCATGAAGACAAGTAAGTATCATTGCAAACTTGCAGGTGGGTGGTGGAGTCACAGAAACCAGTTTTAGATCAAGGGTGGATGACATAATGTGTCTGAACCCAGGACACAGGAAATATTTTATCATATACCAATCCTGCAAAAGAACCCAAACATTTTCCTCTTGTATTTCAGCAGACAGCTTTGTTTTTCTGTTTCATTGTATTTCTTTTAAAGATAGTATCAAGTGTCTGCCTGATTTTGAAGTATTAAACTGTTGTCATGCTGTTAAAGCTTCAGATTAGTAAAGGACAATGTCATTATTAGGCCTTGTATCTTTAGACTGTTACAAAACAGTAAAGGTTTTCAGGTCTTTTAAATACTTGGTGGAATTTGCAACTCATTCACTAAAAATTTTAAATGGAGAATAAAACATAATGTGCAAAGTAATTCTGCATGATTTTCCCTTCTATTTTTTCTGTACCTTTTCATTAATAAATTTGTTTCTCAGAGTTCTGCTGCCATCTTCTATGTTTATGGGAGGTGTCTTGTTGAAGAATGTTGCACACAGTGAAAATCTCAGGAGCAATTTTTTGTAGTTCAGTTCAGCCAATCTTCGATGAATTAAATGGGGAGGGAAACTTCTGTCACCATTTCACCCTCACCTTTCCCAAGTTATGCTTGAGGGGGATGGAGTAGTGGTCTTTAAACTTCTGAAACTTGAAAGGATTTTTTTTCTCTCCCCATTAAAAAAAAATAAATTAATGAAATAATAACTGTGCTCACGCTTGATGCTTTTGTGAAGCTTTCATGGATTTATTTTGTATCTTCCAGAGTTATTAGAGATTTTGCCTTGGGTTTCAGCTAGAGGAGGAACGTGTATTGCATTTGTTTTTTTCTTTTTAGCTCTGATTGTAGGGACAGGTTACTTCTGCATTTGGAGGTACTAAAGAAAATTACTTTTTAAAAAGTACTTTGCATATATATATATATATACATATACATAAACTCATGGAATTTTATGAAATATTTTAAGTATAGAGTAAGGCACAGCGAGTGATCTACCAAAATATTTTTGCGTAATGTCTCAAAACAATTTAAGCCTGTTCTGTGTGGTTTATAATTATTTTCTTTTCCTCTCCTTTTTAATGAGGCTACTGTGTGCTACCCAGGGAGCACAAAATACGTATTCATGCATGTGGGCTGTATAAGCAACCTGCCTAACTTTTCCTTCTTAGGCCCACACTTAGGAAAGATTATGCAGAAACTTTGCTTTGTACATGAGTAGTCTGATTGTTTTCAGTGGAAGTAGCTATGTGGGACTCAGCACACAAACAAGTTTTAGCTTTTTTACTAAATGCAATTCAGAACTTCTCCACAAAGGGTCATTGGCATAAAGGAAAAACTCCACAGGAAAAAACACAACAGCTTGTGTTAGCAGCATAAATTCTTCAAAAAGGTGGCTGCATGTGGATTGGTGAGAGTGATGCTGCAGCATACTTCACATACTGAGGGAAATAAGGGCATATAATTTCTACCATTTTTTTATCAACTGTTCTTCTGTTGTTTGTTGTGTTTAAACTGCAAAGTGTTCTTCCATCTTCAGTGGGATACCCAGGTGCTCACATGGTACAGATACACTCATGATCTCTTGCAGTTTGGGGTCTACTTTTCACTATAGAGAAAACAGATTCTTACTTCCTTTTAAAATGTAAAATTCAGTTGCACAGAGCTTCATTTAATTGGCATAGATTGGTCTTCATTCCCAAAGTTTAACTTTGAATATTGGCAGAAGTGTCAGATATCCATGTTTTTGCACACTAGCAGTTTTGCTTTTGTTTTTACAGCTTCACTTAGGATTGGGACTAAAATTAGCAAGAATATCTTTTTGTCCTTATAAGTTATGTCCACCTACAGGACCACTTGATCCCTGCTGTGTGCTCATCCTCACAACAATCCTAAATGTGGAGTGGGCCTGAGGGTCGCAGTACTGTGGGAGTTGCCAGCTCCTGTGTGTCCATACATTACAAGAATATCTGGCACACTGGAGCTTCAGGGGAAATATTTCAAAGAATTCACATTTTTTCATTAGCTAAATAAATCAGTAGCTGAGGATTTGGTCAGGGTGGGAAGATTTCAGAGTGAAATGACAGAACTCAAGAATCCTTGCTTTCATTGAGGCAACGGTTTCTAGTAGTTTTCTTCCCTCTTTCATCTATGTTCATTGTGAAACCAAGGTATGTGCTTTTTTGTTTCCTTTTCCATTTTTTTTTTAACTGGATAACAGGCTACTTTCGTGTGATGCACACACTTGTGTATAAAAATGTCCTTCTNTCCTTTTCCATTGTTTTTTAAACTGGGTAACAAGCTACTGTCGTGTGATGCACACACTTGTTTATAAAAATGTCCTTTTTTTTTCAAACTTCAACATTGGGTCAATCTCTTTGACAAAAACAGATTTGTGGGAGGAGCAAGGGGGAATTGAGAAGGAAGAACCTCAATGCCATCAGCTGCAGCAGAGTGAGAAAGCATGCTAAATGATTGTATTTTAAATTATAAAATTGACCATGATAGTGATATGTCAGTTTATTCTTTATTTTTTTGTTTTGTTTGTTTTTGAAGATTTAATTGTAATTCAATCGACTTGTTTCCTTCCAGAATGATGAAAATTAAAGAAACTGGAGAATCTTTTCACCTGAAAGTTAACACAGTGCTGTTAAATAACTGATAAGATAAAGTTTTTGGTTTGATTTGGTTTTTTCTGTTCCTGTCTGCCTCAGCCCTGTAGAAGTGATCTCACTGCCCAACAGTCTGTGTCCAGAATTTATGTTTGTATTCTCTCCCTCTCTGTTTATTTATTTTTTTTTTAAGATACTAAAGGAGCTTTGCTTTCTTCTGTGTTTGTTGGCATGGTGGCTCAGGTTTTCTGTCATTTTAAGTTACTGGCAGTATACAGATTTGATGGGTGGAAAAGGTAGGCAGATACAGGAATAGCTTCAAGTCAGTACCCTTGATTCTGGCCCTGGACTGTGACTTAGGGTGGGGACTGGAAAGTGTTTCAAACATTTCTGTAAGGATAAACCACTCTCTGTCCTTAGTACTGATTTCTGAAAGAAAAAGACATGATTTGTCATTAAGGTACTGGGGCAGAAAGGGCTGTCCTTGCTTTCTTTGCAGGTTTTCAGTGGAGTGTTTGGGAATTTGGTTGCAGGTTTTCAGTGGAGTGTTTGGGAATTTCGAACGAGGTCCTCAACAAAAGGTAGCTGCTGAAGAGAGTTCCAGTCAAAGTTTCAACATAAGCTGGAGGACACTGTCCAAAGATTTACAGTTCTTGGAGGCCTGCATTTTCATCAGAAGGTCTCCCTAAATATCTCTGTACATTTGTTCAGATCTGTCTGAGCTGAGACCTCAGTCTTACCCAGACCAAACCTCTCTTTTGTGTGGCCTCTCTGTGGAATGTAGAGTGCAATGGGAGCTGAACTAAGCTCTGCAGCTCTCTCCACAGTAGCTGGAAGGAAATCCAGTACTCTAGAGATTGGAAATCAGGGTTTGGATAGACAGGTTGGTTTAATCATCCCTCCTGCTGGGTGTCTTTAGTTAAAAGTGGGCTCTGCTGGGTTTCTAACAGTCAGGTGCCCAGATGCTCAGCACTGCTTCCCCTGACCTCTTTTAGTGGATATAGGTTACTGTATCTTTAGTTAAATTTTCAAATAGATAACAGGACTGTTTTTCAGTGTAAAAAAGAGGCCTTTAGGACGCTGTAGGATACTGAAGTTCATACTTGTGAGGCCTCTTAATTTGCATTTTGATTAGAATTCCTTTTAGTCCTTGTTGGATTTTATCACATTTTAATTTTGTGCATTACACAGTCAGTAACACCTTTGAGACTGGTAGTTGGACCTCTTGGTTTGGAACACAGTTAATTTGGTTTGCTGTAAATGGCCCTAGGGCCAGAGAGACACGATAAAAACTTACTGCATGCTTAGTGTGTTCTACCTTGGTTATTGCCATTTTCATTGTCTGCTGCCAGTCACTTCTGCCATCACTTCTGTTAGTTTATTCTTGGTGGGATTTTGGAGTTTCATTTCTTTAGATATGTTTAGGCTCAGTTGTCATCCCAAAGTTCAGGTTCGTCAGAACAAGGCTAATTTGATTTACTGGCCTTTAAACTGATGGTGAAGTGAGTTCCAGAATCACAAAGAAGAAGTTGGAGTAAGAGTGGTGCCCTTTTAGAAACATATCTTGGATGTTCCCATTGATAGCTCTTCATGGAAAAGCCAGTTAATTTCTCTGATGTAAGGGCAGATAGTTAATTAGAAATACTCCCTGACATTTATAGAGAAGAAAGAGGCTACTGTGATTATGTTTTGTGTGCAGTACACCCCTGCTGTAGGAACTTAAATAATTTACCACTGGAGCATCCATTTGTCTTTAGAAAGAGGTTTATTCTGGTTTTTTTTATTCAATTACCTTGAAAAGAGTCTTCACATCGTAGTAATCATGTCACCATTTCCACCAGCCCATTCATGTAGGTATTTGGGTTAGTAGGTCACTGAAACAGATTGAGAGGTGGTAGCTGTAGGATCCTTTTACAAATGCCATGACAACCAATACTAATTATAATATTGAAATTATTAATTATGTGTACTCTCAAAGGCTAGGAATGGGCTTTCATTGAAAGATGCTGTAAAAACTATTTGTCATATTGAAAATACCACATGGCGAATATATCTTGGTAAGCAAGGATCATTTACAGTAAACTTGACACTTACTGAGTTCATATTTTTGTATGGGAGAGGATGAGCATTTCAGCCATTTGCTGTGTGTCTTAGGGGCCTTGAGAATCTCCCATCTTGAGAATGGAGATTCAGGAGAGATCAGGAGAGCCTGAAAGGGTCGAGTTTTCCTCTGTGTTTGGGCAGTTACTGTGACTCAGCTACCACTGCAAGCCTACTTTTCACACACTTCCATCCTAGAAGCAAAAGGTAGCTTTTAAAAGGAACTCCCTGGCATATCTTTGATAGGATTTCATATTTTTTCAGTCAGTGAATAAATTTGTGCATATGTGGGGCAGCCATGAGATGAGTCCTGTCCTTTTTAACTTCTGTAGGAACTAGAATAAAAGGCCTGGGGAAGCACCTAACATTTTACTCGTCCCTCATTATTTGGATGAAAGGAAATGACATGCTTCCTGGCTGGATTGATACCTACTAATTAAGCCCATTTTTTAGAGTTGACTAGTTAATGTGGAATTGTAAAAAGAAACTGCTCAAAGAGGAAATCAAAGCCCTCATGGATGCCTGACATGTTGTTTGGTCTATCGAAATAGTCATCTGCTGGTCTGCTGTGTCTGACTGGTTGAGCAGGTCTTTGTTCCACAGCAGTTGTTAGTGCTTTCAAAAGATAATTCATTAAAGCTGAAGTTCTTAAGAGGCATTTTGAAACTAGAACAGAATACGTTAGCCCTTGGGTTATTTTATATAGGTTTCATATTTTATCTATTGCGGAAAGCAATTTCAAAAGACAGGAACACTGAAACTGAGTCACTTCTATAATATTTTTTTTTTTTTTCCTAAAGGTCAGGTTGTTTGTGTGAGCAAATACCAAAGGTGCCATATCAGCTCAGATCGAAGACCCAGCTGGCCTAATGCCTCTTCCACAGCAGTGGCTGGTGCTCAGGAAAGAGCTGAAAGAAACAGGATGTGAATGGATTTGCCTCATCCTAGTTTCTGGAAGTCAGCATTTTGAAAGTTTGGTGATGGGGTTTGTTGTAAAACTTTGGAAATAAACTGTGTCAGCTTGAGTTAGTCTTGTGTTCTTCAACTGACTGAGTTCTTGAGAGACATTTGAGTAGTTTTGTGACTTGTGAGTTTGCTCTGTATAGAAGCTGTGTTTGATTTTCCTCAGTGTGTCACATACATGTACATACTAAGCCTAGTCTATACACTTTATTGGAATGTCTGCTGTTTCTTATTAGTACAGAAGTCAAATTTGAACTGTAGAAATCTTAACCCCTTCTGCTTTGCACCACTAAAATCTCATGTTAGCACTGTGAGAATGTGGTGTTGATTGCACTTTGTTTAACAGAGACTGATTTAAAGAGGAGTCTGCTGTGAAAAACTTGTATTTAAGTTCCTTTAAAGTTTTGTGGACTCTCACAAATCTAGTGGTTTGTTCTATATGTCTCTGCTGACATTTTAGGATGAGAGTGTTTTCTGTACAGATCAGCTGTGTTACAGGATGTTCCCCAAGTTCCTCAGTAGTGGCTATCAGTGCACAGAATTCATGTAGCTTTTCTGATATGCCCTTGCCTTCCTTGAATACTTCTCTGCTGTCTTCTTCCTTTGGTTCCACTGACTTGCTGTCAGGCTTTCTTGTCCTGATGCCTTTCAAAGCTTATATAATTTGAATGTCTGTAGAAAACTGGTTTGGTGTTTTTAGTGATTTTTGTTTTTTTAAATTTTTTCCTTTTCAGCCCTTGTTGGCCTGTGCTATTGGTATGACCTGTGCTTGGAGTTTGAATGTGCTTCTGTTTCCCTGCTCTGGATCCCTGTTGGTTTTGGCTGGGGTAGAGTTAATTTTCTTCCCAGTGGCTGTTACAGCTTTGGATTTGTGCTGAACACAGAGTTGATAATAAGGAGATGTTTTTGTTATTGCTGAGCAGGGTTTGTGCAGAGCCAAGGCCTTTTCTGCTTCTTGTACTGCTACACTGGGAAGGGGCCTGGAGAAGTTGGGAGGAAACACAGCTGGGACTGGGACCCAAAGTGACCAGAGGGATTTTCCAGACCATATGACATCATGCTTGTGGGGGGAAGAAAGAGGAAGAGAGGATCTTCGGGGTGATGTGTTTGTCTTCCCAAGTAACCACTACATGTGGTCTTGGGAGTGGCTAAACACCTGCCTGCTCATGGGAAGCAGGGAATTATTTCCTTGTTTTGTCTTGCTTGTATGGGTGGCCTTTGCTTTCCATATTAAACTGTCTTTATCTCAAACTGAGTTTTCCAGCTTTTACCCTTCTGATTCTCTTCCTGGTCCTGCTGCTGGGGCAGTGAGTGAGCAGTTCCATGGGGCTTGGCTGCTGGCTGGAGTTAAACCATGCCAGTGCCTTTTCCAGGTTTTGAGGAATATGTCTGTTCCTTGCTGTTCTGTTCTTCACAAAAAATTAAAAAGAGTGTTTGTGGAATGCTGACTAAAATATTCTTTTGTATGGATTAGTACTCTTCCTTTGTGTGCTTATCTAGAAAGTGGCTTTTATTCTTGAGTTGTTTTTAAAGTTCTGCTGCTTTTGAGACAATGAGGAGAAAGGATATGAGTGCAAATGGGCAGCAAGCATTTGTTTGACTCATACAATTATTTTCTTTTTCCATCAGTTTTTCTTATGTGATACTGTAAGGGCAGAATGATTCAGGAAACCTTGAGGTTTTGCCTTCACTGACATACTTAATAAAAGTATTAAACAAATGCAGAAACTTTGGGATAATCCTAGCTAAAACATTTTTGTATTGTTGGGTAAAGGCTGTCTTCAGTCCTCAGGAAAGACAAATGGGTTTGGTAGTGTAGAGTACTAATTAATGGGTACTGACTTTTGGTTTGTTTTTTAATTCTGTGTGACCACTGCTCTTTGTATGTAACGTGTGTGGCTTTAACACTGCAGTGTTAGCGTGGGGCTTGGGAGGCTTGAGTTCATGTCTTGGCTCAGCTCATGGGCTTCCCAGGGATCTGCCTTCGTGGGATTCTGGAATCAAAATTTGCTCCAGAGTCCTGAGAGAGTTCACAGTCTGCTGGAATCCATTTGAAAGTGGTTAGTGTGGTGCTGAGTTAGTTAGTTCTGCTGAGAAGTGGTTAGAGCTTCATGCTACCAGTTTAGACTTTGTCCCCAGCTTGCTTTGTTTGGAAGGCTTGCAGTCATCTCAGAGCTTGGGCAAAGTTCACTCCTGTCTGCTTGGTAGCTATAGGTTGAAATGTCTTCTGTGACCTTCAGAAATATTATTTTTTCTTCTTCCCCCTTCCCTCCCCACCTCGCTTTGCTTAAGGGAATGCTCAAATAGTAGAATGATGAAACTTGTAAATAGTTGGGTGTGGGAGTTGAAATGCGTTGGGCAAACTTTATCCTGGCATATTTGCCTAAAAACCTTTCTTGATTTCTGATGCTGGGAAGTAAATTAGCTTGTTTTTGCTAAATTAACAGCTGGTGAATCTGCTTAATTTTTACCAGATGGTCTTCTGAGTTATGTAAAAACAGAGAAGCATTCTTATCTCTTCTGTTAGATGCTTGCAGCAGGTGACCTTTCAGTCTGTGTCTTGGTCGATATGCCGGGCTGTTGTTTTTTTTGAAACAGAAGTTTGTCTGAAACAGAAGTAAAAGTTAATTTAATAACCACGGCTGACTCATAGTAAGAACAGTCTCGATTCTCTGGTAGGGTTGTTGCAAGGTTAGAACGAGCAGGGATGCCACAGAGGGGTGTAGCTGATGAAGTCTGTGGAGGTGATCCTGGCACAAGTGGGGCTCTGGGATGAGAACTGAGGTACCAAAAAATCCCAGTTGTGAGTGTCTGAATGTGCTGCATCTCTTGATAGCCCAGAAGGGAGTTACACAGGCATCTTAAATTTGATATTATGGTACTAAAGCCTTTACTTGCTTCCCTGGGCATATTGGCTTAACTTTACCTGTTTTGGGGGAAGAAGTGTTACACTTTGTTTCAGTAGCTTTGAAGTAATCACCATTGCAACAGTGTATGTGTGAATTTAAAGAAAATTTTCTGACTTATTAATATGTTGTGGGTGAATTAGTGTCCTAAATCTTTCTGGGTTTGAGTGGACTTTGCTTCTTTATAGACTTGATAATTATCCTTGATTACTGAGCCATTCTCCTCATAATGGATAGGAATAGGAAGCAAAGTACTATGGTTGACTCTAGAAAGAGGATACTCAGGATTGGATTGTTTAAAAATCCTGCATCCAGAAACCTGATTTTTGTTAGGAATGCTTGGAAAGGGAGTTAAGGATTTTCCTTGAAGTAGTGGTAGCCACATAGTGGGCTGCACTGGTGTTCCAGGAGTCTGAGGGAGGCCATTCTTTGTCATTGTACAGGTGAGACCACTGCTGCCAGGAGCACTGTGCTCAGTGTCAGTCACTCCAGTGACAAAGCAGAGCAAGCCCAGTGAAGGGTTACCTAGGCAGGGAGGAGGCTGCAGCATTTTTGTGTGAAAGGTGATGTTAAGGGAGCTGGCTTTGTGCAGCCTGGGAGGAAAAGCTGCAGGAGGATCTAGTTGCTGTCTCAGTTGTGCAGTGGGTGATAACAGACAATACAGAATCAAATTTCTCTTGGAGTTGGAGTCTGAGGGTGAGAGGCAGTGGATATAGGTTACAGCTTGGGAAATTATAATTAAATATAAGGAAAACCAATTCTCAGTGGAGATGATAAAGCCCTGGGACAAACTGCCCAGAAGAGGCTGTAGACTCCCTGTCTTTGGAGATTTGCAAAGCTGGCAGGGAGTTGAAGTGTGTCTGTGAACTGTCTGGTTGTAATTGAAGAGGTGAATAAAACAGTAAGGTAAATCCTGGTTCTATTACAGAGGAAATATGCAAGGAGATAAGTCATATCATTTGCTATATCTCAAATGCTGCTCAGAATAGCCCTGAGTGGTTTGTTGTTTTTAAGCTGCTGATCTGGGTAATTCAGTTGTCCTTCTGAGCAGGTTTGTGGCCTGAACTCAAAAAATTTTCTATGCTCTTAGTCTCTCTCAGCTTTTCAAGAGTAAGTTACCCAAGGGATAGTGAATTCATTTTTAACAATACATGTTCTTTGCCAGCATTTCTTATGTCTCTTGAAAACCTCATATATCTTTATGGAATAGAGTTAACTCTAGATGCCATGGTCTATCTAGTGATAAAATTTTATTTGGTGCTTTCAAAAGTAAGCACCTCCCAGGGGGGCTTGGGTGCACTTGCAGGTGGGTTAGTGCTGACTTCCTGAGCTGTTGGAGGAGATCCCAGAGCATGAAAGCTTTTCTTCCTAGGGAATCCTGTTGAATCTTTTGGTGCCTTCATACACTTGTTTCTTTGGGCATTGTAGCTTTGGATGGACTGAGCTACAGTTTCATTTTTTTTTTTTCATCTGAACTGTTGCAGGAGTGGGTAGTACCCAGTTTGGGTTAGCTTAGAGATGGTCCCTTTTTGGTGAAAATACAGCTACTCTTAGTAGCCAAAGGAAACATATAACTGTTCAAAAGGAATGTTGAGATTTAGGCCAAATGTGGCCTTTTGGATGCTTTGCCTGCCACGTTTCACCTTGGTGGGAAGGGGAATGGTGCCACAGGTGAGAGGCATCCTGCCTTGCTGCCACTGCCTTTGCTCCAGCTGGGGCAGCCCTGTCCTGGCCGTGGGCTCTCTCCCAGCCTGAGCTGCAGGAGCAGCCTGGCTCTGTGCTGGGAGCTGCACTGGGCCCTGCCAGCTCTGCTGTGACCAATTGCCTGGATCCCTGCTTCCCTGGGGTGTGCAGGTGGGCTGGAGCCTGTGCTCTTGGGGTGGGGTGTCACAGAGGGTCTCAAAACCCAGCTCCAGCTGTTACAGCTGCTGGGGTCAGACCACCCTGCAAGGGATTTAGAAGAGCCAGTCTGTCATCCTGCACTGCAGCTTTCTGGAAGCAGCTCCCAGGTTTGTCTCAAATGCCTCAGAGTCTGTCTGCCCTCACAGCTTCTTTTGCTATTGAATTGTTTCCTCTGTAGCTCCTTTGCTTCTTTTATTAAGGTTAATGTTACTGTGCAAAGACAGGATCCCTAATGATTACCTGTGGAACATTCCAAGGGTAAGGTCTCCATCACTGTGGGGATATGAAGCTGCTGGAAAAAAAAAGATCTGGGGAACACTCAGAAATTTTATTATATGACAATTTCAATCTGCTTGGTGGAAACACTTACCTGCCCTGGAAAAGCAGGATGCTAAGAAAGTTGTTTCAGCATTCAGTAACTTTACCTTCAGAATTTGATTATGTATTCAGCACACTACAATAGTTTTCTCATCTTTGCATTCGTTTTCCTCTTGTGTGGTCTGGAAAAGTACAGAAGTGACTGCAGAGGCTCTGGAGTTGTTGTGAAGGCTGAAAACGATATCCTAGATTTACAGGAAAAGCAGAGAGGAGGAGGAACTTGTTCTACCTTTTCTTCTCCTTTGTCCTCAAAAAAAAATTCTTTTGTTTTCTTCTGATGTGTAATGGTTTACAAATCTGTGAGCCTTCAAGGTTTTACCTTTTCTGTAGTGGTTTGTTTCTTTCATCTTTTGATGACTTTGAGGATGTGCTGGTTGTTCACTGAAACAAGATTTAGCAGTATTCAGGTAGGAATTTTCTTTTAAAATATTTAATGCCTTCTGTTCAGCAGGTCTCTCATGAAAATAAAGCTGAATAAAAATCTGTGAATAATAAAAAAATTCTCCTCAGTCCCTCACTTTACTTGCTCAATAACAAAGATGTATTTTTTGCATCTTTAGATGTGCTATGTTTTGAAGGGTTTTTTCACTTAAGTTTCTGAACAAATTTAACTTTCTTTTTCCTATTAAATTTTTGTTTGTTTCTCACTTGCATAGAAGGAAGGGAATAAACACCAAGAAAAAATCTCCATGTGCTGTAAATAATTAAACCCTGTGAATTCTAGTCTGCCTTTCTGGAAAAGTGAGGCATAGAGCCCTAAGGTGCCAGGTGTCCCTTGAACATGTACCAGTGAAACTATTCCAAATATATTGAAAATACAGCCAGGTAATATGGGAAAGAGTCCATTAAAAGAAGCTCTTACAAATATTCCAGCCATAGGAAAAGCTTAAATCAGCCCTTGCAATTAGGGATGAGAGGCAAACCCATGAGGAGCCAGACTTGGTTAATTCTGTTGCTCACAGAACCTGCTGGTTTCCTGTGTGTGTTTCCCTAAAGAACACAGAGGCAGGAGCAGGCCAGGTTGTTCTGGGACTGATCTGTCACTACAGAGCCTTTGACATCACATCAGGGAGGGACTGCCTGTCTGGAGTGCCTAATTTCTTAGGGAAAGTCAAAGACATGCAAACCAGATGATTTTCTTTAATTTAGCTTGCATGATGTGGTGCAGGTACAAGGAAGCAGCTTTAATTTTTGGTTGCTGGGGGTTTTTGGTCTCACTGATGGCTTCTGACTTGATACAAGGATTTGTATGTTGTAGTATGTGGTGTTTGAATGTTGAAATAGTGAAATATAATAAGATTCTAAATAATCTTAGTTTGCTGCAACTCTGACATGAACAGTGTGCTGAGGAAGATCTGGGGATGTCTGTTTTATGGTTACATTGATAAATAGCACTCATTCTTTCCTGCTGCAAGTCTGAAATGTTTGTTTTCTCTTTTATTGACAACTAGCAACATTGGTCCGTCTGGAAAGTGAAATCTTCATTTAAGAACTCCTCAAAATCAAGTATTAAAAAGGAGTGTAAAAATAGTGCAAAGATTTTGACCCAAACTGCTTGTCTTTTAAGAATTCTGATGGTTTTTATTTTCAGCTGGTGTTTACACCTGTCCATTCTTGTTACCCAGTGACTCTGCATTGCTAAGTGACCAAGAGCAGGCATCTGTTTTACATTGTAAATCACCAGAAAGGTTATTCAGGAAGGATGCAGACACACAGGTGGATTAGTTGTTTAATTACTTTGCCCTCACTGTGGTCGGTTCACTCCTTTCACTGTGTGCTCTGGCAGAAGGGTAAGCTAATTTTGTTTAGTTTATCTCAAAATGAGAATATGCCAAAGTGAGCTGAATTGATTTGGAGTTAGCATGGGCTAAGACAGGACAGTGGCAAGTCAGCAGAGCTGCAGGAATGATAAAAAGAGGAGACAATTAAAACCAGTGTTAAATCCTGAATTTTTGGTTCCCTCTCCTCAACTTCATCTGCACAGCCCAGGGGCAGAAACAACAACACATTGTTGGTCAAATTCTCATTGTAGGTTGGACCACGAGGCAGTTCTTAAAAAGATCATGCAGATTTTGCAGGGCTGACAAATGAGAAATAAAAACTATTTCTGTAATGACCAAGTGTATTTCACTTGAATATAAGCAGAATCTCAGCCTTTCACTCCTGCAGAGCTTTTTCTGAAAGCAGGATTTTTTGCAGCAGATCTGTTGACATCAGTTCCAGTGGCAGGTTGATGGGAGTATGAAGCATCCTGTGATTCAGAAATGACAAGCTCAAGCCCTGTACTCTTCAAACCTACCTGACATAAGAGTATATGAACGTATAAGCATTTGCTGGGGATTGTGTTGAAGTGCTGTCCCATTTTTAACTTCAGAAATAACTGCAAGAAATAATGGAAAAGAAGGGAAAATGATGCTTCTGAAAAGCAAAGTGGTATTTTTTTAGCACTCCCAATGTGGAGTGGGTGAAATTCAGCATTAACACAGCATGCTCTCAAGTGGAAGAAATTTTGTCTTGTTGCAGAGGATCGATGTGGTCATGAGAGGACTGTGTAGCAGTAGAAACTGCTGCCTCCCCTCTGCAGGCAAAATCCTTCATGATTTCATCTTGTGGTCCTTCACACTGGTCCATTTTTTGTTGACATGTTACATGTAGTGCTTTGTAAGTATGGAATTTTTCAGGGTTGAATTTAGGAAGGCCTCGAATTTCTCTGTGATTTCTTCTTTTTGTGTTTTCGTGGTTGCAAATTGGGAGAAAAGTCAGAACCTGGGAAATACATGACCTGATGGCTTTTTATGTCTTGGAAGGAAAAAGGTGTCTGCTTAGCCTCCTTCATCTCTTATGGCATAAAGGGAATCAGGAAAACTGATCTGTTTGCTGCTGCTATCTAGCTCTGTATTATTGCTGTGAAAAGCTTTGGTTTTTTATTTTTCTGATGCAGTTTTATATACCACACTTCTGTATAACTGTGTGGTAGAGCAGAAGGAACACGGTCATGTTCCAGGTCTTATAGAAGTCTGAACTCTTGTGTGTTTGAATACAGAGCATTGCTTTGGTTAGGATGAAAGATAAATTCCAGAAAGAAACTTAACTGTTTCCTTTTTCTGGTGTAATATATCTGATATGCTTCAATGTGAATGGTAGCAAATGTGTGGCAGAATGAATAGCAATGCTCTGCCTGCTGAAGTTGAACAGTTGAAAAGATCTGGGTATCAAAAAAGGGCAGCAAGTTGCTGCATCTCAGTTCATGCTGTCTAGAGGTGCTCTTGTGTTTGGAATTAAGCTCAGTTCTAAATGCAGTTTTATGAGGGTTAACATTACCTCAAAAATGCTCGTACAGGGCTAGAACTCCACGGGTTTTTGTGCTCCCTTTTAAAGTAGTATGAGTGCCTCATAGTTCTGAAGGTAGAATTCTCAAAACACCTTTATGGGACAGCTCTGTTGTCCTAATTTTACAAATAACTACTTGGTCTTGCTTCCCTAGGTGGCTTGCTCAAGGTTACACAAGAGTCCTCTGGTGGAAGAGGGAATTCTGTCTAAATGTTTGATGTTTAGAACTTGAAGTCTGATTTCTGAATTACCCTTTTGTGACAGAAAGGGAAAACCTATCCCTTTGCTGTCATCCTGCTGAAATTAATTGAATTATAAGTATTAATACCCTGATTTTGATCAATGCTTTTAATTCTGTTTACTGCTTCTTTTTATTTTTAGGCATGTACTGGTATTGAAAATATTGATGAAGCTATAACGTTGCTTGAACAAAATAACTGGGATTTAGTGGTAAGTATTCTGAGAAAATGACTTCATAGATCAACTCCACATAACAGTGACATGGCATCTTGCTGAGACAGCTGGTAGCTTTATTTCAAATTTGGGGGTGTCTCATGGCTGGGACAAACAGCTTGTTATGTGCAGACTGTTTCTGGTCTGTTAAAGCCTCATCTCCAAGTAAACGTGACCCTGACTTGTACAAACCCTGCTCTGCTCTGATTGTCTCAGGCTTTTTTTCATTTCTTTCTTGTCCTCTAAAGCCATGTTCCATATTGAGTTTAGTTTCCTTTTTTGCTTCATTTTGTAAGAAGTATTATGAAGGGTAGCATTTTTAGAAGAAGACCTGTGTATACACACGTGGGTTTTTGTGGATTTAGGTTCCTGTGGAAGAAATGGAAGGTAAAACAACTTTTTCAAATTTTCATGTGCTTTTAATTTAAAATTAGGGTTGTTGCTCTTCTGTTGTTGGTGGTTGTGCAGAATTGAGTCAGATGATTAAAGTCATAACTTTATTTAGATTTGGTGATCTCCAGACACCATTGAGTGCAAACAAAAACCCAACAAACACTCATCCTGAAAAAACCTCTCATCTATTTTGCAGCAAGGTTCAATGTGCAGACAAATAGGAGGAAACCAATAAAACCAAGCAAAATAGTCTTAGCTGTTTTAAGACTTTACATAGGATTAGTAAATAAAGAAACTATTAATCCAATTTCTCAAGGTTTAGATTCGTAAACTACAACAAAATTAATTAAAAAGCAAATGATCTTCCTTTAAACTGTAAAACATTTGATTTCCTCCTTTTTTTTTTCTCTTTTCCAAATGAATGACTTTTGGATCAGTCCAAAATATCAGAAAGGTATTATAAAAAAAATTACATTTCCAAAATTGGCTGTGGATATAGTTTCAACTGTAACCTGTTGTGAAAACCCAGTGCCAACTCCCAACACTTGAAGCTACGTGTTGAAGTGAACACAGTCTTTATTTTGCAACATGTCAAGGTGTAAGCAAGGGTGAGACACCAGTGAGCAGAAGGGAGTGGCTGTCATCAGACACTTCAGACAGAAAAACCCACATGTGTGTTGAGTGATGGAGTTAAAACATCTTTTGTCATAGTTTGTAGTGATGTGGCATGAGCTCTTCTGAAAATTCAAGGGTTTATTGGATGGCAAGGAGTAGCTTTATGCATTCTGTTCAGGTTGTGAAGTTCCCAATACAATCCATTAGATCCGCTGGATGTGGTTTTGGGGGATTTGTAAATTGTGTGCATTACAATAAATGCTCAACAGGTTGGGTTGAATGGGAGAACTGCCATGAAAAATGGTCAGAACAAGCAGAACAGTCTCTTCTGAGACTCCACAATGAGCAGAAAGCAGAGGGAAGCTTCTAAAGCTATGAGAATGCCTTTAAATACTTAATTTTTTTAAGTGCTTTCTAGGTGATCTAGAAGTAGAATATAGAGAAGTAATGACCCAAATGTGCAAGCTTAAAAAAAGCATAGGGAAAGTAAGAAAGGGTAGAAAATTAGGAATGCAAGAGGTACTTGAGGAAGGTACATAGTTTTAGAAACTAGGCAGAAGATGAATGAGAGGAATGTCTATGGAAAGAAAATGGTAAGTTTTAGAAGAAAGAAAATAATATTGAGGAGACTGTAAGTGAAGGAGATGCCCTAAGGCTCTGTCATTAATAGGACACTGACTCATTTTTATTAAAAGCAACCTTCTTGTGAAAAAGGGAGTTGGGAATGAAAGCCAAATCCTGCTAATCTAACAAGGTAGAAACAGAAGAATGAAGAGAAGATTGAAGAAAAGGAGTTCCTGGGGTGAGAGATAATCAGATATCTCTGTTAGGCAAGGGTTTTTAGCATTTCAAAAGAACTTGAGGAAAGGCTCATGACTTGTGGGAAATGTAGCATTTTTTATTTTGGAATTAAAAGTGCATGATCCATGTGTGGTGGGTTTCTTTTGTTTATTTGTGTTGGGGTTTTCTGTACCTTATATTCAGTAGTCAAGTGCAGATTCAGTGCCTTGAAACTGGGGAGGATTTGTTTCAATTCAACCAAAAGGTCTTGGGTGTTTTTTTTAGCTGAGATGAAAAGTTAAAGAAATCCTTTAGTTTGGCACTAAATATATCAGAGCAAAACTTTTTTCTGATTTCTAAGGAAAACCAAACTTGAAGAACTTGGTTCCCAGTTCAGGAAGCAGTAGTGAGGTAATGATGATTTTGGTAAGGGCTCCTCTGCCATCCTTTGGCCCCCAGTATTAGGTAAAAGGGAAGAACACAATTTCTGTTTTCTCTGTTTCACTTTGTTTTGTGCCTCTGATTCAGAGGCTTTAAAATGTCACTTCCTTTACTTCTGTGATGTTGGAAGTAAAATCAGGAGTCAGTATGTGATGAGGAAATCTTCTGTGAGGCACCCAGGCTAATAAGCAGAAAGCTAAGCAAATCCTATTTGGATGTCATCAACCAAAGTTCAGGGGCACCCCTGCAGCAAAATGGGGAAAAATCAAAAACATAAGTTAAGGAAGTTCTTGTCTCAAAGAGATTGTTTACTCTTGCTTTTCACTCAGCCTGTCTGTATCTCAGTTCCATGTTCCTGTTTGGGAAAAAAAGTCAAGCACTATCAGAGGCTGTGCTAAAGGCCCAGGTTGGAGATTCCCTTGGGCACCTGTTGCTTCTTGAACTCTCTGACACTCAGCTCAAGGGCTGTGTTATTTCTCTGGGACTTCAGCCAAAACAACCAAAAGAAGGAGCCCTGGTGAGCTGGAAAGCAGAAGGATCCCAAACAGAAACAGGGAAGTAGGTACTGACATGGGCTGACAGAGAAGTACATCAGAATGCACAGAGACAGTGGAGGTTATTAAGTTCACAAAACAAGTTTCTTACATTGTGCTACAAGTGCTGTGTGTTTGTGTAAGCTTTTCTAAGGATAACTTCATTTGCATTGAAGAAATATTCTTGCTGCTTACTTTGTCCCTGCATTTTTTTCCCTAGAATTTAATAATAAGGGCTGAAATGTCACTGGTGTCTTTGCAATTACTGTTACTATGTTCTGTATCTTTTGGACATTTGGTTTTACCTCAAACAAAGCTAAGCCTGGGTTAAGTGTCAGGCTCTCCTTTCTTGGTTTAGTTTTTCTTATAGTCGCTTTTGTTTTTTGTTAAGAGTTAAACAGAATTCCTTTTTCATTTCAGTTTAGAACTGAAATGTCAGCTTCCTATTTTTGAACTTTAAAAGATTACTTACCCCCAATTAGAAGTCTTCATCTCTAATCCTCTGTATGAGATACTCTAAGACAGTCCAAACTGCCTCTAATTTCTCTTTAGTTCAGTACTAAATACACTGGATTGAGGTGTCTCAGAGCTGTATATGTTTTACAATGTTCAGAACAGTTGTATATGTTTTGCAGTAGCTGCTTGAAGCAGTATGGGAAGCTGTCTTTCATAAATGTTTGGTGGCTTGGCTTTGTTGAAGTGCTCAAAACAAAACTGGTCACAAGAGTGCTGCAGAGGAATTTCATATGCAAGCAACAGTGTAAAAATTGCTTGGTGGGATCACGAAGCCTAATTTTGCCAATAATTAGTTCCCCTCTGCTGCATATGACTTGGCCTTTGTGGTGGTCTGCTGCATATAGAGCAGCTTTGGGTTTTTCTGTGTTAGAACACTGTAGCCTAATTACAGGGCTTATTATAGGCTGGGCGACGAAACGTTTCAGATGTTCTGTGAGATTCAGAAGATCCACATAGATAATATAATGATCTCTTCAGGCATTCTGCTATAAATGGATCCAGCTCTCTTAACCCTCCCAGGGTTGCTGATATGTTATTTCCTGAGTGCCATTTCTTTCAGCTCCATTAATTTACAGTAATTTTTACCATCTGAGGAAGCAGAAGTTAGGAATTTCTGCCCGTTGTAAAGTCTGATGGTTTCGTAGCTTGCCCATTTAGACTCTGACCTTCTCTTTTGGCATGTGAAGGTAAGAACGACAGATAAAGATATCTTAAACTTTGTGTAAAAACAATAAAATAAAAGCATGAAAAATCCTGACTCTGTGTCTGTTGGAGTGTTTCTGATGGTGGTACATATTTCAAGGAAAATCACCCATTAGTGACTTGACCTTCTGCAGTGTGGACCTTTGCATATGTGAGGTTATTACACAGGTGAGAGCTCCTTGCTCTCTTGAGATCCAGTGCTTGAATCTGTGCATGAAAGGAAGTGGTCTGCTCTACCTTTCCCAGATTTAATGAAAAATTCAAGTCCTTCATATGCAGCATGACTTCATATTCTGTAATCAGAACAGGTCTTTTGAATGAAAAGCAGGATTTACCACACTCAATCTTCTGCTTTTTCCAGGATGGCCATTTCTGTTGTTACTCCTGTTTCCTGGTTGAAAATTGTCTTTATTTCATGTCTTTTCCAAGAGGCATTGTAATATAGATACTTTTTAGTGTTGCTTTAAGAAGAAAATAAATTTCATCAAAATAATGGGGGGAGAGGGGTGTTTATTATCCAATATTCAGTTTACTTGTAAATTGTGTGTAATGATTTTATATATATGAACTCCCCCCGTTTTTTATTTTCAAAATTATCTTTGTGTCTTCCTCCTATACTTGGCTTGATTATTCTGTATTCTGGTAGAGGATCAAAGCACAGGATAACTTCAGTAAAACCAGCAGTTCAGTGCACCTGGAGGTGGAATGACTTGCAGCTCCAAGAATCATACTCAGGTTCCAAGAATCACCTGACAAGAAGCGATTCTCTATCTTGGGAGGAGAAATTGTATATTTTGAACTTCTGTTTTTATAGAGCTCCAACTCTCAGCTAGAACTTTTAATTTTAAATGGATAACTTAAATGGAAGTTTTTTTTTTCATCTTGCTTGTAAACTTGTAGGAAAATATTATTTGTCAGACAGGATTTTTTAAACTATAAGTACCAATTTTGTATATGTATATTTACATCTGTGTAATGTCTTTTGGAAAAAAGTAACTGAACAGACAAAAAAATCGAACTGAGAAAAATCACGTAGGACTTGGTAGTATTTTATTTCTCTTGGAGGTGCCCATTTAGGTGGGAATGGCAAAAAATGGGCTCTTGACACTTCTCAGCAATCTGTTATTTGTATTTCTTACTGCTCTCTAACCAGCAACAGTCCTTTTGTTGTAATGTGTAGCAAATTTCAGGAGGAGCTGGTAACACTGATACACTAACATTGCCTTTTGTCTCTTTTTCTCTCTGGTTTGCCCTGCTACAGCTTTGATGTGGTCTCTCTCTGTATGTTATTTTGATTGATTTGAATTAGCCTGCCTCCAGAAACGAGGTGATTAATTTGAGTTTGGCACATGGCCCTTTCTTTTCCTTAAATGTGGGGCAGTGTTCAGTGTATGCTTCTGTCATGTGCTCAGCAGCTCTCCTGTTGCATTGCAAGCAGGCTGTGTTTCAGTGCCTGGAGCCAGGACTGCACTTTTTGGTGATGGTGTTCATCACTCTGGCCCTTTTATTTTGTATTGCTGACCTGCTGTTTTCTTTCCTTGAGAATTGCATGCTGAGTACAGCACATATTTGACAGCACTCACTGTGGGGCCAGTGAGAAGTTTGGGGTTTATTCCTCTCATTAGGACTAGATTGAGGGATTTTCACTGTTAGGAACATGGGCTTGTGTATTGCTAACATTCTCCCTGATTGTTTGGTTGGTTTTTTTAAGGAGCATTTAAAGTTTTGTTTCAGACAGGTGTTCTCTTGTGGATCTTGGTGTCCTGTGGAACATGTTCTTGTCAGCTCAGCAGGTTTTTACCCACTGTCACTGCAGTGAGGAGCCTGCCCAGCATTCCCAACCCTGCTGCCAGCAGAGGGAAGGAAGCCCCGAGTTAGATAATCCCAAGGAGTGTTGGTGGATGGTGCAGGCATCCCATGGGCATGGTGCCTCTTCTCCAGGAAATTCAGGAGTTCCAGGGTTTCTTGTGTTTGGTTTTTTTTTTTTTTGTCTGTTCAACTTCAGTATTAATCTTTCCTAGCAGGACACAATTGTTTGTGAACTTGTCTTTTACAAAGGACCCCAGAAATCCCCTTTGGAAGTCTTGAATGTGTTTTCTGTTAAATTAGGGATCCCTGCTTGCAAAAATTGTTGTATTTCTCATTCTGTGTATTTCCAGCTTTTTGCAGCTTTCAAAGTGACATTTCTCTGTCTTTGAGTAAGCTCAGATGCATGCTGTGTATTTTATGCAGCTGGGTGGTAGAACAGAAGACTTGCTGATTCTTAAAAACAGTATTAAATTAATTGTTTTTACTTACTTTCAAATGCCTTAATCTTTGGTAAAAATAATTTCCTTTTAATGTAATTTTTTTTCATGGAAGATTGTGTGAAATGTGTGAGTCTATAGGCCTATATTGTAATCATGGCTTTCCACATAGCTGTATGCAGGTTCATCCATTAAAAAAAAACCCAAAACAACTCCCAAAACCCTGCTTTATTCATGTGAGGGTAACAAAGGGGTTGTGATGATGTGTTTTATGGCTGTATTTTGTTGCTGTGATGATGTATGTGAAATTTTAGTTCTCTTTCTGATTGGAAAGATTGGAGAAGGTTTTTAGATAAAGCTTTGCTGGCAGTATTGTAAAGTCAAATGTAGATTCTCTCTCTCCTTTTCAAACAACAGATGGAATTTAGTTACTTAAGTAATTTAGGGTTTTAGTTTCCTAAGTAATTTTAGTTACTTAAGAAATAACCTCAAATTTTTCTTGCATAGTGATCAAACAAGCAGTGGGACTAATAAATTTAGATTTCTGTTCATGGTAAAAGACTCTTATTTCTTTTAACAGAGAATTTTGTGTTCTGAGAATAAACAAGAGGCAGCTCCTGAGATCCCAGTACTGCCTGATAGTACTGCTGGAGCTCTATGGATGCATCACCCACCTACTGTAGTTTTTTCAAATACTTTTTTTAGAGGTGCTACCTCTGTATTGGTAGCAGTCTTTCTACAAAGATTGCTTAGCATTCATTTGTCCTGAGACATTCAAATTTCGGATCAAATTTCTAGAATATACTAAGAGTGAATTGGCTGGTATGAGGTATCTGTAGTTTATTACCCTGTGACTAGTTGAACTAAAAATTGCACACATCTTATAAACATGTGTTTGACAAGTGTTTAGTCTGTCATTGAGTCACGTTGGGACTGTGTGAGTTGGAGAAAAACCAAGTAAATTATTTAAGAACCAGCATCTGTGCCAGTGCTGTGGCTATTTTGCAAGTGAACTTTACTTGTGAAAAATTTTACCACAAAATCTAGGAGCCATCTAGAGCCATCAGACTTTCCAAGCAGAGTGTCTCAAAAATGGATTTACCTACAATACTGTTGATTATCTGAACAGTTTCTAGTTTTATTTAAATAAACTCCCCTTAGCCTGTCCTGGAAGCCCTGGGTTGCTGCCCCTGCAGCAGTACAGCACAGGTTGTTGGAGAAATACTGAGACAATTTGCAGGTTACATACTTCATTGTGGGATTTCCTGCTTTCCAAACTTTTAAGCTAAATCTTTCATAATTATTTTTTTATTATGGATTAGTGATTAGGCAGTTGGCTGGCTACAGCTGGGATCATTGCAACACAGTTGATATTTCATGTTATTATGGCTTTTCAGTGAAGGTGCCTTAGGCTTTTGGCAGTACCTCTGTGGCTTTTTGTGTCCTGAGTTCTTGTGTCCTGAAATTTCTTCCCTAGGAGTACTTTCTAAGAGCTAGTATGTCACAATGAATGACTAAAGAAAACCCACTTTAAAAAAAAAATAATTTTAAGACTGGACAAAAAATATATTGTCATGAGGTAGCTTATCTGTAAACTTTGCATTTTAGCGTTGCCATTCAAATTTACATAAAATAATAGAGAGGGGTAAAACTGTGAGAGTTCAGAACATTTTCCAATATTCATATCAAGGCATAGCCTTTGATTTATCTGACTCTCCTGCTTGGTGTTTTAAGGACTAACAGAATTTGTTTTAGTATTAAGCATAAGCATTCCTTTCTTTTAGGAGGTGGAGCAGCATTAATGTCAAAGTTGTGCCATCAGTGACTAAGACCAGGGTACACATTGTATGTGTGTCAAAGTAGGAGACACCTCATGGGCTGCTTTCCCTTTCTGTGTGAATGAGTTTTGAGAGTAGATTGAGAGTAGATTGTTTTCCTTTATTCCTGCTGAGCCAGAGTCAGCTCAGGTATGTGCTGATCCTTAAGCTTCTGAGAAATCTGTGCATGTTCTTCCCTCTCACCACACCAGGAAAACACATTCAGTTACGAATTTTTTATTTCCGTTGTGCTTTGTTTGGGGAATTAGGCACTGACAGTGTCAAATTAAGGAACTGTGCAAAATGCAGTGTTGGTTTTTTTTTTTCCCCTCAGAATTTTAGAAGTATATCTAACTGTTGAAAGGCTTCCTAGTGCATTTAGGCATGTTGTAGGAGTGACAGGAAAAAATTTGCTGAAGCCACCAAAGATGTAGGGAGAAATGGGAAACCACATCTAGAGTGCTAATTGTGAACTATTTCAACGCGTGCTCTCTTGCTGATGAAGTGAATCATCTGTATGAATGTATTCATGTGGCATTTTTTGATGAAATGTTAATTTTTTGCTTTATTAGCAATTCTATTGTTTTGCAGCTTTTCATGAAGTATATTTGTTGTAAAGAAAGCAAGCTGAAATAAAGCAGAATGCATAGAAGACATTTCATTGTAGTTCAATTACAGTTTTTGGTTAAATTTTAACCACGATGGGGACAAATGTTGTCATTCTGTATAAACTTTGTGGGTGTAACTTCACGTCTAGCACTTGGAAATACTTTGGAGACTTGCAAAGCTGGGGAGATGCCAGCAAGTATAACATAAGCTACAGGAAAAAGCTGACTCATTCCTTTGCCTTGAAAAGGCTGCCAAAAATAACACAGGTAGAGATTGCTTCTCTTACTACTGAGGCACAATTAGTAATTTTTAAATTTAAATATTACTGAATTAATTTAAAAATCCAAACGGAATAGTATTTTTTGTTACTTAGACTCAGCAGTAAATTTTTGTAACCTCTGAAAGTAATGGTTTCAAAGTAGCTGTGTGTGTTGGAAGGTGATCTTGTTTGTAGAAAGCCTCTTTCTGGTTAAAGTGATTGGTATTTCTGCAGAAGGTTTTGTGGAATTTCTTGTTTAGAATACACATCTCAGACTTGCTTGTAACATGTGAGATTTGGTAGATGCATGAAGCAGTTCAGAAGTTCCTCTGCTTGGGAATCTCTGAGTCCAATTTGGATGTCTTGGGGCAGAAAGAAGTGGTGGTAATTAATGCAACTGGTTTCAGTAAACCTTTGGTGTATTAATCCACACTGACTATAGTATTTGACTAATACAGGTACTAAAACTTCTGCTGTTCATTCAGGAATTTTCTACTTTCCTATTGTAAACTGCAGGAGAAGTCTGTGCATGGTCTTACTTTTTATCCAGTTTCCCAAAATCACAGTATGAGCAGGTCAGAGCAAATGTTTTGATGTGTCTGCACCTACCAGTACCCATTATTACCAAATCTGTTGAAAATTAGCCCAAATTAGTATTTGCAAAAATGAAAGTTATTAGAGGAGCAGTATCTCAAAACATTTACTGTTATTACTGAAATATATGCATATGGCAGAGCCCTGTGAGTTAGTTTCATTTTAAGAAATACGTCTGTCCTCAAAAGGAACTAATAAATCTTTGCACTTCTCCTGTTTTGCTTTACTGCTGCGTGTGAAAATATGTTCCTTTGTCACTTAGATTTATGGTTTGGAAGCACTTTGAAATTCACATTTGCTTTTTCAATCCTTTCGTGGATGCTTTGTCTCACTAATGCTTTCCTTTATCGTTTAATTATTTGCTTTTCCTCTTTCTGGGTAATATTTGTTCAGTTTTGGGTTTTGTTTCCTTTCTTTTAAAAAAAACCATTCTCTCCATTGTAGAAGGCATTTGGAGTTCCTTTGTCCATTTATTTTGTTTGAACATCAAATAAAAAAATGGATTTTAAATCTTTAGGATAAGAAGTTTATCATGTGGAAGCAGAAAATTAGAGTAGGAGTATTGTACGTCAGGGAGAATATCACATTTAGCCCAAATTAGGAGTAGAATTATTTGCAATGGACTGACAATTGTAAACAGAGTATTATTAATGACCCATTTTGTGCTGTGGAAATATATAATAAAATACAAAAGACAAGAAATATTTTGAATAATTTATTCTGGATTACTTAATGAGGGCTTTTTAGTGTATTTCGTTACACTTTCTAAAATTCAGCAAATCTTGAGTGATCCTCAAGCACAGATGAATACAGGCTAATATTTCCAAAATATTACAGCTAGAGATTTTTTTCATTCTGCAGACCTCAAAACCACAGTATGTTCATCTTGTGTGTCATCTCACCCTCTGTTTTGTGTGTAAGTTTTGCTATTATATTCACTTAAATAATCAGAAAAATAAATCTAAGATTAAAATCTGAAAGAGTCGAAGATTAAAACAAGTTTTTCTTTGTTCTGAGTATGAAACAACAAAATGCCCGTTTTTTTTGGTTATAATTTTAAATTCTGTCCTACAAGCAGCTAACACCTCTTCCTGTCTTTGCTTCTGCTAATGTAGAAAACAGCATGGGGTAAACTTTCTGCATTTGTGAATTGAGAGAAATTGTTTTTATATCGAACTGATATTGAGTGTATAAAAGGAAGGAGAGGCAAAATGAACAGTAAAGACACAAAATGCAGAACTTTGGTGTTTTAGCTTGTCAGACGTGTTAAACCGAAAGTAAAATCAGTAAAATCCGAGTTTGTAGCATTTGAGGGAGGATATAGATTTTTGGAAGTCATAATAAATGAATCCTCTCATCAAGAAAATCTTTTACTGAGTTTCATAAAAAGAATTAAATCTGTGGTTATGAGGCTATTGGCTTAAGTTGAATACACAAAAAAATTTACTAATACTGTAAATCTAAATGTGTCATAAAATCAAGAAAATGCCCCTTGAGCAAGTTACTCCGTTCTAATTCCCTGTGGCTTTCTGAAGCACTTGATGCCATTTGGTTGGACATCTTTGGGTTTTGGATCATCTTCTGTGGCAGTTCCTATTACCCTTGTCTCGAGGTCTCGTTTGTTTACTGTGTTTAGTGTGAACTTGCTCAGTTTTTAGCTTAACAAATGTAAAGCTGTGTGAGGGCTTTGATAAGTACCCTCACTTGCTGAATGCAGTCAAACCTAAATAAGGCTTTTGGAATTCTTTGGGAGCAGCTTGTGCTGGTTGTGTTAAGCTGGTTTGGTTATTTATCCCAGTGAAACTCGGGCATCTCTCAGGTGTGCAGGTTATTTACATCTCTGCAGCCTCCTCCTCTGAAAGGATTGTTCTTCCAGCACTGTGCTGCTCCACCTTGCTTTCTACTTTTGCTTATGGATGTGTTTGTTTTCTAGTGCCCTGTTTTGGAGAGTTGATCTTGCCTTGTGCTTTTTAAAAGCTCTTGCTCCTCACTGGGGTGGAGGTTCCAAATTTAAAGGGTCTGTGTCTGTCAGCCAAAACCATCGGGTGCTGTGGAGCTCAGGAAGGAGAGGGGAGGAACAAGAGGTGGCCACTGAGGAAGAGCTCCCTCCTCACCCATTGCAAAAGCCTTTAACTGCTCGTTTGCCTGGGCCTGCCTTTAACTCTTAATTCATCTAAACATTCCTTTTAAATTCTGGAAATTCTGGAAATTTAAAAGCTACCTCCCGTTTGTAGTTTGTGAAGAGGAAGGAATCCCTTGCCTTGTTTGAATATTCAATCAGTGTATGTAGACCTCTGCTTTTAAATAAAATGATTGGTTAATCTAGTCCATCTTCAAACTTTCTGAAAACCAGTGAGTATTTTCAACTTGTGAGCTGAATATTTGTGCTGTCTAAAAGCCCACATTATTCACAGGACCCTGGCATGAGAGTCACTCTAAGATGTGCTTCATTGCTTTGAAATGGTTAGCACTAGAATTGTGTATTTTGAAGGAAGTCATTGACATTGTTGTTTCAATAGATGATTAAGGAATGGTGGTTCTTGCTTTTCTTTCTAACCCTGTTTTGTACTCAGAGAAGATAGTCACAATTAGTCAGAACTGACTAATCTAGTTCAGTTAATATTCACTTGAGGAAAACATCTAAATTTCAGTCTGCTTCACAGTGTTCTTTAGGTACCTAAATAATTACAGAATGCCACGGATTTTTTTATGCTGCCCAAACTGTTAATGAATTTGGTAACCTTTTGTTAACTCTATTGCTTTATTGTTCCCTATGTTTTCAGGAAACAAGAAGGTTGGATTTAATATATTTCAACACTGTAACTTGGAAATGTGCTGCTGAAAAAACCACTCCAAAAAATATTGTTACTTTGAACCTTTGTAATGGGCAGTTGTCAGTCTAGTGTTATATCAGATTCTTGACATCCTTTTTAAAGGTCATCCTCTTATTAAACACAGTATGTTTATCAGGATAACCTGTACTGTTGGATGATGGAGTCACATGTGCTTGGGATTGGAAGTTGTTTCTGGATGTCTCTCTGGCCCAAAGCAGGTCCAGATAGGTCAGGTTGTGCAGTACTGAATGAATTTTTAAATCAGCTGTTTCAATTCCTGCATAGATGATTGATATCCCCAAACAAAATGTATAAATCAAGAAGAGCTACGTTCAGTTTATAAATTAGTGAACTAAGTTGTGGGCCTGGTAGTTGTTTGAAGGTTGTCATCAAAACAAGAATGATTCTATTTCAAGATGGGACAGTATTGCAGAATTTGTGTATGGATACTGAGACACACCTAGGCTGTGGGAAAAACCTTCTGAAGCCCCTATAATTTTCCATTTAAGGTGATTTTCACTCTTTAAAAGTGATAGCATTAGAAAGCTGTGGCACCCTGGGTCCAGCAGGGACACTCGTGGATGTGCAGTGGGAGAGCAGTGTAAGCACAGAGTGCTGCTTCCCTGGCATCACTCTCAGCAGCAGATTATTGGGAGCTGAAGGAGCTTTCTGATCCAGACATGGTTTCTTTATATTAATAACCCATAAATAGATTTAATGCACAGGTTATCAGAATTGTTTCGAGGGTAACACACATTTTTAATGACTATAAATTAGCCACACAAGGTGGTTTTGGTGATCAAAGATCCCTGTTTGGAGAGACAAAAAAATGAAATATCTTGAAATGTTTGCATAACCATAGAGATGTGAGCCTTTCTCAAAGGGGGCTGACACTGGGGAAGAACAGCCTGGAACAGATCTTGCCTTAGTAACGTGTTCTTGTTTTAATTTTATTTTTTTTTTATAGTCACAACCTTCTCCCAATGAAATTCTAAAGCAGATGGTTGTTCTTTTCTCTTTTTTTCTTTGCAGGGTCTACTTATAGCTGTCTTGTTAGAACATGGATATTTAATATTTATGCAGTATGTACATGTGCACTGCTACCATTTGCTGTCTACATTATTTTAGTCTTCCATCTTGCTTAACAAACAGTGTCTGGACTCTTTAGTTTTACAGTGTGGTTAATAGAGGTCTTTCCATCAAAAAAGTACATAATGCTTCTGCTGTTTTTTCTTACTCCTGTGCCCCTTAAATGTCATCAAGTTTACAAAACTGGGGATATATGAACAAGTGAGTTATTCAGTTTTAAAGAAAATAGCTTGGAGCCTCTATCGTGTTTAACCCCTCTAACCAGGCTCAGAAGAAGTTTGAGCTGATTTAATCCTCTGAGACAGAGTTTTGACAGAAGTGTGAAAATGCCACATTGCTGTATTTCTTCACAGCTGCTGAAGCAGCTTCTTTTCCCCAAGTAAAGAGAATTTTGTTGCACCAGCAGATCATTATTAGTGTAGGTTCTGTGGTACAAAACCTGTATTTGCTCTTTGTATCTTACAGATGTAAAATGAGGATAATTTTGTCTCTCAGCCAACTTTATCTGTTGATTGACATGAATTAAATGTATGTTGCTGAAGAGTATGGGAGGGAGAAGCCAATCCAGGAAAACCCAAATAAACCAAAACCTCCTACTCTTTCCTGGAGGTTTATTAGATGAACATGATCAAGAGCTGTGTATGACTGCAAAACCACAATGATGATAAATGAGGCACGTTGTTAAAAAGAAACCACTGATTATTGCCATGCACAGTGAATAAACTGATTTAAAACCTGATCTGGTAGGGAACTTTGTTTTAGCTGTAATTTGATACAGCCTCATGGGTTGTTGCTGTAGCTTATGGGTACCTCTGACCTTTTCCTTCTCTGCATTTTTAATTATTACTAAAGCAATATTTGTTTCTAAATGCAGGATAAATGTTATTTATCATGCAGAATCACAGTAATTTAGCTGAGTTCAGCAATAAAACCTTCTGACTTCACATAGCCTTAACTATTAATGGAAATTGTAAAAAAGTCATGTTTATATATTCAGAGAAAAAGAAACCATAGCATTTACATCTTGATTACATCTATTTTTGTGTTTATTAAGCACTTACTTAAGCTACATTTTTTAATGTCACTTTGTACAAATGGTGTTGGTAGATGATGAATGTCAGTAGTTCAGTCTCAGGGTGTGACTTTGTCCTCCTGGAGTACCAGGGAATCTGTGAACTGCTAAACATCAGTGTTCCCTTCTTCCCTGGGGACCAGACACTCATTCACCAGGTGTTCTGGCCAGCAGGTTGGGTGTGTCTGACATTTGAAGATGGATATTGGAAGTTGTGAGGGTAGAGAATGGAGAGTAGTGGGATGCTACAATCTCTCTTTAATCTTGCCTTGTTAAGCCTTCTGATGATTTGGATAGCATGGAATGATATTTAACTGCATAAACCCTGCTTAAAAAAATCTTCCTTTTCTACCTGAGGATTGTTTGAATCGTTGGGGTGGTCCCTTGTGTGATTCCCTGGCAGCCTGGGAGGCTGGGTGGTGTCTGTGTGAGAGGGGTGCTGGAGCTGCTCTGCTCTTCACTCACACAGGAGTCAGAGCTTCAGCCCATGTTTGGTTTTCACTTAGATATGGTTTGTATTTTATGTAGATACCCTAATGATAGTATCATTCACCAAGAATATTCACTGAACAGAGAGCATTTTAGGGCATGTTGTGAAGCAAGCTGATCACTCTTTTAAAACATATTAGAAAAGTTCTGATGTATTTTTGTTCTGCATGCTTGACTCAAAATTTGTCTTCTCTTTTCAGGCAGCTATAAATGGTGTTATACCACAAGAAAATGGCATTCTACAAAGGTAAGCACAGAGGACTGGAGTAGTACATGCAGAGAATGATGCTGGGTAACAGTTACTATTTTTCCTTCCTGAATCCTAAGAAGATGACATAATTCTCCTTTTAAAGCTGTTTCTGGAGCCACAGATTCTATTCCTGGCAAAGCTGATTTAACATTCAGTTTCTCCCATACTGATAGAGGATTAACTCAAACATCTATTCAAAATAGTTAAATTTTATTTTCAATTCAGTGGTGATTGGGTCGTTCTTTGCAGGATTTTCTCTTTAAAAACACTGGATGTTGGTGTACTTTGGCTAAGTATTTTTCTTCCTTATGTGTTTTTAAAGTATTGATATTCCATGCTTCCCTGTTTATTTTGTACTTT
>VYXF01009087.1:2034144-2063251 GCA_013397295.1 Polioptila caerulea | reverse complement strand
TGGTTTTTTGGTTTTTTTTGTTTATTGAATTACAGGCAGCAAAAACTATGAGAGATAAAGTAAGGTTGTTCCCTTCTAAAAGTAGTTCTACTGATTTTCTTTCAGCTTCTGAATTAAATTTTGGCTTGCATACTGATGCTTGGATATCTTGAAGTCACTGAAATTTGATCTTCTAAGTGCTGCTGAGGCAATTGAAAACAGCAGAATAGGAATTGAGCTACCTGAGAGACAGTAAAATAGTGTTTAAAAATCTGTTCAGAGAAATACTTAATGTAGTATTATAAAAATTTTAGTGATGAGAAAGGATGTGTAATATAGGTAAAGTGGTGTTTGACATCTCTGTCAATACTTACTAAAGCTGCCCTTCAATAGAGTCAGATTTTGATTGAGGATCAAACTCTTTGCTGGGTAAAGTTAATAAATATATATTTACTGTAAGGCCTGTTTAGTCCATGTGAGATCAGGTCTTGGTGGTGTGGAGCACTCTTTCTGCATGTAACTTGTGACCTCAAAGCATTTCTACCCAAAATGCCAAAATATTTGATTGGTAAAAGAAGCTGTGGAATTGTTAGAGTAGTAAATGCCTGTCTTCAGTCACAAGGTGGTCCAGTGCCCACTTACATTTTTGTTTCCCAGTAATTTATTAATTTTTAGAAATGATGAGATAGTCAAGTGTGTTTCAAATGTGTATTTTGTTGCATTGTATTTGTCTTGTTTTGTATTCTCCCAGTGGAAGTGGTTTAAAGGGAGGCTTCAGAGGCTCTGGAAACCTGGTTTCCAGTGGTTTTCAGATAAGGTTTATTTTACTGATGTGAGGCTTTTAATGTTCTGTTAGAGGCTGCTAGTCAGGGATGTAGGATGCCAAGGTGGTGGGATTGAATAGAATTAATACAACTGGACTTGAAATAAGTTAATATGTTGAAGAGAAAAAAGTACACTTTGTTTTTATAATTCAGTTGCTTGTTTTGTAATTCAGTCCTGAGAATTGGGGTATTCCTTACTTCTTGGTTCTACTGAAAGAATTGTTACTTAATTATGCTTAATTAGTACTTGTCCACCTGATTGAAGACAATAACATATCACTTGGTATTTATACTTTTTTAAATCCTGGAAATTGGACTGTTTCCTGTACACTTTAGAGCTCTGACATGGGCCTTTGACTTTTGAGCCATAGGTCTGAGAGTGTGGGTCTTTGTAGCTGGGCATTCATCCTTCTGAGCATGCTGATGTGACAAGTGAAGGAGCCCCTTGTTTGACAAGCATAACATGTTTTTCTGTCTCAAATGTGAAAGGCACAATGATGGGATTTGCAGTAGCTGAGTACTGTTGCACTTCTGTGACGTGCATGCCATCCACATTTGCACTTTTTAAAGTTCAGACCTCCTCTAGATGACAGATTTGACTTGCTCTGTGAAGCATTTCCACTGAGAATCTCATGGTATCTGTGAGAACAGAAGGAATTTTTCAAATAAGTGCTGATAAAGAATGGAAATGAGATAAGTTATGTCACATAAGTTAGGTATGAAATCCACCATGAGATCCTGTAACTGCCCAGCACCTTCCTGGTAAGAACATCTAACCCCAGGCTTACCTGATGAAGTTTCTTGCCTTCCAAATTTGATTTCTGTACATCATAAGGTTTGGGGGTTTTTTTCTTTTTTCCTGGAATAACATTCCTGAAATGTCATGTTTTGTTACACTTGTCTCCAAGCCAGTTACATGCTTCCTGCAGCAAGGCTCACTGAGGAAGATGAAGTGCTTCTGGGTAGTGAGGGTTTTCCAGTTTATTCTGACCTATAATGCTGTGGGTATCCTTGAGTCAGGTGTGGAGACATCCTTATCTGAATCTCCAGGAGCCTGGCAGGATTTTGAACTTGAAGGCAAGCTAGAATTCAGCATTGCATTACTGTTGTACTTCTAGGTGGTTTTTTTTAAACAAGTGCTTTATTATCCTTATTTATTGACCTTAAACATATATCTCTTTTCATATCTGACCTGTTTTTCACTAATTTGGTGTGGGAAAATACCTTTCTGTGTGCAGAATTTTGAGCTTTATTTCTTATTCTCATTTCCACTGGATACTAGCCCAATGATGTAGAAAGCTGGTTGTTGCCATGGTGCCAATTTTTATATGGTCACAACACTCCTGGAACAGGAAATAATCCTTCTCCTCAAGATAATTCTGGTATTAATTACATAGTGGATTTTAAATGCTTGTTTGCCACCAATGCTGATCTCCTATAGCACTCCCAAGCCCTGAAATGTTAAAATTGCTAATACAGAAGTTTTTTTTCATTTTTAACAAGCAGTATTGTCAGATACAACAGCAATAATTCAAGAGGCGTGTGCTGGACTGTAGTAAGTGAATAATACTGACATTTTGCTTTCCTAACTTCAGGTTAGACATACCAAGCTGTTGTTAAATCATGTTTTTTGCCTGTCTTTCAGTGAGTACGGTGTAGAGACTCTGCATGGGCCAGCCTATGGCCCCACCAGTCACTCTGCTGCAGCTTCCTCAGCTCCTTCCTCCTCCTCAGCATTTCGCCATGTAGTGCCATCTAGACAAATAGTGGAAAGACAGCCTCGAATGCTTGACTTCAGGGTTGAGTACAGAGACAGAAATGTGGATGTAGTACTTGAAGACAGCTCCACAGTTGGTAAGGATTTGTGAAAATAAAAGCTGCTCTGGTGAAACTGGTGAAAAGACAAACTGAAAAGATTCGACCCCAAAAATCCAAGTCCTAAAGCAGAGCGGAACAAAACCCCTCTAAAAGAAAAAGAAAAAAAAAAGATCCCCTTGAAAATGCAGCCTCCACAGCTACTAACCATTTTCAAATCTCTTTGCAGCTTTAAAAAAGCAAAATTTCACTAATCCGTTGTGAAGGTTAGTGATCTATCAAATACTCATTTTGAAATCTAGTTTTCTTACGAATTTGCTTCAGAAACAAAATGGAGATTAATGATTAAGTTGAGGCATGAAAATGTAATTTGGGGTAGGATTAGTGTAGATGCAAGCTATTTATAAGCGGATGATCTTGGTATTTCCTCTTTGAATCTGTATGGCATCTCTTTCTGCATAGGATTAGTGACAAGATTAGAGGAATTCTTCCTGGTGTGAAGAACATCATTACATTCTTCTTAGCTCAATTTTTATTTGACCCTTTCATTCAAATTAAGATTAATTCTCTATTTTTTATTGTCTTTATCCTAAAATTGATGCATTTTTGAAGCGATATGTTAGAAGTGTGCTCTTGCTAGTGTTGCAGAGCATGTTATTTTTCACATTCCCCAAACTGGGAATTAATCTACTTCTGCTAAGGAAGAAAAGTATCTTCATTTCCTTATTTCTAGTGAAGAGCTTATACAGATCCAAATAAGGAGCTGCATGAAGAAATAGTTGATGAAAGCAGTTTTCCGTGCTGCAGCCTTTTGTCTGGGGTGGAATTTGGGAATTTTGATCCTCGCTTGTCTTTTCGGCCGTGGATTTGGTGTTGGCTGGCGCCACCCAGCGGCGAGAGGTGGGAATTACCGCCGGCTCTCCCGGGTTTCCNTTTCGGCCGTGGATTTGGTGTTGGTTGGCGCCACCCAGCGGCGAGAGGTGGGAATTACCGCCGGCTCTCCCGGGTTTCCCTTTGTGCGGAGTTACATCCGTGGCAATCAGACATCCACATCCCACCAGAGCAGAATTTCACTGCTGGGCCGCTTCGATTTTTCTTTTCTTATTAACCAATTAATAGCTGAATTTTTCCTGAAAGGAGAGGCAGTTCGTGTAGAACTTCTGTCTGTATCTTGGGATATAAAGATGGAGGGCAGCCTTGTGCTTTTAAGTCCTGGGAGAAGTGTGCAAGGCAAATTTAAGAACTTCAGCTGTAGACTTGAGGAAAGAATATTTTTTACTTTTTTTGGCGATCTGCTAGGCAGGATCCCGTGGGAGGCTGCCCAGGAGGGCACAGGGGCCCAGGAGAACTGGTTGATCTTCAAGAAGAACCTCTTCAAAGCACAGGAACAGTTCCTTCCTATGTGCAAGAGGAGCAAGCATGGCAGAAGGCCAGCACAGAAGAAAAAAGCATTTCTGACTGAGCTAAATTATAAAACAAAGTACAAAGGTAGAAAGTAGTGCTGGGCTTCCCAGCAGGAGCACAGAGATGTGCAGCTTTGGAGTTAGGAAGACCAAAGCTCAGGTGAAGGGGAAACCACAGAGGGGTTAGAAGGGTTTCTGTAGGTACATCAGCATGAAAATAAATGCTAAGGCAAATGTGAACTTGTGTTCAGTGGTGATTGCTGAGCTTGGTCTGTGGGAGGATTCTGGAGTAAATCTTTCTGGAAGCACTTTTTGAGCATGGGGGAGAAAAGAAGGAGATTTGGAACAGCCAGCAAGGATTTACTAAAGGCAAGTTGTACCTAATCTGTCAGCATTATTTGCCTTTTACAATCTGATGACTGGCTCAGTTGACAAGGGGAGAGAATGTCACTGTGGCTTTAGTAAGGCCTTTGATGTTCTCTGCTGTTGTATTTTTCTAATCATAATGTTAAGATAAAAACTGGATAAAAAACTGATCAAAATAAATCTTAATCTGCTCAGAGAAAGTGGCTGATATTCTGGAGGGCAGGGCTGCTGTTCTGTGGGTCCTGGACAGCCTGGAGAAATGGGCTGACAGGAGCCTCCTGAAGTTCCAAGAAAACTAAGGTGAAGTCCTGCATCTGGCATGGGATGACTCCATGTTATCCCCACCTGATACCTGGCTGAAGGCTGATGGGCTAGAAAACAATTTAATAAAAGGGATCTTGGGTGTTTCAGCAATGAACTCTTGCAGTGAAGAGACCTGCCATGTCCTAGGCTTTGTTGGTGAGAGGGTAGCTGGTGAATCCCAGGAAATAATGATTTCCCTCTGTCCAGCACTTGCCAGACTGCATCTGGAGCTCTGTGTTGGGCTTTGAGGTGCCCACCACGAGAAGGAATTATTATCCTTCAGTAAGGAGGAATTATTATCCTGCAGTAAGTCTGGTCAGGGGTCTGGAGCTCTGGGCTAGCAGGAGGGGAGGCCCAGAGAAGAGGATTTGTGCAGCCTGGGGAGGAAAGGGGAAAGGTACAGGCCTGACCTCTGTCTCCAGCTGTCTGCTGGAGGACACGGAGAAGCTGGAGCCAGACTTGTCTTGGAGGTGCATGAGAAAGGGAGACAATAGAGCCAACATCAAAAATTCACATTAAATAAGAGATTTTTTTTTTATATATATATTGTGAGGGTGGTGAAATACTGAAACAGGTTGGCCAGAAAAGTTGTCAGACTTCCATCCTGATGTGTTCAAGATTCAGCTGGACAAGCCATTGACTAAACTGATTTAATTAGACCTTTGAGCTGGGCTTGGGCCACAAGAGCTCCAGAGGTACCTTCCAGCCTGAATTATTTTATGACAGTAATAACTACAGAGGCAGGAGAGCATCAAAATGTACAAAACATTGAAAAAGCTGTCAGAGCAGTCAGTTGCATGAACATTCCAGTTCCTTAGGTCTGGACTAATGATAATGAAATTTGGTATCAGAAGTTTGCACCCTTTTTGCTGCTGGCAAAGTCTGGTGCTCCAGATAGCACACAGCTGCAAATATGTGTGCCTAGTATATATAGACTATAGAATTACCAATATATATGTCCAAATCACCAAATCCTCCTGTGATTCTCCAATCATTCATGCTTTGTGATTATTTTTTTAAGCTTCATTTGTCCTGTTTGAAGGGTATGTTACAAGGGTAACTAGACTAAAAATCTTTCTCACAGCAAATCTTTCCTTGCTCTTGTTTTTTAAGTACAACTCTTTGCTGTTTGAAATAAAGCAGTAAATGTGTATATTTTATATTATTTCCTTTGTGTTTCTCTCTAGGAGATATCAAACAGATTCTAGAAAATGAACTTCAGATTCCTGCATCTAAAATGCTGTTAAAAGGGTGGAAGACTGGAGATGTAGATGATAGTGTAAGTTTTCAACTGTGTTTTCAGTTAACTGAACTCAGTTTCAAACTGAGCATCTGTGGGTGGGGATTACAATGCAAGAATTGTTAGTTTCAAACAGTGTCAGATGTCTTGGGTGGCACACAAAGAACTCTTAATCTAAAACACTGCAAAATAAAATCAGGACAAATCACTTTGTGTTTGGTTTGTATATAATGTGGCCCACCTACAAAAATCATGTTTTGAAGCAACAGGAAGTATATCTTGAAACAAAATATTTGGTGACTTTGTAAATACATACCTATAATTAAAAAAAAAAAAGAAAGGAGTCCTAATTGGTGAATGTTTTATATTTATAATGATTTTTCTCCCCTCAGACTGTTTTAAAAAGTCTACACTTGCCAAAAAATAATAGTCTTTATGTTCTAACACCTGACCTGCCTCCTCCTTCTTCAAGTCATTCTGGGTAAGTGTTTTGGCCATAAATTCTGTTTGTATGGTTTGGGGTTACTTTGTGGGTTTTATGGAGCCATGTGTGTGTTTGCAGGAATCTGCAGTCAGTGAATACCAAGTGTTTTCAGTGCATGAGTGACTGTTGAGATTAACTAACTCAGCATCTCATGGAAAAGAAGCTTGTTGGGGTTTTGAAAACTTTGGTGGGGTTATGTAAATCTCTTAGATACATGTAGAATTTTACATCTCTCAGATGTGATGACTTTAATTTAACAGAAATCTGGTCCCTACGGGAGTGAGAGTTGGCCTTGCTAAGTTGCTGCTTTATGTTGGTCCATTTAATGTATCTTATAAATCTCTATAAATCATTCCCATCAGATCAGAATTTTCTTTATGAAATATTTGTTACATTATTTTATCTTGTGCTTTAAAAAGGTTGAGTAATTTATTTAAATTATAAATTAATTATAAAATAGTTATAATTTATTTCCTTTAATTGAGCAGGTTATCTTTTATTACTGATTTGAACACTCAAGAAGTAAGCAGTGAGTGTTCATGTGTCACAGAATCACAGAATCATCAAAGCTGAAAGAGACTTTCAAGATTATCTGGTTCAATCATAATGACCACTGAAACATCCCCAAGTGCCACATCCAGACATCTCTTGGACACTTCCTGACTCCACCACATCCCATGGCAGCTTAATCCAGTGCTTAACCACTCTTTCAGGGAAAGATGTTCTTCTAATACCTCATCTGAACTTGCTGTGGTGCAGTTTAAGGCCATTTCCTCTCATCCTTCCACTTGAGATGTGGCAGTGGAGACAGATCCCTCTTTTTGGAGAGTCTGGAGAGTGGGAAGGGCTGAAGCTGAAGGGTTTCTCCAGGCTGAGCACCCCGGGCTCCCTCAGTCGCCGCTCCCAGGAATTTCCCCCCAGCTCCGTTCCCTTCCCTGGACCTGCTCCAGCCCCTCATTGTCCTTCCAGAGCTGGACACAGCCCTCGAGGTGTCCTCCCCAGTGCGGGGTACAGGGGGACAGTCACTGCCTGCTCCTGCACTATTCCTGGGGAATCCAGGGGCCACTGGCCTTCCTGGGCACACCGGGCTCGTGTTTGGCCACCAGCACCGCCAGTCTCTTTCTGTGGTCAGGGAATACTGCGAAGTGAACCGACGGTATATGGAAAATACTCTAGTAAAGGAATTAGCAATTAGTTAGGTTTGTTTTGTCCTTCCCTTTCCCAGGAAAATGGGAATTTTTCCCGGGAGCCGCTAGAGGGTGCGCGGGAATTGAGCCTGCGGCAGGAGCTGCTGCGGGCCGGGCAGCGCAGGGCGGCGGGGATGCCTTTGGAGCTGGGCAAAATGCAGGGATTTCAGCTGGTCTGGAGAGGGAATTGGGCTTTCTGCCCTTGTACGTGGTAGGGAATATTCTGCAAGTGCAGTTGTGTTGCTGGTGAGAGGAATTCTTTGAGAGTCAATCGAAATTAGTAGCTGCCTTCCTAATGACTGGGGGTACTTTGGGTGTTACTAGAAGGTACTTGTGCACATTCACATGTTGTCTGTGGAGGAGAGAAGAATGCTGATATGAATTGTAATAGTAATAATGATAAAAAAGGAGCATTAAGAGAGGGAATGGTGGCACTGGAAGAGAGGGTGGTGTACATGAGCTGTATGTGCAAACAGGAGCTGTGTTTGAGGACAATAAGGCATTGTACCTTAGCAGCTATTTGAAGAACAGTGAAAAGACACCACAGCTGCTAATAGTTTCATTTCCAATTTCAAAATTTTCTAGCCAGGTATTGCTGCATATTGTAGTTTGAATATTATAATTCTGGAGAGAAAACTGGAGTCAGAAGAGAGTTGTTTATTGCAACTGCAGGAAAGTATATAACAACAAACTGTTTAAAAACAGTTCTTAGCCTTTTTTATTGGATTAATGGTTTTAAAGAACTTCACTTGACAGTCAAATCAAAGTAGTTGTTACCTTTTATAGTTTATATTTGTTTCATAGTGGAGATTAGTTCTGGATATTTTTAAGATAAAAGTTGGTAGCTTTGGGACAGCAAATGATGACTAATTAGTGGCTATTTAAACACGGATAATTTGAAGGCTGGATCATCTCCCTGAAGTCATAAATTCTAGATGAAAGGGGAGGCTTGCCTCCAATTAAAGCATCAATGCAGATCAAAACACATCTAATTGAAGCAATGTACCAAACCCAGTTACACTGTTTACTGCCTACTGTTAGGTCAGTTATTATTCAGATTAGTTTGTTACCCACAATTTTTAAAAGCGTCGTGCTCACATCTATTCTTAATGGATGTTGAGGAACTTTGCCTCTTGCTCTGGGAGTTCATCTGTTGTTTTCTTCAAATGCCTTCTGTTTTGAACTAGAGATAAATAGTCGTGGTTTGAATATCTCCAGAAAGTGATATTTGAAAAGCTTGAGATTCCAGTATGTGATATTTTATCTAGTTGCCCTTCTTAAAAGGAACAGTCTGGCCTCAGCTCTGTAAGCTTCCAATTTTTGTCTGTTCTTTATAGTGAGGCAGAACAGTGTCTGAAACATCATTTTCCAACATATTGATATGAAGGCATTGAAGTTTATTGTGACAGACTGAATGGGCTTAACCCAGAACTGACTTAAAACCAGCATCTAAATGTAATGGCAAAGTGATCCTGCAGTTTAAACAAACAAAAATCTCCTAGGGTATCTTTGTTCATCAGTGGCCTACCTAAAGCTTTTATAGGTAATAGAAACCCAGTGAATTACTACTGCATGCTAGTAAATTGAGGTGGAAAGATTAAATTTAAATGTCAAATACCACCTGTATGGTTCCACCCTGCTTCCACAGTTTCAGCTGGCAAAGCCATACTTATCCATGCACGATATCCAGAACAATAACCATGTGTTGTGTGAGCTGTGGACATAATGAAATCTGATTTCTAGTGAATTCCTGCCTCATCCCAGCAGCTGCAGTAAATCAGCCTTCTCCTTCCATGCTTCCCTGCATCCCTTCTCCTTCCAGCTCGCTACCTCTAATGCTGCCTCCAGTTGTTGTGTATTTTGTAGCACCTGTGTGATGTTTTTCCCCTTGCAGAGAGTATCAGCCTGCCCTGCATCTGTTCTCCAGCTCACAGTCAGGTAGTATCAAAGGAAAGGAGAATTCATATCCTGTGGGTGGTTTTGAGATCACCAGCCAGAGGTCACCTGGATGAGTATGAAATATGGCACTTTTAACCTAGCCTTTTACTAAGGGGGGTGGTAATTTGGATCCCCTTCCTCCTCCTGGCTGTTGATTTATACCTGGTCTTTGAGACCTTTCTAAAACTATGAGACCTCCTTAAAACCAGTGACTGTTCAAAAATTACCAGGTAGGAGCAGAAGTTACCAGGTGGGTGGAGAAGAACATGATTTCCCTGGGAAAGCAGTCTTGAAAGGAGAGATTCCAGAGACTGTCCATGGGGGAGATCCCTTGCACCAGCTTTGTCAGATTAGATTAATCACTTCCTCGGCGTGCAATTCCTTCCCTTTGTTGCCTTGGATGCTTCTTAAAGGCTGACAATACCCAGTCCAAGAAATAGGTTTAAGAGAATGCAAGAGGGAAGCATGAAAAGTGTGAGCATGGGAGTCTGGCCATGGAGCTGGCTCACCCAAATCGTCTCTCCTTTCTATCCTGTGTGTTCTGAGAGATGCTTTTCATATTTATTTTTTTTTTTTTTTTTGCTGCTGTTGTCATTATAGTAGATATAGTGCATTTTATACTTTTTTTGCTAAAAAGCTGAAAGTCAAATCTACTTTATTATACTTGATGAATCCCCAGAAAGTTGAAAAGCATTAAAACCCCAGGTGCCTACCATGGAGATTATTAGAAATAATGCGATTTTGCTAAGAGATTGTAACTTGTTTAACAAGTGTAATCATGTGTGTGGGTAAGAAAAACCCCACAGATCCCATTTTTCGAGCAATAGGTCCATACATTGCTGAATGCCTCTGCTTTAGATCATTGCAGAGCAGTGGTGGTGATGTGGTGCCTTGTTGCACGTTATCAACTGTAGCAGAGTGTTAATTAAGAACGATGTAACCTGCAACTCCAATTATTAGTCCTGTCTGTTTAGCTGGACAGGAGCAGTGCCTTGCTTTAGTTACTCTGAAAGCTTCCATAAGAATGGCAAGATTAATGTTTTATTTTCACATCTGCTCATGAGACAGTTTAAAAATCCTGAAGTTTAAAATGCAATAGAATGTAAACAAAAAGGCTTCTGCTCATTTACATGTTAGCCAGATTTGCTAACTGATTGCTGTTTGAACCTAATCTACCACCTCCTGCTGCATTAGCTACAACAAACATTACATTTACATACTGATTTCTTATTTTGTTTTAATGTAAATAATCTGTAATTACAGTAAATTTGGACTTCTGTTGACATGAGCTTGTATAAATCTGTAAGTTTAAAATGGAAATGTTAATTACCTTGTGTCATACCTGTTTATATAAAAATCAGAGGTTTTGGGGGAAATCTCTATGTGACTGAGAAAGATATTGCTAAGTGGAAATACTGAATGTATTTCATAGAAACTGAAATGAAAAGGAGCATTTACATATCATTGATTAAGGATTTACTTTTGGTATCAAATTCTAAAATATTAATAAAATTTCAAAGAAAAATGCTGCTGAACAGGAAAGTATATAAAAAATCAGAGCATTAATGCAATCACTTAACAGTAGCTAGAACCAATCTGTTTTGTATGTCCAAGTCTCTTGCTAGAACTGGACAGAGCAATGACTGTGCTCTGATCTATTTTCTTTTGTCTGTTCTTGGACTTTTTTTTTGAATGTAGTCAGAGTTTGCAGTAGGAGAAAAATGTTCCAGTATGAGTGGCCTACTTTTGTCCTCTTTCTAGAATTTAGTTTTCTTTTCCCACCAATTAATTCTCAGATTAATTGAATTGTCTTAGCACTGGGAGCAACAAAGGAAAAGAAAGAAAAAAATCTGTCTTGTCTTTAATGGGACCTAGAGTTTGACCCTGATTTTTTTTCCCTTTTAATATAGCTATTTTATTTGGTAGTCAAATTATTATACTACTAAGTTATGGTAGTCAACTATAACACTTGTAGGAAAATTAAACAGCTGCAAACACTGAAGCCAAAATTTTAGAGATGTGCCTTGTATTCGAAGTCAGTCTTCTCAATACATTTATGTGGACCTAAAAAGAAATAAAAATAAGCTTCAGCTTAGTGTCAATGAGAAGTTTTCTTTAAATACATTTATCTTGTAAAATTTATAATTGCCTTAATGGCTGAAATACAATTTTTGGGCAAGATATATTTTGGTGCAAGTAATCTGGACCCCCTCTTTGCTGGAGGAAATGAGATTGGGAGGGCCAGACATCTCTGGCTGATGTTCACATCAACCCCATCCCACACAGGAGGGTGGGCACCAGTGACCCATCAGATGTGCCATCAATTCCTCCTCCCTTTGGCTTTCTAGTGAACACTGTTCAAGCTTTACAGCTGTCAGACCAGAGATTTTGTTGAGGAGATTTTGATGGAAGAGCTCCAAGAACTGGAGCAGTTGACCTGTGCATTTCAGTGTAAGCAGAAGTAATGTTCCTAATTTTGTTATTTTTTGGAAGAAAAAGTGAACAATTAATCATGCACTATATTTGCTAACACTTTCAAACCCAGTTTTTCCTCATTTTTTTTTAGCCAGCTTAATTTTCAGCCTCTTTTTTCACCCTGTTTGTCAATGAATATGTGCTGAGAATTTGCTTGTTAACAACATTCAGCTTGTGTCGCTTAGAAAACCCAAAAGCAGAGGTGTCAAAATTGTTAATTCAAAAATTAAAGCTTTTAATTTTTAGACACTTCATTTAAATTTGTTTGAAGAGTATTTTTTCCTTTCCAAAATACTTCCTGCTCTCACAAGTGGAAAACTTTTCCTATGAGCGGATGCTTTTTTTTAGCAAGCTGTATTTTGAGTTGTACTGAAGAGTGTGGATCATGCATAACTGGAGAGACTGAGGGTTTGATCAGGCTGGCCTGTTTCCTTCTCTGTTTACATCAATTACAGAATGAAAACATGAGTCATGTTATCAGTTAGCATCTACAGATTTTCAGATAGAGTCAAAATTAGCTATAACAGAGCCTCGTGTGAGTCTGTGTGGAATCCAGAGCCATTCACATATGCGGTAATTAATGTTTTCAGAGCAATTAGATATGTCATTTGCCTCCTGTATTTGCTGAAAACAAATAAAAAAATCAGAATCTGAAAAAGCACAGCAGGATATTTTAGTTGCTACTGAACATTTGCCAGTAGAAAATGTGGTTATGGGCATGCAAAACTTGCTAACAATCAAATTAAAACTACCTTTGAAAATCGGCATACAACTTTTCAGGACTCCTCCTTTTTTTTTTTTTTTTTTTCCCTCTTTTGAAGGACTGTTAAATATTTAAAAAATTTTTAGGCCTTTTGTAGGCAATCTTGTGAAAGTGCAGAAAACTACATGGTCAGTATTGATGACTCCAGTTACATTTGTAGTGTCTCTCATGCACATGATCAGACTTAGCATTGACAGTGAGTTATATTTATTTTCCATATTGGTAAACCATAAAAGACAAGAAACAGCACTTCATGATTTTTTTTGTAGTATGTGATTATTGAGATGTCACAGGAGCCAAATTAAGTTTTTGAGTGAAGATGTTTTTGTCAGGTAAATTGCCCTGAGATGTTCAAGCAAATGGTGTATCTCTTGCTAAAGCATCAAGTGAGTATTGTGGGAGTTTCTTCCCATCTGAGCAGCAAAACAGCAGATCAGTATTTCCAGAAGGAGTTAAAACCAACAAATCAGGTCTCAAATGATATAGGAGTCTTTCTTGTCTTCTTGTATCATAAGATAACTCCTGTGCTGATCTGCATTCAGAATTTGTGCTTTACTGCTGAGAGGAATGGAGTGTTGAAGTGTCACAGAACAGTGAAGATGTGAAGGAAAAAACGACAGTCTGCCATTCTTTTAAGTGTATGTGATAAGAAAAAAAAAGAATTCAATAAGCCCAATTAAATTTCATAAGTCAAGTCTGCATAAATATGGTTTAGAAACCCAAGCTGTGGTACAGTGTTGCTGCAGCTTTGTAACGTGTAAGATTACACACAGCCATAATTGCCATGTCTATAACAGACATGTCTGTACTGCCTTCTACTTTGAAAAGTAGATAGCTGCTTAATTTTGTACCTAATTAAGCAATCAGGATGTCTTTTTATTACCCAGACGTTATACTACCAGGAAAATCAGAAAAAAACCCCCTAAGTTTGTGACAACATGAAGATATACTTGGCCTGTTCAAACTGTATCTTAAGATTTTTTTAAAAATAAAATTTTTATTTATTTTTTATTTTTATTAAAACCTCTGTAATGTACATTTAAAATAATGTGAGTAGAACCAACTCTTCTAAATGTTCAATACCCACACGAGAAATTTTGCTGTGGTTACTTTTTTTTTACAGTTCTAATTAGCTGGGTTTATGTGCTTTAAATGAAACTAAGCAGAAGAATTTCTTCATTTGATTTCTGCTTCAGGTAACCCTAGAGAAGCAAGAGCATGCTTTGCCTTGTTCTACTTACCATCAGTTCTTAGCTTGATATTTGGTCTGGCCATCAATATGCTGACAAGCCTGTTATTAATGGCATTAGGAGTGCTAAATACACCCGATGTTTGTGAAGATAATGGGACTCTCTCCATTTTGAAAATACTTAACATTAGAAGAGCTTTAAAGGCTGCAGTCACCTTATTAAGGAAGGAGTTCAGGAATGGCCTTTGGTCATTCTCAGCATGCTTCCTTGCATTTAAGAGTGAAAAGAGAGATGATAATGTTGTGCCTGGGCTTGTCCATGTCGAGTTTAGGGTACCCTGGGGTTTTTGCATCTAACTGTAAAACAAGCTATAACATGCTTATCCCTGATTTTCCTGTTTTTCTTTCAACCATTTCAGGGCCCTGCAGGAGTCATTAAATCAAAACTTCATGCTGATTGTCACCCATCGAGAAGTCCAGCGGGAGTACAACCTCAACTTCTCAGGAAGCAGTACCATTCAGGAGGTGAGTGCTGTTTCACAGCTGAAGAATAAATGTAGCTCATTACAGCTAATGCCAGCTCTCTTAAAGGGGGTTTGCATAGTCTTGATGGATATTCCTGTATTTCATTAGCCTTTTTTTATTTTAATCAACTGGATCATCAAGATTTGCTGTGATTTGATTAAAGAATTCAGTTAGAAGGTGTTCTATTAAATTACACAGAAAGGATGTTACTTTTTGTATTGTAGTAGCAAAACACTCAAACAGCGTACATTGAGTTACTCAAATTGCATTTTACTAGAAGCCCCTTGAAGCTCCCTCTCTCTTCCCTTCTTTTAACCAGCTCCATCTCCATTTTGTAGGCACCCCAACCATTGTGCTGGTTGCTGTTGGAGTGCTTACTGGCCTGGTGGCCAAATGGTTTTGTGTGTAATGGACTCTGCTGCCGTTCTGTGGAATGGCCAGCAAGGGGTGATATTGGAGAGAACTTCGGCAGAATTAAGTCCTAAAGGAACAAATATCTCTGATGTGACTCTGGACTCTCTGAATTCAGAATAAGCAGTCCCTTTACATATTTTTAAAACTCCTTTCTAAGCCCAAAGGTTGTTGTCTAGTGCTCCACGGTGGATCTGGTGCCAGATGTTGTGGATGTTATTTTCCATATAACCCACTGCCTTCTGGAAACTTGACAAACAACCTAGAAACGTGAATCTTCAGAATTCACATTACAAAATATTAAGATTAAATGTTTGCTTTTCAAATTAAATGTATGTTTGCTATTATTGGTCTGACACTTCTCTCAGTCTTTTAGGGTTGAGCAGATTTTATTGAAGTTTTTCGTGTCACATGCTGACATGGTAGACAGAATTAATTTAAGTTCTGTAATATTAGCTATGGGAGTAGTATCTCATACAACAATGAAAAATGATCACTAACTGTTTTCATTGTGAATCCTGTTATTCTTAAGATCTAAATTCTGATCTTTCCCCCATGTCAAAGCCTGTTTTCTCCTTCTTATGTTTAGATCTACTGTAGTAGGTTCTGTTTTGCTTTTTGTGGTAATACAAATAAACTAACATACTTGACTTTTGAGGGGCTGAGCTTTGACTCTCTAGAGTTATAAAGAATTTGAATGTTTATGGAAATAAATCATCCAAATATGTGGTTTTAATTTTAAAATGGTGAGATTCTACAAAGAAAACACTTTTATATTGTCTGCATGGTTTTTATCAATGTTGTATCATTTACTTCTTTGCTGGTGGGTCTTACCTGGCTTAAAGGAACCAAAAAGCTGTGACAGGGGGATCTAGGCTGCCTTTCCATGCACTGAAGTTTTCTTGCTTCTTGGTAATGACAAGTTACAGTCATCAGGTTGCCATATGAAATCAACATAATTTAATGTTTTTTCCCTTAAACAACCAAAATAAAACCCGTAACCAATATGAGCAGAAAACATCTCTTTGCCTTTCTTGTATCTGAGTGTCAAACCCAGTAGAGGTTATCAAATTGAGAAGACCAATTCAGGGGCTAAAATGAAACGAGCTCTGTGGCCCTTGTGCAGCTGATGCTGAACAGGTGAACGTGTCTGTCTGTGCAAAGGCTCCTGGAAATCCCTGGGGAATTTGCTGAGGTAAAAGGGTTGGTGAACATTTGTCTAATTATAGAAAACAAGCACTGTTTTGAATGTTAACTCCCTAATGGCTTCTTAATTTAATTTTATTTTCTTTTAGCATAGAGTAATCATTGTAGCAAATCTAGGCAGTCCTTGTGCTTTGGAGGAATCGGTGGTATCGTTCCTCCTCTCCTTTGTCTCTGTCCTCTCCAGGGACTGTTAGATTTTTTTTTTTTTTTCCTATTCACTCTCTTGTTCACACTTTAACAAATTAATACTTTACTTTCCTCCTGGTGTATTTTTGTAGCAGTGGAGAAGCTCAGTGATGCAGTTGCCAACCACAAGAGGGCAGGAAGGACTATTCAATTATTACCTAAAAATGCTGCTCAGTGTTTTCAAATTAGCTTCTGGTATATTAACAAAAAGGACTATAATGGCCAAGTTATTGTTTGATTTACAGATAATTGGCATATTGCAGGGAGGAGACTTAATTTCACCCTTTTAAATTAAACAGGGAGATTTAAAAAGACATAAAATATTCATTAATGTTCAGTGATTATAAAGCAGTGGCATATATTTATTCTACCTTTATTACTGTTTCGATGGGAAAATACAGCAAATATTTCAGAAATCGACTTGGCCATACTGACAAGTTGAAATGTTTAAGCAGTGTTAATGCAATCTACTCACACGCCATATCCTATGCAGAAAGATTCAAAATGACTACATCAATTATTAAAAGAAATATTTAAGATTCTAGAAATGTTCTACTTCTTGCCACAGTTGGGTGCAACTGTCTCTCAAGGGCTGCTGGTTCAGTGTGTTGCTGTTATTGGTACTGTGAATTTTAAGGAATAGCTGTTTTTTCCAAGGGTCTCAAAAACCCCCCAAACTCACACCAAAAACTCAACTCCCACCCTTTCAGAAGGCAGAAATGTTTTGCAATGCATTAAATGCAAAATCCAGTGAGCTCACAACTGTGCTTTCCTAAACTACTCTTGCTGCAGTTTTCTGGGGTTGTTTTATTGTTCAGAATGCATGTTTAATAGTAAATGATAATTGGATGAATTGTTTTTTCAAAGAAATCGTGGTGTTTAATGGAGAAACTCTGTGACAAAAAATTATCTGAGAGAAGCCTGATGCTGTAGTGCTCATGTCTGTTTCCAAAATTTATTGTGTGTTATTTTAGCAGTTGGGTTTTGGATGGTTCTTGAAAATGCCTTTGTTTTTTTATTTTAACATTCTTTATCAAAATAGCTAACTCTTTACATATTAAGATCTGATTTCTCTTTTTTTATTGTTTTGTGATCATGGACTTATACAGAATCTTTGGAAATGAAATAAAAAATTAAATGGAACTTGTCAAAAATACTTTATATTTGATTTAATTTTTTTTTTTTATTTGGGCAGGGGAGTAGTTAACTTGGAAAGTTAATAATAACATGATGGTCTAAATTGCAAATTAATCTGTGCCACAGGTTTCTGACAGCCATTTGTTCTTGTAAAATTGCAGTATTAAATTAATTCTGGGCAGATACTGTTCTAGGAAATATCATGGTTACTTTTTTCCACGATCTGCATTTTCAATTGGAAATTGGTAGGTTTTGTGCCAGGTAGGAGGCTGTAAATGAATACATTTCCAGTGTATTAGATGGTTAAATAAAGACAATTTGACAAATTGAATTCCTAATACAAGATTAAAAGGAGTTTTCTGGCTGAAGACTTGTTCTTTATTCTGCTAAAATAACTTATAGAGGCTGTTTGAAATTGAAGAGATTTTTTTAACTTTAGGTTTGAGAAGCTCTGTGATAAATTATTTCAAGGCATTGCCACACTCAAGATATTTCTTTTCTGTCTATTCTTACCAACTTGTTCTCATTTAGGAATGAACATTTCTACTACTTTTCATTTTTGCAAGTTGTAGTTTCATTATTTGACAGAAATGAAGGAAAGCCTTTTTCAGAAGGGGGAATATTTAAATATGTGTTAAAAGCAAGTTTGTATTCTGATCCTGGAGCAGACAAACTAATTTGTGAAAAACTTAATGGACTTGAGTTCTTGTCACAATAATATGCTCTACACTTTTTGTTTTAATCAGTGACACAGAAAAAAAAATCAAACATTTTTAACAAACTGGATTGCTCCATTAAAAACAAGGACTTTACATTTTTCTATTTTACTCTTTTGATACAGACTTTGAAGCCTTTTTGTGATTCCTGTGTGCAGGATTGCAAAAATATCCAGTGTCCACAAGCTGTGGCTGCTAAAGGGTGATGAGTTATATATGCAGAGCCCTCGCTGCTCCCCTCACAGACTGGTGATCTTGTTTTGTAACTGCTGGAAATTCCAGTTGAGGATACTCCGTAGATCATGTATTGGGCACTAGAATTCTTGGTAAAACATAAAATCTGTGCAAACAACGCAGAGAGGATGGGTCTTTAAGTACTGGCTGCCTCTGCATAGCTGCCTCTGCATTTAATTTGTTCCTTTACCTCTAACTTCAGCAGAGGCTGCCTGCTCAGCATCCCTGTCACCTGTGCTAGGTAATATATTTGTTCTCTGTTCCCTGCAGACTCACTGGCTAAGGAGGAATATGGAAAGCAATGTATCCAATAGCCCTCCAGGCAGGAGGAGGAACTATTTGTGCCCACATCTGCCTGGGCTGAGACAAACTGTAAATTCTCTGTTGACAGACCCTAATCAAACCCTTTGTGATGGATTTCTTGAAACTTTTTTCATGGGTGGATGAGTGTTAAACAAGATGCAAAATCACCATTATGAACATGCAGGCAGAAGCCTCATTTAAAAGGCCTAAATAAATGTAGTATATAAATATAGGTAAACTGACCTGAATTACCTGCAGCAGGCAGAAAAATAATCTGGCTGAAGGTCTTGTAGGTTTTTTCAGATCTGTTTTTTGGTGTGTGAACAAAATATTTTCAAGACAGTTGTTGCTGAGTGAGATCATTCAGAGTAAACGTCAGACACTGACATGGAGACATGAAATGCATTTATAAATAATGTTACTCTTTTTAATGCTGTAGCTAAATAATTACAATAAAATACATTTACCAGACATAGACATACCCAAATATGGTACATATATTAATAGTTTCAGAAACAGTTGTTTTATGATTTGACATTTTGTACTTGCTTTAAAATTGTTGAGAACTACTGCTGTAATAAAAATCAGTAACTAGCACCTTTTTGGATTTAATAGGAGGTGCACAAACGTTCTATTGTTCAAATACTCCTAGTATCAGAATAGCTATTAAAATACATTGCTATACCCATTGTACCCGAGAGCTGCGTGTTTTTGTGAAATTTGAATGTTTAGTTTGCTTTTTAAAGAAACCTGTCATCTTAAAATTACACTCAATTTATAGCAAGTTGTAACAGCTGTATACATAATTTAAACATCACTGTGATAGTCTCAGTGCTCTGCAGAGGTGCTTGAGGACCTGCTAGCAAGCCAGGCTTTGACTTTTTCAGCGAGGAGAGAAAAATCTATTTTTAAAAAGCTAAATCAACTTCTTGATTTGATTTTTTGCCTTTGTATTACAGAAAACCAGCACATTCCTGCAGTAAAATGTATTCACTGAAAGAAATCCTTGATAGACTTTTTGTGAGTGATCATGTGTTGGGAATTATATGAAAAGGAAGTTCCTTGGGAAATAAAGAGAAAATACCTTCTAGGTACCTGTTCAACAGAGATAACTTTATTAGGCACTTAAAATATATCAATACCTGACTGAAGAGATCTGTTTTGAAGATATCCCATTGGAAAATAAATATAACTATTTTTCTTTTTCTGCAACAGAAACAGCAATAAGAGAGAAAGAAAGGGCACTACTTCTCACTTAATTATGAAACTTAATATATTCCTGACAGAATATGTTTCATAACCTGTAATTTGGTTTTGGTGGGTTTGGACGTGCATATCATTAAAGAAACGATCTTCAGTTATTAAAAACTAGTAAACATGGACATTTTTATATGCAAGAAAAGGCAGAGAGTAAATAATTGCACTGGTGACCAATACTGTAATAATCCTGTTTTACAATATGCACTTGACAGGTTGTAATAGTGCTAATTGAAGAGACTAATTCACACTTGCTTCATTCTATTCAAAGGCAAAATCAGCAGCTTGTTTTGCTTTTGACCAGATGGTCCTGATGAACACCTACTGTGCACTTTAAGTGCTTTACTAGAATTACAAAGGCTGGGGGCTGCATCCGACTCAAAATGATTTGAGAAGAGAAAAAAACCTCACTGCTCAATGGATTTGGTGCAACTAAATTAATTCTAGTGGACCCATTACACATTGAGCCCCCTTTTCAAAGTGCTGAGCCTCCTCGTTTGTTCTGTAGCAATGAGAAAGTGAAAGGCAGATTACTGCAAACAGAAATAAAAAAAAAGTGCTGTGAAAAGGAGAAAAGAGGCCTTGAAGCCTTTTCATATCATTTGGGTTTTTCAAGTGCGTTATTTTTGGGGAGGGTGGATGTATGAAAAGCCAATTGGAGTTTTTTTTGTTTTAAAGTGCGCTATTTAAGTACTATGAATATAAAAGCAAGAGCAACAGTTGACTGAGTTTACTGTGGTAAAGCTTTGTGTCCAAGGATGAATCAAATTCATTATAGTCAATGCTTTGTATTTTCATATGAATGTAGGGTTAGTTTCACAAGACTGTGTCTGTTTAGGATAATTATAATTTAATATTTTCCTTTCATAAAGTTATCACTGTAGTTTATCTAAAATTTGCTGAAAGCAAGGTTTTTTTCCTTGCATAAATTTAGAAGCAGAGAGTTTAAAACTCCAAAGGAAGCTGTTTGATTTGCAAGGGAAGGCGAGGCAGGTTCCAATAGCACAGATTATTATAACTAATTAGAAGTCACACATCTGTTAACGTTCAGTTTGTCAGCACTCAGTTTAGTGTGTGTGTGTTTATATCTCTTCTTCTTCTTTCTCCTTCTCTCTCTCTATTCCCCTCCATCCTTAAGTGTAAGTTGGGTTGGAGAGAAACTCTCAAAGGATAAGGATCAATTTATTTGAATTTGAAAATAATGAGGAGTCATTGTTATAATTTTGGTTATGGGTTTGGCTCTGTAAATGCTCAGTCATGTGAGTTGTCCTTATTTTAGAAGTAATCATGTTGAATTGAATGGCTTTGCTCATGTAATTTAAGGATGCTAAGGATTTCGAGGATCAAGACCTAATTTAAAACCTTGAATTTTTAAAAAACTGCAATTAAAACCATCGCTTGCTATTCTGATTTTGAATATTTGCTGTGTTTTACTTTCGGGTTGGTGAATTTTTATGCAAGGCTTCGATCATAATGCTGGCTATTAAAAAGGTGTTAGTATGAAATGACAAGAAAACCTAAGCAGCTTTATGAACATATTAAACAGCTCTGTCCCCAGCTCCTGTGCTGTTTAGAGTGGGAAAGCAGCACTCTGTAGCTAAACACCACAGTGCCATTATCTGTGTGAATTATATTTAGTTGAATAACAAATGAAAAATTCAAGTTAGCGTTTTCTTTTGCAATTAAAAAAAAATTAATTTACAGCTTGTAAATTAAAGTGGTTTAGAACATGGTTTAACCTTTCTATCCTGTGTTAACTGTAATATGATCACTTCTATTATTGCATGATATACACTTATATTAAAAAAAACACATTCGTTGAATTGCTGATTTGTTATCAAACAATGAAATTTGTATTTGTGCAAATTATAGTAGGCACAGTGTTCTCTCATGTTTTCTCATCAAACAACCCAATTATACTTATAAATAGTGAGGTGCTAATGAACTGTTGTTCGGGAAAAGTTGATTTTTTTTTTTTTTTAACTTGGGTAAGAAAGGAAACACTTCACAATTTTAGAGTGCTTGTTTGGTGAGAAAATATTTGAAAATATTTTACTTATGTAAATCATGTTGATGCTATCACTTTTAAATACACAACAGAAGCTAATCTAAAATCCCCATCAGTTCATATGGAGCGTAACTACATGCTTGACATTGTAAATTGCTCACTTAATTGGGAACTGAGGATTTACTTATATTCATTAAGTTACAGAAGTTGTTTCCTAAGAGCTAATATTTCAGCTTGAAGTTTATCACTGCATTGACTGCATAGAAAGAGGTAATTTTTTTGGATAGTTGTGGTGATAAGGATATTTAAAGTCGTGGTTGTGGAGTTACAGCACCAAAATGGTCAAAAGAATCTTGAAGCAGCAGTGTAATGATAGTGCTGCACTACCTTGCTTTGTAATTGCTGTGCAAAGAAAACACTCAGTTGCTGTTCCAACTGTGAATTTATTGTGTTTGCCCCATCCATAACATCTTAGTGACACAGGCACCATCTCTGTAGTAAACCTGTTTCTTAGGTTTTTTCCATTATTTTCCTTTATCTGTGTAAAACGTTAACTTGACAAGTTGTCCTTTTGGTTTTGTACCAGGAATCGTGGGCATAAATTGGAGAATCTTGCACTCAGTTAAAGGATAAAATGGCCTCGTAATCACCCGCAAGAAATCCCTGTTACTGTTTTTAAAAAGGGTTATGGCAGCTCTCAGCAAATATTTGCAATAAGTGGCAAAATTTATGCCTTGCTTTGTGGTAGTTGCGTGACCAGACAGTGGGGCATAGGATTGTTTTAAGGTTTTTACAGCTGCAGGGAAAAAGCATCTGTTCCTAGAAAAGCCTTCATTGTTTAATTTTGACACTGACTTTTCCATGCTGCTTGTACCAGTCTCTGGATTAGGTGGCACTAAGATAAAATCTGTTTTAAGTTGCTCCCAAATGCAGCTGTCACCATACACAGCCTTGTAGCTCAGGCAAAGGAGACATAATCAAAACAAGCATTTTTGTACAAGGTCATTTGTAGACTGGGAAAGCTCAGAGCAGGAATCTTGACAATATTGTATCCTGTGAGTAGCTTGGCTATTAGCTTTTGTGTTTGTTTAATAATTCTGGTGATCACTAATGTATATGACTGTCTCAGAAATTATGAAAGGATTTTTTTAACTGCACTGCTTTTCTTTACATAACTTTCTATTGAATTTATTTTGATTGAGCAGTTTCTGTGGTATTCAGTTACATACATCCCATGAATGTTTATTTGTATCTCTGTATCTCTACAGTGAAGTGGAGTGATTTACAAAAAGCAGAGAAAATTGACATTTTTGAAACGGCTTCCATTTCTTTCCTTCAAAGTTTCCAGTGAATTAAAAATGAAAGAGCACTTCATTTTATGTATCCCAGAGTTGTGTTAATTTCTACCCAGCTGGTCTCAACTGATTGATACAAAGCCAAATTTGTGACTGCCTGCATTACAAAGTCTGTAATTTGCTAATGAATTATGATAATAATCTTTCATCACACATGAAAGATTTAGACAAACAATTTACTAACTATATAGTTTGATCACAATTTTTGGGTTTGTACCAAGCCTCAAATCTACTTTTGTTTTTCCCTGCCTGGATTAGCAGACCAAAGTGAACTTACCTTGTTTTGAAAGCAGTGATGGTGTAAGTTACACAGGGGTAGTGCTGGACAGGGGAAACAATACAAACTTGCAGTGTAAATATCCATATTTAATGTGCAGACAAATTAAACTGCCCAGTTTCCAACTAGAGGAGCATCACATGGCACAAGAAATTATTTGGGACTGCATCCACTGTTGTGGGGACATAGAAATAAATAAAGATAGGGTACAGATGTTTCTCAAGTTCAACCTCCTCTGGGTATGGTGGAGGCAAACTAATTAAAACACAGCTAGACAAAGCCATAGGGACAAACTAGGCTTAAAAAAAATGGAAAGGAAAACCAAATCTTCCAGAAGAGGAGAAGCTGCCACAAGATCTGTCAATGTGAGTGAAGTTTGGTGTTACCTGCATGTCAGATCAGCAGAGAGTTGATTTTGAACACTCTAAGGGCCCTCTGAGGACAATGTTCACAGGACATGAGCACACCATAAGTATCTTCCTGTATAAAATCTGCCTGTTTTTGATCAGATCATCCATCTTCTGACCAAAGATTAATTCCCACTTATGTAGAACTTGCTCCTGTACACAGGAAGGAGAGGAGCTCTGTGTTCAGTGCCCTCTTCTGTTTCTCAAGATCAACAGATCTTACAAAAAAAAAATCTATTGATAGTTTTTCTGCTTCTCTTGAGCTCGGTAGGATGGGTTTAAGTTTTGATATCCACTCTGGGAAAACAACCAAACAAAAAACCCTACAAGACCTAGCACATATGTGCAGTGTTGCCATTTTTATGTGGATGGAACTATTGGCTTCAGTGGTTTCTGGCTTGATGTGCTTCTCTTCAGGCCATGAGTGACCCAAACCAGCTGGTTTCTAACCCCAAAACCACACGTGTATGACTGCCCCAAACAAAATCACACTGAGATTCCTGTTGCTACTGTTAGATAAAGTATTGTACTGTTGTATAAAGTACTGTATATTGACTGGTAGAAATATTTAAAAAACAAAGGAACAGGTAGTAAAGATAAAGTAGGACAAGAAAGCACCATCCAGAGCAGGGTCTGGTTATATGGCCCTGTGGAAAGATTAGGAAAAAAACTTTGAGGTGGATGCTGCCTGGAAAGGGGGTTGAACTATGGCTGAAGACATTTTGTTGTTCCTTTATTATGTTGTTTGTTGTTATCATATTTAGGGAGCTAGAACTTTATGAATAACCAGGAATGGGTTCATGAATCACTTCTTCCTGCATCGGGTTAAAAAGAAAGATGCCTAAGTTTGGTTAGAAGGCAGTATTTTTTTGGTTAAACTTTCTGATTAATGGAAAGTGCAGAAAGGTTGGGAGGGAGGTGTAAAGAACAGAGATTTGGTGTACCAAGACCTTAACTCTCACCCCTTCTTAGTCCCCAGGAGAGTGATTTGATTTAGTAGCTGTTACCTGGTACGTCTGATACAATTCCTATATAAGGAAGAGAGATCTTCCTACAAATAGGTACTGATAAAATAGCAGTAAGTCTGTCTGCACATGGCAGAGCTGTGCATACCTTACTCCAACCCCAAAAACCCAAGGAGTGCCTTAATTTCAGTTATTTTGTTCACAGAATCAGGGCACCCCAAGTATCTCTGCTGTTTCTTTTAGGAGAAACAGAAAGGTTTTATGCTGGTCTTATTTCACTCTTTTCTGATGACAAGCTACCTTTTACTGAACTTGGCAACAGTAACACAGTGATTCTTATTTAAAAAACAATGTGAGCTGTGTTTGTGTCCTGTTATTAATTTCTCTGTAAGCTGAATTTCAGTTCAACATCTCCCCTCTGTGTCTTGCATAAACTTCTGTTTGCACTTACTCACAAAGTTCTTCTTTTAAGGCAAGAAGGACTTATTCCTGAATAATTCAAAAGTGGGGAGTGTAAGAAGTGCTTGGATTAAGCTGCGGAGGGTTTTGTGTGTTGACAATTTCACCTATAACTAACAGTCCCTTTCACCCACTCTGCTTAAAAGGTCTTGGCTCTTTTTTATTCTTTGCATTGACCTTGGGCTGGCAGAGAAAAGACCAGACTGCAGCTGAGAGCTCTGACCACAGGGCAGCCTAGGCCAGGACTAAGGCAAACAAAATGGAGAAGCTCTGACATTCACAAAAAGCAGCAACAGAAGAGTGGAAGAGGACACTTTTCCTGTAGTACAAAGCAATACAGTGAAACTTCTCACCCTGACACAGAAGGTAAACTGCCAAGTCAGGCAGGTCCACGTTAATTTTTCAAGGATGGCTCTTATGAGGCCAGTGGAAAATGTGCAAATTCTCTAGATCATTCTGTGTGGTTTGGGGTGAGCTGAAAGTTTCTTTTTCAATGAACTGAGAGCAATAGGCTGAGATGAAACTTGAATTGCTGTGGAGATGCCTTTACTCTCTTCCTTGAATCTTCCCACAGACCAAACTGCAGTTCACAGCTGTGGCTGCCTTAAGTACAGAGGACAGTGCAGTAGGAGGTCTGCAGAGAAAACCTGTTATGGGAAAGATCTCTGATATTTATCTATTTGGGCATTTTAACAGTGACCATTTCTAGCTGCTCCTGTGGATCAAATGTTTCTTATTAATTGAAATTTCAAAATTGTGTATCTTGTCTTTTCCTTTGGTATTAATAGTGACTGGTTTGCCTGCTCAGACTGTTTTGTCCTCCAAGCTGAAGTGGGACAGGTGGAGGCTGAAGATTAGGAGTGTGTGTTTGAGGTGAAACACCAATGCAATTCCATTTTACAAAGGCTGGATCTACATCAGTCCCTTGGTGCAGATCTGTGTTTTCAAATCCTGCAGCATTGGGAAGCCTCCAGAATCTGAAGCAGCAACAGTGTCATTTAAAAAATGATTTTGTAAACAGAGGTGGTAGAATTCTTCTCAAATAGGAACAGATAAATAAAAGATTGAGTGGAAAGTGCATGTGCTGGGTGTTTTCAACTCACTGCAGAGTAGCCATGCATAGAATCACCATGAGCAGTAAGACAAGCTTTTTAAATACCCAAAAGGAAATGGTTTTCCCCTTAGAGAACTCCATTAGCATTGTATTTTGTTAATTTTCTTTTTTAAGATCAGTTTGAACTGGGGAACAATAAAACTTGGAGATGAAATGTTTATTCTGCAGCCTAAGTGCAAACTGTTTGAAGTAGAGGATAATTTTAGCATAGTCCAAAATAAGCATCTGCTGTCTCAAGACACAGGTATCAGATGAGAACTGAAAATCAATTTCAGTTCTCATTTTGTGTCTTTTGCCTTGTGTCAGTTTTTAGGTCAGATCTAGGATCACTCAGATACGACTTACAAAATCTGACAGTCACCCAAGTGAATTTTAGCTCTGTAGGTCCTTTTATTGTTCAGTAAACACTGTCTCTCTTCTTTTTTTCGTCTTCTTTTTTAAGATTTTTTTTTTCTTCTGTTTCTTTAATTTTTTTTTGGCTGTTCACATACATGCTTTCTTTTGTACTGCTTTCTCATTTCTGCCTTTCATCTTCTGTTTTGTTGACTTTTGCAGATTTTAATGAAAACAGTTTCAAGAATGTCTTCATTTCTACTTGTTTAAATGAAATATCAATATCTAGCCTCACTTTCCTAAATACTATTTTCTCCTTACAATGCAATACAGAAAAAAAAATACTGCAAGTCAGAAACTTTTCTAGTATTGTTCTTTTTATGCTTTTTGTTTTGCAGAATGCTTGTGTGTTGAATTATATTTGAAAGCTGCTCTTGTGTGTCAGTATAGTGCACATTAATATTTCAGAGACTGAATTTTCACTAATTATTATATGAATTTGAAATGGAAATTCTATCAACTCAGTTTGTATTGCTGGTGTTAATTGTCGTAGTTAAAAATATTACGTATTCCTAGGATTTAGACAGGAAATAGTTTTACATCTTTGATGTCATTTTGTTGGTATATATTTTATACACTGAATTTGCATAACTATGAGTATCCTTGTGGCTCAGAGGAGAAGCTGTTAGTATGGATCTGTCAAACAGTTGTTTTATTAATTTATTCTCAAGGAAAAACCAGAGAGAGTAGCTGAATATGTAAATGAGCAGCTTGTGGTGCTATAACTTGTCAAATAACCATTGATGCAGTATAGCTGAGCAAACTGTTTCACTGTGTGCATATACAGTAGGTATTTCTCTCCAAATTAATATTTGCATTTGAAATATGAGTGTAGTGCAAATACATGAGAAGTATATAACAATTAATAATATTTTGTGCTGGATGTTTACATATTATGTGCTCTGTATTTTAATTCTGAGTGTTATCTGCTTCTTTAATAATTTTGATTTAATCTTCCAAATATATTGATTTAAAGGGATTTATTACTTAATTATTAAGGTTTGATAGACATTTATGTCCTTGAATCTAGTTGGGTTTGGTCAGTAGTTAGTTGGGATTTCTTGAGGTTGCCATTTTGATTTCACAGTCATTATTGATTTCATGTGGCCAATTGTTACCTTTATTACATTAACGAGTCAGTGAAAAAACCTGGCATGTTCTTCAAGGTTTTAGTCTCAGGGATTGCTTTCCATGGTGACTTTCTTCTTCAACCAAAAGGACTTGGGATCCATCCTTTGACTTTGGTTCCACAGACAAAAAAAGGTGCTTCTCAGACTTTTTAAAAGCTCTTCCTCAATTCCTTGCTTTCTTTTGTTCTCCCATTTGTGAATCATTGCCAGCTTACTGTAATGCAGTTGGAATAAGATGAAAAAAGGTCTGTTTTGCACTTTCTTCTTTGACTGCTTGGCAATTTAAGTGTAGTATTAGGAATTTCTAGAAAGTAATACCTTGATACATTAGAAATTACTAAGAAGTTTAGTGTTCATATCATGAATACAAACATGCTCCCAGTATTAATTTCTCATGCTATCCATGTTCTTCCTCTGTTAAAATTATGACTTATTGGGGTTTTCTTTTTAGTTCTTTTTCCAGTGTAGTGAAAAATGTCACTGTTCTAGAAAAGATGTAAGAATAAGCTACCATGCCATGAGGCTCATGGTGTTTTGGAGGAGTTCAGTGTTCCAACAGTGGTTCTGTGCTTTAAGGGGGTGGAGTGAGGGATTTGGAGCAGTGTTGATGCAAAACAAACACAGCTTTATTCCCAAAATGCACCTTTCTTTGACATTTTATAAAAAATGAAGACCTTGTACATCATAATTCGAGGGCCAGTTCTGCCTCAGAAATAGGATGTGTTCCCACTGAACTGTTGCTGTTCTCTGGAACATGTCCTGCCCTCCTTGTAGAGGTGTTCCCAGAGCTTGAGGGTGACAGGGGAGGAGGAGAGGATGAGCTGTTCTCAGCAACCCTTTGCTCTTAGACTTCTTTTGGCTCCTAGCTGGGAGTCAATGTCATTTTACAGCTGCATTTAACTCCCTGCCATCCTGCTCCCCTCGTGCTGTTTGCAGGCAGCCCCTGGGGTCAGTGCCAGCCTGGCTTGTGCAGGAGCTGAGCCCCTGCTCAGAGGGGGAGGGAGCCTGGGAAGCAGTGCAGAAGCAGGAGCCAGGCAGACCTGTCAATGGCTTTTTTT
>VYXF01009087.1:2010468-2034110 GCA_013397295.1 Polioptila caerulea | reverse complement strand
TTTTTTTTTTTTCCCCTCCCTGAGTGTTAATTGTGGTCACAAGAGTTAAGTGTTGCTGTAAAATTAACATCTTGGTATTATGTATTTATTTTCCACCATGTGGCTTCGATGTCAAGTTTACCCAGCAGACAAGTCAAAACAAGATCATTTTTTTTCCTAGCTGCTGCTATGGCAAGTCTCAGCCTGGGAACTCAGAAAATCACGGTGCTCCTTCTAGTTAGCAGCTACTAGGAAACAATAAAGATTTAGGGTTCAGGATTTAATTGGCACTGATGCTGATGCAGGAAGAACAAACTGCACATGGTTTGCTCTTCTGAGGCTTTATTGATTCTTTTTTGAAAGGAAAGCTCTGATGAAAGTAAAAAGAGGCGTTTAATTTGCAAGTATTTCTACACAGTTTTTATTCTGAAATGTGCTTTTCTATCCTCCTCTGTCCCTGCATGGTAAAAGTGCCTTAAGATCTTCTGAATCAGAGACAGATACTGAAAAACAAAAGTGTAAGGTTGTAATTTCTGCTCATTTGGATGGCATTGCAGCTTTCTTACAGGTTAGTTTTACATCTTTCCCAAGGCTAATGTCTCATATGCAGTTGTAAGCATTTTCAAGATAATGTATCAGCACGTCCACAAAATCTCCCTCCCAGGTTCTAGTCTTTTAGTGACCTATTTCCAAGGATCAGATCTGGAATATCAGTCTCAAAGAGGTGGTGATAAAAACAGAAGCTTCCTGTTTTTCTGACGTTGCATTTCCAAAATCTAGAAACAGGATTTTTTTTTTGTTGCTTGCATAACTGAATTTTGAATTTCAGTGAGTAATTGAGCGTTTTTCTTCAGGCATAGATTGATTCTATGCTTTCAGAGTCTACAGCAGGGTCAGAGATGTGTGGCAGAGCTAACTGCAGATGTCTTGGAATGACTTCCTGCTTCCACAGCTTCCTTGCAAATCATGATAGAATCCTTGGGTTATCATCACTTCCAAGGCCACCATAGTAGAACTTCCATTTAATAACTGATCTCTCCATATTTTCAAACAGTTTTGAAAATTTTGGGAAGGAGTGACTTATTTCCCTTCCAATCTCATCTCTCCATTTTCTCCGTAGCTTTGGTGACAGATTACACCCATTTCTCCTGATCTGGAATTTCAGTTTAAAATGCCTGTCATTGTGACACCATGACCAGCAGCTCTTAGCTTTTTGTTGGCGTTCTGCCATCCCTGCCATGTGTTTCCTGCTGCTTTTCAGGAATTCATTTTCATAAGACATCTGCAGGCAAACCTTCTCTGGGACTTCTGATCCATTGGGCTTTAGTAATGGCCTCTTATTTCAAGGGAGGAGGATTTTACAGAAACTATTTAAAATATCCAAAATCAATACAAGATGATGATACTTATCTTTAAAACAGAGTGTCTAAAAACCTTTTTTTTTGCTTTCATCTGGAGAGTTTTAATGTTCCTGAGCTGGTTTTGCTACTGGAGGAGGTAATTCTGTGCCAGATTCCTGTTTTTGTACATTGTAACTCAATTTTTGGTTCTTATTAAGTCAGGACTGCTGTTCTTGCATGTGTTACTTAAAAACACAAAGCTGCAACATAAATTCACCAAATTTATTGTCAGCAGTCATGCCTTCCATGTAACTGGATACATTCATAGCTTTTTGACCCCCTTCTGATGGTTGGTGGGTGACAGCTCGCTGGCAGGATCACAAACTCTTAATGAAATGTTTGTCAGCTTCTATTGATAACATGTGAGCTTAATCCTCACATACCACAGTGTCATGGTGGTGCTGGTCACACTTTACTGAGTGATCAGACTCCTGACTTTTCTCCTAGAAAGCACTTGGCCTGGCAGGAAAGGCTCATTCCCTTCTTATGCACATGTGTGAGTGCTCGAGGGTCGTGTGTCCCATTGATCTGGGAAATTTCTAAGGAGCAACATGGGAGGATGTCTTCAAAACTGTCCAGGTTGTGGTTACTCAAGGCTGGTCTAGTTCCACATACAACAAAAAAAAGTGCTAATAAATCTCTTCTAGTCCTTAAGTCTCTTTAGCCTGCCTGTTACATACATTGATCTATTGGATGGATCTCTAATTAATTTTCTTCTGAGTATTCTCACATAGACAATGAAAGAAGTGATTGTGATTTCACTGTCCTGTTTGAAACCCTTTAAGTCCAGGACATACTCTCTGTGCAGGTGAGTGACCAGTGAAATCTCAGTCCTTTCTGCAAGTGTCCAGCTTGTTATTGCTGGGCTTCAACAGATTTGTCTTCCCTGTCTCAAATCCATGGTCCTGTTGATGGATGTGGGTGCTTGCAGTGCTGGAGGATGCTTGCTTGTCTCCAGTAGGGGATGTTCATCCTAAGAGGGAGAATTACTCCTGGAGACTGCACAGGATACAGCTGAATGACCTGGTTTTTGGTAGAGGACTAGATTCTTGTCTGTTGTGCAAGCTTATTTCCAAGGTGTATTGGATTGTTGTCTGGATATTAGTGCAGAGCTCTCAGACATCACTTAGTTACCCAATAAATGTCATCTCACCCTGTTAGCCATTAGTAGAAACAAAGACATTTGCTGCTTCAAGCAGCACCTCCCTGATGCTAATAAATACCTGTCCTTCCTGGTCTGCTTCCTTTGTCATTGTTGCAGTAAGACAAAAAGATATCTTGGTCTATGTGAAAAATAAGGACTTGGGGTAACTCTCTTGTTGCTGTAACAGAAAAATAAAAAGACTGTGTGGGAGCAATTCATTACTCTTTTCCTTTCAAGCACTTAAAAGAAAAACAGAGCTGAAAATATTTCTTTGGGAGATACTGAAATACCTCATTAGTTCTTTCTTTTTATTGGCTATTGAGGTGACAATTCTGTAACAGGAATGAACGTGAGGATGAATTCTGCTTTGATTTATAGAAATGTGTTAATTTGAGCTGAATAGATCTTTTCAGTTCTTAATATTTGTTGTCTGTGAATCTTGTTTTGTAATACATAGTTTCTAGTTTTATTTTATATAAAGGAATTCTGATGGAGACTACGTTAGCTCAGTGCAGTGTTGGAGGTGTTTTGGGGAAAATGAGTGGCTGAGATTCACTAATCTGTAATTTAAGTATTTTTTTTAATTAAATGGAATAGCGTTCACTGCTTATTTAATAGATACAGAATTGCATGTCAAGCTAAGACTGAAAAGTGTGGAGAAAATAATACGTATGTTTAATTACCTAAGGTAACCTTTATTCAAGTCTTTCCATTTCAGTGGGATGACAAGTTTGCACAGTGGAATCGTGAAAATGGTCAGATAGCTTTATATTAGCTCATTTCCTAAGTGATCATGAAGTTTTCTGTTGTTGTTCTGCAGCAAATGAATGGTGAGCTCTGTAAAGATTGGAATCTGCAGAAGAGGTAACTCCTGTAGTGTTTTGGTCAAACACTAATGAAATTGCATTTAGCTGTATATTCAAGAGGTACTGACTCCTCCATCATGAAACAGCTTTGTGTGTTTCTGGGTCACTCAGACCAGGCTATTCATGAAGGTGGCTGTTGTTGAAGGGACAGCAAATAAACTCATTGCATTGAGAGAGACTCAGCTGTGCACTCCTCTTAGAGGAACAAGATAATGCAGTTTTCTTTTAACATTTTGGAATTCTAAAGGAAAATATGATTTCAATATTGTAGAATTCAACATTGTAGACTACTTATATGTTTAATTTAGGCAGTCCAGGTCTGGAAGCCTGTCCAGTTGAGGAAAAATGCCTGAACCAGAGGTTGCAGGACTGGAGCCTTAGCAGCATTTCTTCTCTTCATAAAAGTCTTGCTTCTTTGTAAAGAAACATTCCTCACTTGAAACGCTTCCAGATACTTTTTTGTATTCAAATTGATCTATAGAGTTCACAGTTACTGTTTATTTTCATTCTCCAGTAACACTTTCTCTTCATCTTCCCATGTCTGCACCTGTGTAGAACTTAGACTTCAAGTTTTCTGGTGTTGCTCTTGGCTTAGTATGTTTGTTTTAACTGTTCCTAATATTTTTCTGCTATCTGATAACCTCACAATTTGAACCCTACTAATTTGCTTTTCCCATCAACTTTTTGTATTCTACAAGTGCTTATGACTCATGTATACTCATTCAAGTACTGACTTGTTTGGGGAAAAGACTTAAAAGAAAGAAGAGCCACAGAGAATGCAGCTTGGGCTTTTTGGCCAGGTTGCAGCTGCTTTTTTCAACTTGATTCCGTTTTCTGAGGAAATGTGGTTAAACATTTTAAAATACACTAAAAGCAGTATTACTCATGAAACCAAAACAAATTTGTGTGACTCCTTTTGGTAGACATAAAAATCTATATTTGGATTGTACCTTGGCCTGAGTCATTTTGTTCACTTGATGGAATTTCATCTCTGCTTCACTCACAGTCTTGGTGTCTTTAACTTCTTAAAATCCTGGTGCAGATCAATGTTCACCTTACGGTGGAAGAGGAAGGCAGGGCTTTAGTTGGCAAATACTATAGATGGCAACAAGAAAGGTTCTTGTCCCTCATTCAGAAAACTCACTTTATGTTTTCACCTGTACTGCCATTACTGTTACACTGAAAACTGTCAGTAAAAAGTGAGAGGTAGAGGTCTTCATATTTTTGTATGTTTTTAGTTCCTGTGCTAAAAAACAAAAGCAAGTCTAATACCTGATATCTGGTCATCTTCTTGCTTTATTTTTTAAAATAATTGTTTGTTAGAAACCTGTTTCCTATTGACTTTGAATAAAAATATCTAGCTTTTCTATGATGTAACAATAAACTTTTGGAAGCTTTAAAATTGTTTCCAATGAAATTATATTTGAGACACAAGTTCAGGGAAGCAGTGCTTTAAAATAATATGCTTCATAACTTTTATTCTACATCATATAGAAGAAAATATATAATTTTTAAACATGTTAAATATGTTCTACATGAAAGATTTTCCTCTATCTTATTAAGTAAAGGAGGGGATTTTTTGGGTGGAAGATCCCATAGTTAAAGATGTAAACCAGCAATTTCTTGCTTCTATAGCACAACATAGTTCAGAGCTGAGATTAGAGAAACCCTGTAGAGTGGCTAATACTTGAGGGCATCCCCAGCTAGAAAAGTATGTGAATTTAGGCATGGGAGGAAGGAAGGATCTGCTTTAAATTTAGTGTAGGGTCACTGAGTCTTAATGATAGATTAAACAAGGGAGGTGGAATAATGAATAGGGGTATGCAATGTGTAGCACTAATACCAGAAGTCCATGGTTTTCACTGGTTATTTAATGTCTTTTCCCATATGTTTCTGAATAGAGCAGGTTATGGCAGGGATGAGCTAAGGAATAGCTTTGTTAGTGGATTGTTAAATAGATTGAATTCTCTTTCTAAAAATGTATATGTATATAGGAGAGCTGCTTGTTAGTAGTATAATCGGGCACCTTAAACATGTATATACTTTTCTATGAGCAATATTTGTAACTGTATTTGCAATTCAGGTGTGTATGTTGATATTCTTAAACCCCACTGTGAAGGTTTGTCTGCAATTCTTTTCCATTGGTAAAGCAGAAATCAATTTCAAATTACTTCTGAATCTTGTCGATATAAGAACCCAATAGAAGTTTTGGTTTGGTAGACACTGATGGAATGGAGGAAGTACCCAGCAATGTTTTTGTTAGTAGAAATTTGACTGACAGCTCAATGAACATTGTTTTATAGTTTGAGTTCAGAATAACATGAATAGAATATCTATTCCAATACAACCACATCCAATAATTTATTAAATTCATAGTAAGAGTGACTGAGAAAAGATATCACAGTTTCCTTTAGAGCTGACTTCCTGCAGAGCTTTCACATAAAAGTCTGCCAAATATTGATACCAACAACTGAAGTGAGCCAAGCAAGTCAGCACTTGAGTTACTGATGGGTTTCTGGATGACCCATCTTCAGTTTTTATGGTGATCATAGCAGAGGGTCTGCAGAGAAAATGCACGTTGCACTTAATTTTTGCTTTGGGAAATTAATGTAATGCACAAGACCTTTGTATCTGTGGCTCATCTTCCTTTTAAATGCACCTTGTGTGTGCTGGTCCTAGGAATAAAAGGGCTGCAGAGCAAGTCTGCCCATCTCTCCTTAGTAAGCAGCAGTTTTGCTGGGACGTTTAAGTGTAAAAGTGGAGGCAAGAGAGAAGTAAAACACTGAAGTTAGAGGTACTGGAGAATTTCTTTATGTGAAAGTTCTTCCCAGCTCTCTGCATGACTGTGCAACTTAGCTTCATAAAGTAAATAGATTAAACTATGTTTCATATAATGTGTAAATTTGTAAATACTTTATAATTATTGACCATTTACAAAAATTTGGAATAGATTTTATATTGTCTCTAGGAGCAAGAGAATATGGTCTCTCCCAAAAACTTATTTTATCAATTGTCTAGAGAACAAGTAAAAATGATGAGAAAATTCTGATTTTGTGTAGTTCTCTGTCTTACACCAAAATTGGTAGGCTTATCACTTAAAATAAGGATTGCTCTGAAGCAAATGTGGGTTATGCATTTTTTAAGACTGAATCAGTTTCTATTTTGAAATGTAGTTGGCTAGGAGTGGAGGAAGATACTGTTAATCAGTGAAATGTGTTTGGGAGTGTATTTCTTGAAGTCATAATCTGGGATTTGGGGGAAGTTGTAGGATTCCTTCTGTCATTGAACCAAAGGGGAAAGAAACTTTGAAGAGTGAATGTTTTGGTTGGGTTTTGGTTTTTTACCCCTTTCCCCCTAAGTGATGCTCTTTACTATGATTAAATGAAGTAAGAATTGGGCCTTTAACTTCCATTCTTCTCCTTACTGGTTCCAAAAATGACCATTTTTTTAACCATTCATTGGTTTGAGTGATTACTTTTGAAATCCCTGAAATACTTTTGAAATCCCTGATTACTTTTGAAATTCCTTCCCAAGGAAGGAAGTGACCAAAGACCAATTTATGTATTTATTAGGCTTGGGCTGTTGCAGAGCAGTTCCCTTTTAAATGAAGATGGGAGTGTTTGACTAGAAATATTTTTGTCTAAATTTTTCTTTTGTTCTGAACATGACAGCTGTGAAAATGTAACAGAACTTATTTCCATGGCAAAAGTCACATCGACTCTCTCTTTAATTTCCAGTGATGATTCAGACCCTAGAAATAATCTTTAATGTCCTTAAGAGTGGGAGCCTGACTATACCCACAAGAGTCACTGTGCTATAAATGAATATATGCACAAATCATGTGGACAAGGTGGACCAAGCCTATGTAACAGGCATGGAGCTTTAATTCATATTTTATCATTACCTGGTAGTGTCAGTATCTTCTGGTAAGTCTTAGAGATGTTAGGATGGACAGAAAGGGTATTTAATAGTTGCAATTGTGTTTTCATACCACTTTTGATTAGCTTGGACCAAAGTTAATGCTCTTGGCACATAATTAACTTCATGACCAGTAAGTATTTGGCAATCTCTCGACATTTCAGGACATAAAATCAACTGGAATTGGGACCTTGGGGGTAAAAATGTTAGAAACTGTATTTACCTTTCATATTCCAGCTGAATGTTTTGCCAAAAGAGTAGTTGCCTGTTGATGGTGATCTGGTAATGGATGTGGAGCAGTTGCCTGTTGTCTTTCATAATGTGCATAGAGGTCAGTTAAAAGTTTCCATGGAGCAGTGCTGGCTCATTTAGGGAGCTTATAAATGGCATTTTCTCAAATGGCCATTCCTACTGAATGGAAAAACAATCTTAGGACTTCAAAATGTATCTTCTGTGTCAGTGCATATCAAACAAACAAGCAAACAAACAAACTTCAGGTATTATCAGCAGCTTTACTTTGTTAGTAGAAGTGTTTAAGGAGTTTTCAAATAAATTTGTAAAATTGTTTTGGCAGTAAGTCTTTGTTGTTTGATCTCTTTTAACCCTAATCACATCTTCCTTTCAATCTCTAATGTCACAGCCAGCTCACACTCTTAATTCTTTCATACCCCATTTCAACCTCATGCTTGTGTGCTGCTAAAATGATTTTTTAAAAAAAAAATACTCATGTCTCTTGCCCCAGTTTCTTAAGAATGTGTTTTCCCTTTTCCTTCTATAGGAATTTGTTTCTTCTTCTAACCTTCTATTAAAAAAATCAAAGGGTCATGCAGTTTAAAGTTCAGAGGGGATTATCACAATTAGGTCTCCTAGGCACTACAAGCAATGAATAATAATAATTATGTGAGCTGAACCTTTGCACAGTGCAGGCCATATAGCAGCACCCAGAAACTTCAGCACCAAGTTCAGAAGATTGCACCTTGTATTTAGCAATAATGCTGCTCCTGGATAGCTGATTTCAGGAATTTAAAGCTGGACATCAGCAAAGAAGTTTCTTTATTTTGCAGAATTAAAACATGCATGTATGCTGTCAGAAAACTGAGGCATTGAGAACTAAACCCACATTTTAAAGGCAGCAAGACATCTGTATATAGAATTTTAACATAGTGTATAATATAATATTATGAATGTACTTAACATTTGCCACGTGCTGCAGCCCATGAAAAGGCTGATTCAAGGCAGTGGCAAGAAGTAATATCTGGTAGCTTGAAGAGAGCTCAGATTAATTCCCAAAATTGTCTGGACAGGAAGCTGAGGTTGGAAAAATATCTTGTTAAGTTTTTGAGGGAACATCTTATGTGCTTGAGGCACCCATCTTTTCAGATTATGTTGTAGGTATGTTTGTATATATATATACATGTATATGTATTGTGTGAGGCAATCAGAAATTTACACATCAGAAGATTCTGTAAAGTTTAGCTGTAGCTTTGCTTTTATTTTCTGTTTCAAAATTTGCAGGTTTTAACTAAAATTACACTAGTATTACCTAATGAACCATTTTATTGGTTTATTAGGTAACCATTTTAACCATTTATTATAATAAATTTATTAGGTTGTAATGGTGAGATACACACTTGGCACAGATCCATTAAAAAAGGTCAAATTACATCCAAAAAGGGTTGGTTTAAAAGAGGCTTAAAATATGAGCTCAAATTATTGAAATAGGGGATAATGAAGTATGAATAATTGTGAAATCTGGGAAAAGAATTGATTCACAATATTATTTCTATTCCTGAAAGGAGGCTGCCAAACACTTCTTTGCAAAAACTTATAAAATGTAATGCATCTTAAATGTTATTACATGTAATGAATTTTTAATAACCTGCTCGTTCCCAAACTGGATCAACATCTGGTAACTCCTGGCTGACAAAAATTTCAAGAATTATTTGAATAAGTGTTTCAGCTCAGAGCTGCAGTGGCTCAGTGAGGCTGTGGAGTGAGTGGGTGATGCCATGGAAGGTCACAGCTGTAGAACAAGAGCACAGAGCACAGCCAGCCAGCTAAGGAAAAACCAGTTTATTTTCTGAATTGAGGACATTTAAAGTTTGCCAGTAGTGTTTCACAGAAGTTATTTGGAGTAGCTGCACCCATCAAGAATGGATATAAATGAAATGGAATTAATTGGGGTTTTTTTGGGTTTTGTTTGATGACACTTTAGGATGGATGTAAGTGCTTGGTTGGGGAGTAAAGAACCCACACACCTTTCTAGGAATGGTGCTAGTTCCTCGTATTTAGTGCCTTATTTTCCTAAATGAGATATTTTTGCTAAACTACTTTGGTGAATCATCTCTCTGTTAAGGTTACTGTCTGCTTACAGATCCTTTCTCCTGAAGGTTTTCCTCTCTCTCCCATTTTAAAACACACAATAGCCAAGTAATACATTAACTTTGCATTTCCTTACCTTGATCTGTCAAAGTATTTACCAGTTTCTCCCTGCCTCATCTCTCAAACTGAACGTGGTGTTTGCATTAAAATATTCCTTTGATCCCTAGACACATAAAGTTCTTATTCCACCTTCTCAACCATGAGAGGCAAAATTGAAGCACTTCAAACTCTCTTCTAAATACTGAAATGGAAGATTTGGAAACATCAGAAAATATGTTTGCTCTGTGTTTAATATTATATAATCTTGGTTTGAACTCTTATCAGCAAAATGTCACCAAAAATTGCACATTATTTTCCAGATCTGAGTTAATTTGAATAATTTCACCAAGCTTTTTAATGAAGATACAGGCCCAGTATTTACTGAGTGCTACAGTACAATGCAAGCCAGTTTTGACATAGTTTAAACTGGGTTTATTTGGGTTCAAACACTGTTCCATACACTTTGAAGTTGGATGCATTAGTGGCATTTCTGTACATGAAATATGTTTAATTTTAGAAAAATGGTACACAAAATCTTGGCATAAAATTTTCTATTGGTTTTGTGTGTGGGTTGTATCTCACTGGTGAATTCTGCTTTGGATGTGGCTGATGTACAATGGACATTCAGGTTCTCTTAGGGCCTTTTGGAAAGGCCTGAAATTGCATATTGCCTTTAATTTGAAAATGAAACAGTCCTGAGTGGGAAGAGAATCCTACTTTCATGAGCTATGTATGTTTTGATGCTTTTATTTATTTCATTTTTGCTTGTCATAATAGAAAAGCAAGTAATGTTTTTTGGACATTGCATTAAAATCAATTATATTAGAATGGAATGCATTTCTGTTCTGCATTAAACAAGAAACAACGTTTCAGAGCTTTAGCCTGCTAGGTGGGAAAACTTAATAAATGCAGATGTGAATATTTTCAGAGATATTAAAAGCAAAAATAGTAATTAAAGGAAGAGATATGAAATAAAAAAATAATTAGAAAATGTATTTTAGTAAAACACAGTGGAGTTCCTGTGCAGTTTATAAAATTGATGAATCACAACTGACTTTTGGCTGATAGGCTTGGGCAGGTGAGGTTTTCTTTTGCATTCAGTATAGATTTAAAATGTTTACATTGGAAGTGATTTTTTTTTCCTTTAGATTACAACAGAGTGAATTGAATATGTGTAAATGTAAATAGCACAGTGAGTCTTCCTTAGAGAGGCATAAAATTTGTGAGAAGCAGATGCTGTTATTTAAAAATAGCCCAATCCTGACATCTTAATTCATTACTTGGAAGCACTCTATAATTTAAACTTCAGTCAGCTGCTAGAAGGAGATGCAGGTTATCATTTGATGCCTTTAGAATTGCACAATTATTTCTAAAGTAAAACTTGCACTAAAATTAAAATTGCATTATTTAAATAGCCTTTGTTTTTTATGTTTTAGTGTAGTTTATTGTATTTTGTATTGGAAATATAAGAACACCAGAAAAATTATGAGTGGAGCAGACTTAGAACCTTTCCCTTAAGTGAGTCTTTGGTAAAGTAACCTGAGAGTTCTGGTTTGGGAAGACCAAAGAGTTCTGGTGGCTCACACAGTGCTCTACATTACTATATGTGAATATATCCTACCTGTGGGTAGCTGGCTAAAAATTACTTTTAAAGTTAAGAAAGTTTAGAGTTAAAGTTTAAAGTTAAAGTTAAAAGTAAAGTTACTTTTTAAGTTAAGTTTAAAGTTGGTTTCTCCTTTGGCTTGTGATATCCTTTTCCTGATATAATGCAAAATCCTTTTTCTCTGCTCTGAGAACATTTTAAATAGAGATTACTTGTTTTGGTTTGTCATTTTCCCTCCTAACTTCTTCAGTTTGTGTCTTGTGTTTTTCCGTGGACCAAATCTATTGCGATAGGTTGTGGCAGAGGTGCTGATTCAGAAATTCCTTCTCTCTAGTTTTGCATCTCTATATTTTTAATAACTCTCTTTAGTCCACAATTAACTGAAATCACCCTTTTATCTAACCAATCTTTTTGCTCACAGCTGTTGATAACATCATTATCTTTCCAAATTCACCATAATGTCACCTTGGATGCTTCTCTGTGCTTGGTGGGTTCTGCCCCTGCTTCCCATCCATTCCTGCCAGATTCCCAGTGCTCTTTGCTGTCTGTTGGAATTTTGCCTGGCAGAGATGTTAAAGGCTTTCACCTATCATCTTTAAGCCTATCCCTTTAGCTGAGTTTGCCTCCTTTCTTTCCATCTTTCTTCACCAAAAGGCTTCTCCTTACTTCGAAGTTCTTCCTGGTACTGCCCCATCCATCGTTGCTGTCCCCTAAAAAATTCTGGTTACTTGTCTTGACTTCCTCTCTGTTGCAATGTCAAAGTCAAGATTTCTGCTGTACCATCAGTGCCCCATGCAACCTTGGACTGTCTGCATCTGATCTCATTTCTCTGCATCCCCCAACTCACATTCCACATTCCTCACAGTCCTCTGACTTTATTGCTCCTTTTGTCTGCCTTTCATGCACTCATTTTTGCACTGTCTTTCATGCTGCCTATGTGCCTGGAACAGTCTTTAGCATCTCAGCCAATTTACAGCTTTGCATAAATTATATTTAATAATAAGACTAACAAAAGTTCATTATGTACATTATTTCACTTAACTTTGTACCTGCATAAGCGGAAAACAGCCTGAGGGAAACCACTGTTAAACTTGGTTGTGATTTGTTGTAATTCAAAGATACAGATTCAGGCATGAGAGTTCTTCGATGATTCAGCATAAATTTAATTTTTTTAATCATTTAGTAAGTGTTAGATCTTTGTTTTTTGAGAGTAGGTTTCAGATTTTTCTAAATCAGAGATGAGAAAATAGCTACCTCTTCCTGCTAAGTGCAATCACCAGAAGGTTGTTGTCATCACAGTACCTGGTACAGACTTTTTGCCCTGCGGAACATTTTGCTACACTTTATCCTTACTAATATGAATGTGGCAGGACTTTGAATGTTGGATTAGGTTCATATCTGCAAACAAAGTGTATCTTTTGTGTTTAACCTTGCTTTCAAAGCAACATGTTCATCTGTTTAAAGAGACCAGTGAAAGACAGGAAGGTAACGCTCTGCCTCTTATCTGGGAAGTTTCCTGAGTGTATTGGCTACTTTGACATATGGGTTTTCTTAAAATATTCAAAGTTATTTAATATTTTAACTCCCTTCTAAAACCAGTGAAAATGAGCTGAAGGTTAAAACTTCAATGATTTTCCAGCATCAACATATAACTGCAAGGCAGGGCATTATGCAGGAATTATACTTAATTTTCCAAGTAAGACTGCATCTAAATATATGGGCTATTCTTTCTTTTTTTTTTTTTTGTTTATTTAAATGGTTGTATTGATACTGTTTACAGCTGAGTAGTGAAACCAAATAGATGTGCCTTTAATTTGTTTTTAAATGATCTCTTATATTCTGGAGATGATAGTCTGAAGGGTGGCTGCCATAGTAATGTGCCAGTCACCATGGCATCTGAACATTATGAAAAGACATTCTGGGCTGCACAAAGACAATGCCACCAATTCGTGTTTCAAACTGATCAAAAGTGCAGGACCAAAAAGTTTGCCAATAGATGTAGCTCAGTGGATGGCACTGCAATTTAGAGTTTGCTTTACACAAAAAACATTTCAGTCCTCCTCTCAATGCCAAGTGAATTTATAAGTAAATTTCTTAACACAGATTTTGTCCATTTGCTATGCTAACTTTTTCCAATTGTGTGAAGAGTGTGGCTGTAGGTTTTTGTGCCCAGTGAAGGAGCAGTTTACAGTTGTGCTTTATATGAATCTTTAGAACTTTTTCCTCCTCATGGACTTTTTCACTTTAAACTGAAATTAAGTCAGTTAATGAAGAAAAGGGGTATTCTATAATCAACTGGTGAATATTCTAATCTCTAAAACATTTTACAGTCTGCTTTCGTAATAGCGTTCTAATTATCAAAGAAACCAAAAAATCAGATCACTATTTAAAAGCAAGCTTATTTTATCTTAAATAATTGATTTTGGCTTGTTGTTTGAAAGAGGGCTGCTTTGGCATGAATTCCAAATCCAGTTATGCTCTTAACTCAAGCAGTTTGTTTAATCAAACATTACTCTAATCAGTCTTACATGGTCCCCTACCCAGCCAGGCCTGCCTGTAACAACTGGTTTATTCTGCGACGAGTTGCTCAACAGATGTCATTGTGGTAGAATAATGCAGCAGAATACTTGGTGCGTTGGCTGAAATTGCTTCAACTTTGATCACTTTTGTCCAGCACATCAGTCTGGCATTGTGCTTTATACCAACATAACACTTTACCCCGAGCATGCCTTTCAAGCTTAGAATAGCAGAGGAATGTTATTGAATTCAGTGCAGTTACAGATGAGTTAATGAAAGAAGGGAAATACTGTTTTTTTCATAATGCCTTTCTGTTGTGCTTTGGAATTAAAAGGGAATTTGAGGAATGTGACTTCCGAGTTATTTATTTTTACTTCTGAAGGCTTTTTGAAAACAATATTATGTAGTGTCCTATTGATCCCATGTTTCTGTAAGTAAGTTTCACTTGTTATTTAAAAATAGCGCAATTTAGAGTTTTATATTGTGAAAATAATAATATGTTTTATATTGTGTGTAGCTGGAAAATAAATATTTCACAGGGACAGTTTATGCTGTTTTTTTAATGCAAGAAAACAAAACCATCAAGACCTGTGTTCTCGTGATCACACAGACCAGGATTGTTACATTTTGGGTTGTTGTGGGTTCAGTATGAAGCAACATTTCTTTACAAAGCCACCAAGGACACTATGAGGAAGCACTAAAATGAAGTCCACTTGAATTGCTAATAGATACTTCAGTATTCTCAGTCTTAAAGGCTTGGTGTTCTTGTTTCAATTTTTTTAGTTAAAATACAGTTGTAATTTTTTTTTTTTTTTAATTGAAGCATAGTTCCCAGGTCGGTCTCTCTGCAAAAACTCCTGTACAAAACCAATATTGACATAAAAGTTACCATGTGTACATGAAATCTACCAGTTTTAGGAAAAAATGGAGAGATATCTTAATGATTCTAAAACATACAGTGAATGCATAGCTGAGCTGAAAATCTGAGCTCAGCTTATGATACTGAAATGTCCAGGTAAGAAACCCACATGGTCTCACTTTCATTCTTTAGTGAGGTACAGGCTCAAGAGTTGGGAGTGTTGTATCTTACTGTTGGAGAATAAGTTGAAGCTCTTCTTTCCCACTCACCTTTGCAGAATATTTATATTCAAAAAGCTTTAAACTGATAGTATTGAAATTATTATCTGTGTAGCCTGTGTATTAAATCTGTCCAGAAATGTGAGACAGTGCTTCACAGTTTTTCCTATGGGTCATTTTATTAGCATGAAATAACTGCTAGTACTAAAAATAATGAGAAATAGCAACAATAATTGAAGGGAAGATCTGAAAATACAGTGAGATCACTGTACTTTGTGGTGGATCTCAATATGCCCTGAATGTTCTCAGTTGTGGATATTTGTTGACAACCTCGTGAATGTGCCATTAAGAATCTTTTGAAGAATGTGGTCCAAATCAGCATTTGTGAGGAAGACCTTGTGTGGAAATTCCTGCCTTGCCCCTAACCCTCCTTAGGATCTTTACAGTGATTAGAACAATTGTTTCAGTGGTTAATGTCTGCACATGTATTCCATCTATTTATTGTTGTGCAGAATTTAAAAGAAAGGATCCATGGAGAAAGGATCCAGGGAAAGTTTTGGTGCTATTTCATGATGTAAAAATATTTTTAGATGAAAGTCTATTGCCAGATGTTTCATATACATCCTGTCCTAAAAATAAATGACAAATTTTAGGGGACCATATGTACTTTCCATATGTTTATATTACTTTACCATGGAGTCAAACCTCAGCTGTGCTTCAGTGCTGAAGAGATGTCAAGAACTGATTAAGAGGTAGGATCAAATGATATAAAATGCCTCTCTTACTGTATTTTCTTCCTAGGAATGGTAGTGTAGAATCGTCTTTCATTCATTTCTGGAATATGAAACTTTTATCTGCATGGATTGTGTTAGCATTTGCCATTTTGGCAAATTTCAGCTTTCTTTTTGATTATTGCAAACTATTTTTCTGTTCAGAAAAAGTTGTTAACCCAGAGTAAGTGCACTAGACTGCAGTCAAGGTGCTAGCTCAAAGATCTTTTCCTGCTGACAGTTATAATATAATAAAGTTATTTTTTTTCATTTTGTGGAACTTTCAGTAATTCTCATAGCAGAAGTTAGAACACAATTAATTGTTTATTCCCTGTTGACAAGTGAACAAGTGAAAATCTGAAGAAGGAATCAAAGGACAGTTATTGGAGGAGCCTTGTCATTTGCTTTAAGTCAAATATTATCCATCTGCCTTAATATCTTTTGGTTTACCGAGTTCTTGTGTTTGTTAGTGTTGGACTGTGCAGCCCTTTTGGAGCCGAGATCAGGATGCAGAACTTGTGACTTGCTCAGATATTTTGCCTGGAGAATGGTCATACAAAATATTATTTAGAAGTGTCTAACCTTATTTTTATCTCTTTGAGAGTGTTTTTCTGGATGCAGTATAGATTGTTGGGGTCTGTCTAGACCTTTGCAAACATGGGAGGACCTTGTATTCCCATGTAGCAGTTTTATGAAAGGCAAACAAAAAATAAACCAGGTTGGATGGGGCTCTGAGCAACTCTGGTGTAGTGGAAGGTGTCTCTGCCCACGGCAGGGGGTTGGAATGAGAGGATCTTTGAGGTTCCTTCCAGCCCAGACCATTCTGTGATTCTTATGAAAATCCCCCATGGCTCGCTGGAACATTTTATTCACAGTTTTGGTCCTGCTGGGCAATATTTACATTGTTTGTGCAGTCTTTATGTTCAGGTGTAAGACATTATTCAGAATGTAAGATACCACTCTCTATCCTAAGTACCAAAATACATCTTTCTGTGATTTAAAGAATTCTTTATCACAAAACCTCTGATAAAACTTGCCTGCTTTTCTAGCTGTGGTAATGATATAATGGAAAGAGTTTTATAACCCTTGTATTTTGTAGTATTCTTCCTTTAGTCAAAATTTTCAATTCTTTTTTCCCTTCCCTCCCTTCCTTCTGTTAACCATCATGTGAGGTAATTAACAGTAGCAAGTCTAATTTAATAGCATGAGAAAAGAGTTGATGTAAAAATTTATTACTTAGGATTTTGTTAAAAAATATTTGAAATGTGTTGTATTAATTGAAAATGTGCTTATTAATTAATATATTCAAGTTTAATATACTCATTTTTATTTTTGGACCCCATTTAAGAAACTTATGCAAAACTCATTGTATTTCTTATTTGATAAGATTTTCACCCAATATTTTCAGGTGAAAATTAACCAGCAAAACATGCAGCAGAATTTTTGTTATTACCTTCTGATCCCCTTAACTTTTTTCATTACTTTGTAATAGTTTTTAGTTGGAATTTATTTTTTTTTGCATGTTTAAAATGCTGAGGTAATAATGAATAATTTTAAATGGTAATTTTTAGATCTTAACATTTTTTTCTTCAACGCAGTTTCTTCAGTTGCTTTTGTCTGTGCAAACCTGCTGATCACATCTGAATCGAGGAGCATTGAAGGAATCAGTTTTATACAATAACCAGAAAAAATAAAAAGCTTGTGGCTGTGATGAAAACGCTGTTTGGCTGCCTTTTTTAGAGCAAGTTCTGATTTATTTTTATTTTTTTTCCAGGTAAAGCGGAATGTGTACGACCTGACCAGCATCCCTGTCCGTCACCAGCTGTGGGAAGGTTGGCCTCCTTCTGCCACAGATGACTCGGTGAGTTCCTTTGCTTCTCATCTCTTTCCTTCCTAGGAAAGGCTGATTTTACATGGATTTTTGATTGGAATCACTCAGTAGCATTCACTGTCTCATATGCAGTGCCTTAAGCTTACCCACATTCGGAGTCGTGTCGTGGGAGATAGGAATGCTCAGGATTTGCATGGCTGAAGCTCAGGGAGGTGATTTCTGTGTATCAAATTCAGTGCATGTGTCAGACAAAAGGAGATGTTCTAGACTGCAGCAAAGCTGCTCAGCGTTCTGAAGTCTATTGGGGGATTGACCCTCAGGCCAAGAGCCCTGATTTTTATGTGTGCTCTGAGTGCACATCCAGATATTTTTCGCAGTACATTCACTCACCCAGTTCATGCTCAAGCCTCTGCCTGGCTTCAGAGCAGGAGTTTTTCCTGCTGAGATCAGTGAGGAGTCACCACCAGTGACAGAATCCACTGACTCAGAATTGCCCACAAACTCATGAAATTGTGGCACTTACCTGCAGTATCCCATTAAATATTAGACTTCCTTCCTTGCATGGTCATCCTTACAGTGTGTTTTATAGCATGTCTTTCAGTTTTGCTCAGGTAATTTTCTTCTGCTAGTATGTTCCCAGTGGCAGCTAGTGATGTCTGCTTTTCTTTAGGAAAAACCCCAACCATTCCACTAAAAATATGCCTAAAAAGGTGAAATAATTAAGTAGTTATGTTGTGTGTAGATTCTGTAACCTGAGGAAAATGTAGAAAAATTAAATATTTTATTGAACCTGAATGTTCTACAAAGTGAAAATGAATTTGGAGTTTGCTTTCTTACATATTGCCATTATCTACCAAGCATTACTTTCCTGTCCCCATTTCTGCTCTCTTCTTGTGAAGGGAGAATTGCTTTTTGAACATGACTGTAGCTTTTTTTGCTCTGGCTAAAGGATTTATCCCAATTTTTAAAAAATCCAAAAGGCAAAAGCTGTCTGAATTTCCAGTACTTGTGAGATACATCTGTGGTGGTGTTCACAGAAACAGTATTTGAGAAAGGCAGGTAAATCTCAGTCCCTATATTCGAGGGCATATCTGAGCTGATGGAGGTAAGGTCTGAAATAACAGAATGGTGTCATGTGGTAATTACAGGCTTTGAAATCTGGATCCATTTTAACATTTTATTAGTTTACATTAGCCCAAAAAAATAATTGGAAACTCAACACTTGTAATCTGTTTTCCCACAGCTGTTAGGTTTTCTCGTATTTTTCCCCCTCCTTTTCTTTTGAGTAGGATACCTCACATGTGTAAAGCTCATGAATCTGCTTTAAATCTTTTTTTTACAAGTGACATTGTTGCAGGTGAATTTTTCCCCTTTTCATCTTTAATGAAATGGGTGAATGTTGAGTCATCTGCTCTGAAGCAGATGAGTCCTCGAAGCTCGCTGCTCGAGTCTGGTGGAGCTGGAACTTGTCAGCTGTGTAAACAGATTTGAGTGTGTTGCCAACAAAAATACAATTAATTTCTGTCTAAAATTAGAGGCCATAGCTTACTATTTATAAAGATTTAATGATAGCAAAGACTATCTATGCTCCTGTGATCTGAACTTCTTTTTTCCCAAATTAGAAGTATTCGGTAATAATTACTTCAGTAATTAATGATGATCTCTTGAGTTCAGTGACAAATTTTTAAGATCACTTTTTCTGTCACGAGTTTTTAATTTGCTGTCTTGTAGGGTACTCCACTGCAATTAAGGAGTTAAAGAAAGACTTGATTAAAATACTTTTTCATTTGCATGTTATGCAGCATAAGAAATACTTTGTAATACCACAGGAGGTTTTTTCAGTGCAGTTCTCGTTAACCTTTGGCTTAGCAAACAGGACAACTAAATAGACTTGGCATAATTGGATTCCTGTATCATCTTGAGTCTCTTATGAACCTGCCAGACTACAGTCTTCTGACATTATCAGGAAATTTAGTGGAGTCAATAGTAATTTAAAACATTGTTGCTTCGTCTCCCTTCAGAGTTGAGATACGTTCTCTGCTTGTGCTACCTAATGGAATCTGGGATACTGTATGAATTGTCAATAACTCTTTCAGTCCTTGTGCACACTTTCACCAGGGAAATGGGTATCAAAACCTCCCCATGCAGGAGAATGTTTTTGTGCTGTGGCACTTTGATTGTGGGAAACAAGGCGTGCACAGGCCGTGCAAATCTCGTTTCACCGTTCGGCAAGGACAAGTTTTAGCTTTTATTGAGTCTCAGTAACTTTAATGCTTTAATGCCACAAATTATGTCTGTTCTGCTCATTAAAGTTCAAAGTAAATGTATGAGTTTTAACTCATTCCTTTTTTTTAACTGTGTTTATGTAAGTAAAACTTAAATGTATTCAAAATGTTAACTTATCTATTTTTGTGCGTATAGCATCAAGTGATACAGTGAAGTCTTGAAAATAATCCTAGAAAATAAAAAAAACATAATTATAATTAACTTTAAATACATTCACAATATGTTCTCAGTTTTTAATTTGGATTTTGCAGCAATCTTAGCATTGCAGAGTTTGTAAGATGAGAGCCATGCCAGAATGATTTAGTAAAATTTCTGAAATTTATTCAACTTTTTTTTGCTGTGTTGGCCAAACTTTTGAGCTTTCACTGATAATTCTCACTAGTCAATTGGAATGAGCAATTTTCAAATGTGTTCACTGTAAAAATAAAATCACAGATCAGTTGTAGGTGATGTTTTAATTACAGTTTTTACATGGAAGCATTGTGATTTTATTTGTATGTATGGGTGGCTTCTTTTGGGGGTGTTAGTTTTACATGTATATGTTTGAGGTAAAACTTTTTTCCCCCATGAGGTCACTGGGTTTGGATTTATTTCAGTAGAATGAGTTGCTGTCTGTGTTGTTTCAGTGGTTTTTTGGTAGCATGGAACAACACCCAATAGAGGAAGGAGGAGAGAGTTTGCTTTCTTGCTGCTTTTTGTTCTTGGTATTTAAGCCACAGTTTTTTTTCTTAATTGGTTCATTGATTTAAGTCATTTCAGCGCAGCGGTGAGAGATCCTGCTTCTTGGTAAGTAACGGCAGTGAGCTTGTCAGAATGGAACATATTTCTGCATCAAAAAGAAGTGAAAGTGCTAGGGTGAGGTTTGAGGAGGGGAAAGGGGAGAGAGGCAGAGCCAGGAGATGCAGTGCCCGGTGCTGTTACTGTGCCCTGGCACACGGATCCCACCCAGGGGGACTCAGCATCCAACCTCCGCCGGTAACGCTCTGCTGCCAGCACCACGCAGGTGGGCAAGGCCTTGGATCCTCATTGCACATCAAGGAACTCCCCTTCCCCTCAGGGCAGGTGAGCCATTGGGTGTTTGCTTGGGCAGAAGAAGGTGCACACTGGTGAATTACCCGGCTGTGGTGCCGAGCAGCCGCATTTCAGGCAGGACAAATGCGTTGCCACTGACACGTTGAGGCTCTGCCTCATCCCTTGGGAACACAGCTGCCTTATCCTCTGTGAACAGGAGCATCTTCCCTTCTGTGGTGGCTGTAGCAGATGTGGTTGACATTCCTCAGCTGAGTTTATTAGAGAGTTCTGGGCTATAAAAAAAAAATCTCAAACGCTTATGGGTGATCTAATTAGCATCGCTGTTATATTTAGCTGTTTCATTGCAAAATACCAAGCGTGGCATCTGCACAAACAGAAATTAGGAATGCTGATAAATAAGGTTCTGGTACAAAGTGAAACCATTTATGACGCTTTTTGGCTGATCTCCAGGTTTTTGAAGAGGTTGAGTATTAAGCATCTGAGTAATTAGTATTTGGGAGTATATATTTCTTTCCCTTTCCAGGTCTTAACAGTTCTTAACAGAAAGTTCATTACCACATGCTGTCATTGTGATATGAAAACAAGTTGTGAGGTTTACATTCGCTGGCTGTTTAATTGTAATGGATGCCATGTCTGCATTTGCTGCATCATTTGGAGTCTTCCCTCTGGAACTGATTGAGTAAAGAATGAATAGTCCTGACAGAGCAAGTGCCCACTAATCAGAAGTGTAAAATTTGCTATATTTAGATGAAAATACATACCTCATTAGGAAACAGTCTGCTTTTTTTTCTCTGTAATATTATCATAACCATAATTTGCATTTTCTGTAATTTTAATGACTTTGTGTGTTACTTTCATTTTGTGATTCTCATCAATCACTTGCAATATAGTAGAGTGGATCTGGTAGGATTCTTTTATTTTAGATACATAGAAGAATACTTGAAGTCTGTTTAATTGTGTGGGTTCAGGAGTATGGTAAAGTTTCAATTTAACATTTATACTATAATCTCAATTTAGTAATGAAAATTTTTAGACAGTCCTCTTAGTCTTGGAAGTTCATGGTAATGAAGCAGCATATTACTCATCATTAAGAAATATAACTGAGAAATTTAATAAACATGTCCTAAATGTCTTTGTTTTAGTTAACATTCTGACTTTGACTTATGGCTTGCTTGGATGCTTTTATGGGGATTAGAGTATGATGAATTATTATGTTGTTTCCCCAGAAAAACCGAGGAGGTTACTCTGGGTCCTTCACCACTTTTTTAACCCCACCCCCTCCACTATTTTCAATTTATAAAAGTTAAGATAAAGTGATTTGAACTAATTTCATGTGTGTAAAAATTACCATGTCAGGGATGATCAGTTCTGTGTTAAATTTTACTGTTTCATCTCAAGAGAATTTATTTAGGATTGTGCAATTTTAAGACACAAGATAACTCCATTGAAGTGACTTACACTTATCTCATTGGTTTGGGGAAGGATTCATTTCCCCACTGTGTGATAATGAGTCTTACAGAAGTGCCAAAAGTCGTATCATTATAGTAAAGCCCATTTTATATTATATTAAGAAATTTAAGTCAGTCTAGTGGTTATGATTAAAAAAAAATAACACTCAAACATAACATCCCCCTCAAAAAACCAGCAAACTAAAAAAGGAGGGGAAACCTCCCAACCCCATGACCTTTAAGTTTTCAGCAGTCTTAACCTTGTTGGGTCCTGAGGGAGAAAAAAATTTGTCCTGTTCTGCTGACACTTCTGCTTCTTGTGGACCAGTTTTAATGTTATTGTTCTTAGTTATTAGAAATCATGGAAATAAGGGAAAGGGGGGCCTGCCTCCCATGCTTCTGTTTGATGTAAGGATAGCTGGAATGTAGTGGCCATGATCTCAGAAGATGAGGAAAATTAAGATCACTTCTCTTAGTGCCCAGGAAAAAGAGTTCTGGTTTTTATAACTCATTTCATGCATTTATTTCAGTAGTCAATAAAAGAATAGAATTTTAAGGCTGTTCTCATGTTTCTTAAGGGGAAGAGCAGGAAGGTGGGACAGACACAGGTGTATTGGGAGTAGCTGAGGCAGTAAGAGTTTGGTTTGTGACTGTTCTGGCTGGCCAGTTTATTGTAACTGATCAAATCGAAATTTCAGCTTTGAGAGCAGGTGCTTCTGTTAGTCTGTTACCTTTTGGGGAAGAAAGAGGCTTCAGAGAAGTGTGTTCAGAGGGGAGTGCAGCTGACTCTAGGGATGTATTCTCTGATGGTTCCATAACCACAGCACTGACGTTCTGCTGAGGCAGTCCTCCCATCTGGAAGTACACTGCTTTTCTTCAGAAGAGCAGATCTATGTGGAGCTTTTTTACCCTGTCATGGAGGGCTTAAGGAAAATCCCCATAAACAATATACCAGGCATATCCAAACTCCTGTTCTGGGCTTCTTTTCTATCCAGACCAGTGCTTTCACTTACTATTCAGAGTGTCTATCAAACACAGAGTGTAATTAAAAGCACTGAAGTTTTTTCCTTAGATGTTTGCAACTTTTGTATTGGTTTCAGGTTATATCCCAGGCTTGCTCCAAAGTCCTCTGTCAGCCACTGATGATGCCTTTGGTCCTACTGGGAAAACTTTATGATTGTTACTGAAACTTTACTGCTTTTAGAGAATACAGTCTCTGCTGGTATCTGAGATTCCAGCTGGTTTTTGTAAAGAGGAATTACTGATCAACATAGTGCCACTCAAAAAGATCCAACTATGTTTGGTTCACAGTTGTTTTTTGTTACCAAATCTTGGTCATAACCAAGTAGA
>VYXF01009087.1:2000468-2005468 GCA_013397295.1 Polioptila caerulea | reverse complement strand
CCCCTTAGTCATTTAATAGTAGCAGCTTCTCTTTTATTCTGTGCTCTCTGAGAGCAGAATAGGAAGTGATAATCTCCTTGGAATACAGCAGACACCTGTTTGATAAGTGGTAATTGCATTATTCCTGGAGGATTATCACAGTGGTGCTTGTTTCTTTGTAATGAAGCTCCACTATTATAAGCTGAGCAGAACTTCACTAGAAGATACACATTCCAGGTAAGAGAAGCAGAAAATAGGAAACAATCATCCTTTTTAGAAGCTCATTTTTAGAAGTCAGTAGCACTGTGTTTTCAAGAGCTAACCTTGCAAAAATCCAATTCCCCAGAAAATGATATCCATGAAGAAGAGGCAGCATAAAAATCCTATCAGTGTTTGAAGCATTTTTTTTGGAAGCAGTTCTGCTAGCACAACTGCTTGAACTGTGCCAAGGAATTATATAGTGCTGGAAACATATCCAGACACTTCTCTGTTTGCCATCCAAAGCGTTGTACAATGTTGTGAAGTAAATGGCATCCCACCATAGACCAGAAAGGTGCCAAGTATTTGGCTGATACTCTTTGTGAATACAAAGCAGTTCCCAAGGTGTATCTGTGAATATCTGTGGGCAGTATGTGATGTGGATGAATTATTGTTAGTTTATCCAGTTTATTATTTCACTTGCTCCTGAGCTTAAAAACCTGTTAGTGGTTTTGTGTCTCTTCTGAATAGAGAAAAAGAAGTGGTTTGAAATCAGACTTAGTAAAAACAATTATTATGCTGTCTATATTCTTTGGCAGTTACATAGTTAGATAAAGAAAATACCAGAAATTTAACAGACTGGGTTGGAACATAAAAGCCAGCAAATAAAACAGGACAATTTTGAGGAAAGGAAATGTAGGAAAACAGGTTAACTCTGTTGAGTGTTTTTGCAGTTGTTATGAGTCTGAATCCATGTTAAGTGCAGCTGAATTTTTCATGTTAGAGGATCAAAAGTAAGAGTACATAGTACCCCAAAACACCATAACCAGACTTCAAAGCATGTGGTTGTCCACAGAGAAGTGATGGATGAGTGGACACTGGCCCTTTCCCATGTTCAGGTGCTAGAGGGATTCTTGTCCTTTTTTTTTTATTGACATTTTCTTTTCTTTACCTTGATCCCTCTCTTGATGGATGCTTTGACTCCTGGTATTTGTTGTCACCCAAAGACAGTCTCTCTTTAGCTTAGGAAAGGTTGGGAATCCCAGTTCATCTGTGAATAACACTCTGCTAGTTGTAAGTTATCTTGGTTTAGTTGGAGAATGGGTTTTTTCAGTTCCAGAGCCCTTCAGGAATGTACAGTGAGTTATGACCTGTTCCCAGGCATGTGTGTTTTATAGATCAGTTCACACAGGTGTACTTACTAATAAACTCACTGAACCAATTTACATGCAAAAGTTTTAACCACTGAGTAATTAGCGAAAGCATTGCTGAGGCACTGGAAATTTGGGAAATGTGTCATTATTTGCATATCAGTATAAAGCAATTACTAAATTAAAGAGTGCACGTTGTGACAAACATGAAGCTCCTTTACTGTTGCTTTGTCAGTGCACATTAACATCAACTTGATGTGAAAGCCTGGCTTTCTCTGCATGAACTAAAAATCCTAAGGCAGAAGTACACAATGAATCACCCAGAGTTTGGAGGCTAGCACGCTGAATTGCCTTGGGGTTCAGACTGAGGAAAGAAAAAACTCATGTAAAAGACCATTGAGAAAACGTATCAGTGGAAAGTAATTAACTCAAGATCCACAATTAGCCTCATGGTCTATACTTAACTGTGTTCCAGGTCTTTCAGCGTTTATTTAATTCTGTTACCCTGTGTTTCAAATAGCTGCAAATGGCTTGGCAGATTTTTCATCCTTTTTAATATTTACAGGTTTTGTCCAACAAGAAGAATGAGCTCTGTAAGTGATCATGGGTATTTATTTCAGTCTCTCAAATATATCTCTTTTTTAGCAGAATCTGTTGTACGAGGAAATATTATTTTCTTTTTGTTTCCTTTAAATATATTTGCGGTTTGAAGCAACATTAAGTACTACAGTAGCTGTCCTTCTGCTTTAATTCCTAATTTGCCTAACTAGGCTCAGTCAAATGAGAAATAATCAAAACCAGGGATAATTTTCATTCAGCCAGCAAACGAGAGGGGTAGATGCACAGTAACACGGCTGGTGATTAACAGGGGCTGTAGCAAAAATTGGCATGTGTGTTCAACCAGCACACCAGGGCTGGGTGTTCCCAGAGCACCAGGCACCACTTTTTCTCAAGCTCACAAGAATCTCGTTGTGTTTTGTGGAGCTGCCTTTAGAGGGGTTGTTGCTGCAGTGCCAGCATCCCTGGCCTGGGGTCTGAAGGACACGAGTGGCCTCCTCACTGTGCCTTGGATCTCCTCCAGCCTCCCACACCGTCCTCGAGATGATTCCAGAGCTGCTTCACCACACTTCTGCCTTCAGCACATGTAAAGATCTGCCAGGATTGTGCCTGCAGCAAAATGAGATACATATGCAGCAGCCTTTTGGAATTTTGGAGAATTAACACGGCAGTCTCTTAATCCTAATCTAAAGAATTTATCAAATTTTAAAACACCAGTAATAGTTCAGACACTTTTTCCCCCGTTCAGTTCAGAGCTTTTGAAACTTTTGGGTTCTATGTTTTAGCTCTATAGCATTCCTTTGTGATTTTAAGCTTCTTTAGAGTTCAGAGATCCGCCATGGGAACATGACTGAAATCCTTGGAATGAATTTCCTACAACCTGTGTTGACAGGTTTAAATTACGTACTCTGACACTGTTCTTGTGGCTGGATTAGAAACTTTTTTCCAAGTTAAACCTGCGATAAGTAATTGTCACAGCACTCTGGCACAATGCTAATTTGAAGTGACGTGTCCAAACTGGCCTCAGTAACATGAAGAACCCCAACAGGTGTGAGGGGTGGATCTTCCCATGGGCCCTGCTGAACTTCTAACAGGGGAAAAATAGTAGAAAAAGTGAAATGAACCTTGAATAAAGCTGTCAGCAGTAATTATCTCAACAACACTTTGTGAGGAGTTAAAATAAGCATTACTGATTTATAACCTGAACACACTCCACGCTAGAGATGTTTTTTTCATCCAGTTAGTGTTTAAAATGAAACGTTGAATACCTGTCAAGATTTTTTTCTTTTTATTGGAGATGCATCATGAAAATGAAGTTATTTTCCAGAGGAAGTTAATTTCAAGGGCTGTCAGTTTTTTTAAACTCTTCTGTTCATTTTCATATTTGTGCAATAGTTTAATAAAACAAACAAACCTCAAGCATACTTGACTGTTTTTCCCAGCTAATGCTATTTGATGTCAAAAGACAAAGTGGCTAATGTGGAATTACATCCACTTTTTATTGTTATTCAAGGAGGGATAAGGGCTTACATGGCAGTAGAGGAGCTTTGGATCTTTGATTTCTTTTTTTTTAATATTATGTACTGAACTTGGATAACAATGTCTAGTTGAGGCCTTCAGTTCTGGGTAGTAAATAATTCTGAGCCCATTAATTGCATAGTACATAAAAGCCCTTGTTTCAGTCAACTAAGATAATGTATTTCATAGATTTGCTCTTTGAATTGCAGTGTACCTTCATTTTACATTGGGATACTTGCTCTTTGTTGGTGTGGTAACACTTGTTTTATGTGTACTCTGTATTTCAGTATGGATAGAAGTAACTTTACAATCTGTTACTCCTGGAAAAAGACTTGATAACTTTTGAGAAAAAACAAGCTGAAGGATAAACACTAATTCAGAGAAAATCTTTAATCTCTTGAAGCTTTAAACAATACTTTTAAACATGAACATGCAGGAATTCTTAAAATATATATCACTTTGCCTTTGTGAGATTATACATTGAAAAGAAGATAGGTTATTTATTGAATAATTATACAGTGTCAAGTGATGGGTTTGGAAGTGTTGACCACCTGTTTGGATTCAGTGAGGGTTTGGCTGAGTTAATTATTGCTGCCCACACACTGTTAATAATGCTTGGTTAAACACCAGGAACTGCAGCTGTGGCAAGAACAAGCTCATATGAAAACTCTCATGTCATTTTTCTTGAAATGATGAGACCTTGAGTATCCTCAGAAATGGCATGAGTTGCTTGGGAGTCCACCACCTCCTTCGTACATGGATTGGTTTCTCTGGATCTCCAGCCAGGAAAGAGTGTGGAGCCATCTGATAATCTCTGGAGGGAGAGCTGCAAAAGATTGCCAGAGTTTCCATACTCTTATTTTTCCTGCTTCAATATTCACATGCAAGGACTATGCTGAATGCACTTGGAAACCACATTTTTTTCCACTGTTTTTTAATTAAAATCTTCCTATTCTTGTATTTCAAGTGCAAAACCAAAATTTCACTCACTTGCTCTACCTCTCCCCCCAGCCTTGTATGCTTGCATTTTTCCTATATGCCACATTAGTTGCTATATCCTGTCCACCATACAAATATTCCTTGCTTTTCCTTGCTTCTTCAGTCTGGGAAAGGATAGGTTACAAAAGGAAAATGGAAATGTGAGTGAGCCTCAGCTGTGGAGCAGCCTGACCAATCTAGCTCCAATGGTAAACAGCAAGAATAATAACTTATTTTCTAGGTGTTCCAACTAGTTTATAATTTGTTTTGTCTTATTACCTTACCTACTCTCAGTGCACTTTGGCAATGAAACCATTTGATCCCTAAATTACCTTGTTTCCAGGTCCATTTAGTTATTCCATATACACAGAAAAACAAGAAATGTTCCTTCTCAAAGTTTTTCTTCCTTCTCAAACTTCATATAGTTGTGTTCAAAATGCAACTTTTTTCCCCACATCCTCAAGAAAATCCATCCATCCATCCATCCATCCATCCATCCATCCATCCATCCATCCATCCATCCCCCATCCATCCCTCCATCCATCCATCCATCCATCCCTCCATCCCTCCATCCGTCCGTCCGTCCCTCCATCCATCCATCCATCCCTCCCTCCATCC
>VYXF01009087.1:1971183-2000081 GCA_013397295.1 Polioptila caerulea | reverse complement strand
TCCCTCCATCCAATAAATTGGCATTTATCACACTCAGAAAATTAGCTTATGCTATAATAAAAGGTGACATAACAGAATAGTAAATTTAATATGAAAACTGAAATGCTTGCTAATGCTCCTTACTCAGCCCTCTATCCTTATTCCTTCTCTTATCTGATGAGGGAAAAAAAAAATCATGGTAATTAATCCAAGGAGAAAAATGATTAAATTATTTGGAAGCGAAATTTTCACAGAGGACATGCCTGCCAGTCACTGAGTATTTTGTTATGGGCACCTCCCAAGTTATTTTGAATAATTGCACGTTAATAAATGTACTTGGTCATGTTTATTCCTTTATTCTTAAGCCATGTATCAGTGAGTAAACCAGTAAATGGAAAAGGTAAGCAGTTCATATTTTGGGCATGGTGAAAGGGCTGTCCCGTGGAGTATTTGAAGCAGGATTAGGTTCCAGTCTGTAGGTAACACTGCATTTGTTTCTGATTGAGATTTTTTTGTGTGATGTGTGTGTATTACAAACCCCCACGTGTGTACTGCAGCCTGCTGAGCAACCTTTAGACAGAGTCCTTTTTATGGGAGATTTATGGAGGAGAGTCAAGTATCAGAAAACATGCTTTTATTTTGTACACCAGAATCTTGTTTGCTTACTTTATCTCTGAGCGTTAAAAGCAGAAGATGGATTTTATTTTCCTTTCCCTAAATATAAAATAATGCTGTGAGAGTTCCCCTTCATAGTTTCCTATTGAAGCAGGTTGTATACAGCCAAACATGATTCTGTATTAGAAGTTCAGCCACTTGAATAATTGGACTGATTCACAGCAGTGAAGTTATACAGAAATTGTGTTTCTTTTTAGGATATTTTTATATTAAACATCCAAAAGGTTTGTCCACTGCAAGGTTTTGGTTTTGGCTTGCCTTTGTCAGATAATGCCTGTTGCTTCACTTGCTGTGTGTGTGCAAGTGAAATCTGGCATCATTGATAGAATCTTCTCCTTTGTATATGGATCAAGTGTTCTCTGAATTTCTGTCTGATGCTTTGTAAGATTTACAGTTTGACCTTTGAATGTCTGAGAACAAATGATCAAGAATCTCTATGCCAAAAACATGGTATTAGAAAATATTTTGTCATGGAAAAATGAGTTGTTTCCAGTGAGTTGGAAAGAATTTGTCATTTGGGTAGTCTGAACAACAAAATTACCTTGTTACAGTGACTGAAACAGTTTCTTCATTTCAGTGGTCTTTTAAACAGCCAAAACCTGTTCTTAAAATTAAAAACCTGTTTAAAATAGACAAGTACTGGGTAACACAACTGAAGGGCTCAGTTTAATAACTTGCCCTGACAAACACGTGTCTGTATGTTCAGATAGATGCATTAATGTACATTAAAGCAAATCAGAGTGCCCACACACCCCAAAACCTCAAAACCCTCATTGCTCTTGTAACAATGAAAAGCTTAACAAAGAGCACAAAATAAACCAATATTCCTACCTTCCTTAAACGTTGTAACTTATACTTGCTTGTTCTGAGTATTCTTGTTTACAAAAAGCTTTATCCCTTTGCAGAGATGGGATCCCTTGATGGCAAGTATCCTGTGAACAGCACAAGCCCTCAGTAATTGTGGATAAGGAAGAATGTCCCATTCTTTGCAGATTATTGCCTTGAGCTGGACACTTTGGGTGTCCCAGCTATGTTCTGTAAGGCATTAGAAAGTTCTTCCAGCTTCCTTCACTTTCCTCGTTAGGTATGGTTGCCATTCAGATCTCTTTTGAGATGCTGTTTTCTCCATCAGTGTGTGGCTGAACATGAGGGAGGCCAGTTTGTCATTTCCTTTCCTCATACAGTCCTCTGAGCTTCTAATTTTTGTATCAGCATTTCTCAGTGGAGTGAGTTCTGCAGCTGGAGTTCTCTGCTGCTGTAATTCCTTCATGTTCCTTCTACTGTTTATCTTTCTCACCTCTTCAGCATCTTGATTAAATAACTCTGGACTGGTACAGGGGACTGAGTTTGTTCCTTCATTTGTAGTGTCAGAAGTCTGCAAGAGTGGGAATTAAGTTGTGCCAACAAACTCTTTCTAGAAGATACAAGGTTTTGAGATTATGGGCTTGTAATTTTTCATATTACTGTGAGCATGAGATGGCAGCACTCTGGAATTACATGATCTCAATGATTTCTTTCTCTCCTGCAGACATATTTGTATAATGAAATACTTGGAAAAAGAATAGTGGGATTAGATTGTTCTGAATTATATTTCTAGAAGCTTCTACATAAATCTTTCTAACATGAAGAATAATTTATTGTTTAAAGCATCTGGTCTCACTCCAGATTTGGCAAATATTTCTGGGTTAATCTGGAAGGCTGACAAAGAATCCTGCATGTTTGGATCAGAAAAGATGTTGCTTAACTTTATCCCTCCATAGCTAATGCTGGCAATTGAAAAACAAATCATCTCACACTGAGCATTTACAAATAGTATTAGTGTCTTAGAGCTGGAAAGCACAAGTGAGCACCAGACTATTTCTTTGCTCTCTAAATGGTTAGATTTTGTGGTGATCTTTCTCTTTGTGGTTAAAATCTATTTCAAGTAACCTTTTGTGTGCTTTTAGTCCAGGTTGTACCTTTTTGAATACCAGAGATATTGAATCCATTTCGTATCTCTGCTGTCTCCTAAAAGGAGCCTCTCCTGGCTGCCACTCTGCCTGAAATGTTTGAAATCTTGAATTTTATTGTCCTTCTCCTTAAAAGCTATAGTAAGCCAAATAGGAGACCAATTAATCTTTAAATAAACACAAACAGTGTCTACAGGGCTTTCAGTAAAGTGTGGACTGAGTGTTGGACAAAAGATCTGGCTAGGGAGTTACTTTTCACAAATAATTTTCCTTATTTCTGATTCTGTTTCACTTTCCACCTCATGTACCTTTCAGTTCTGAGACAGTTTGATTTGCACATGCTTAGGTTCCCTGCTTAAAAAAAGAATCTAATTCATTTTTTAGTTTATTATTTCTTTCATAACCTCTATTTAGCTTGTCTTTCATGCACAAGTCCTGCAAATGCATTTCCAGTCTCTTTTCTTGTGCCTGTTGAAGCCATCCCATTCAAGCTCTGATACCCACATAGTGGTGATTTTCATACAAAAAAAGAAAATTTCAGAAATGTGACTGACTTCTGAGTTTTTTCAGAGCCAGATGAGCTCATATGCTTGAGAATATGGATAATCAGTTACTCAGGCTACAAACCAGCTTTTTCAGTTATGGGGTTGGTTTGTGTAAAGATTTTGCCCATTCCCATGGGAAGGTGGCTGAAACACAAAGATTATTTATTGCGGTGATAATGTTCTGCATCTCTGTTTGGAGGTGGCAGGTACAGTCAGGAAGAAAAACCTCTCCAAGAGCAGTGTGAGATCTACAGTTCTTGCCACTGAGACACTTCAGTGGTGCTCCCATCAGTGCCTTGGGCTGCATTTAGAGTACAAAGGAAAGGTTTGCTGAGCTGCCTGGAAAACAATCTTTTGCTTAGTCTTGGTGTTTTTATGATTTCCAAAATAGATTGAGCTTTTGTGGTGCAAGAGTCTTCTCTTTGCAAGAGAACTCTCTATCTTTGAATGAAGATAACTTTATTCTAGAAGAAAGTTGATGCCTCTTGTTTATTTTGGAATGGAGGCTGAGCTGCTATTTTTTTTTTGCAAAAAATCCCAAAAAACAAACAAAAAAAAACTTCTCAGGGGAAAAGAAAAAAAAAAGCAAAGAGGAGGGTGATTTCTCACACCAATGTGCACAAACTCCCAACATTCCAGCAACTGTCTGGAGAGTCGGATGAAACAGGCTCTGATGTGGAACCCCTTCTGCTGTTAGCTCATGTTTGAGAGGTGCTTTGACACTATAATATAGGGTTGCAAATTGGAATTGCAACACCCTGCAATTGGGCCAAGTGATGAAGCAGCACAATAAGTGCCTGCTTGATCTTACCACTCTCTCTTTAATGTGCACGTAAAAGATACTGGGAGCCTTTCCAGGCATCTGCCAGGGGATTTGATGCTGTGAGAGAGGGAACTGTGGTCTGTGTGTGGCTAGTGTGTATGTGTGTGTGTGTTTTACCAGCATTTCATGTAGTGTGATAACTACAGGGCAAGGTTTCAGGTTTTATAACAGTTGGGTTTTGTTTGTTATTAAAAGCTTAAAAAAATAATAATTGAAATGGTGGATTCTTACAGAGAATGCAGTTCTTATGCCCTTGTCACAGGAGTTTCATAGGTAATTGGTCTAGACCTGTGTGTTGTGTTTAATATTTCATTTGCTCCAGAGTATTATTACTCACTTCCTTTAAGACAATTGCTGGGCTTTTTACACAGCTAAACTTGTGTTTAACCTTGCTGTGAGAATGTGACAGTAGGCTAGTTCAGACAGGTTAACATTCATTTGGTAACCAGCCTGCTTAATCAGCCTGCTTCAACCTGCAGCAAATTAAATCTTTGTGAGTTCTAGCAGACAAGTGAGAAAGTCGCTCTGAATTATGTATAAAAAATAAATGGGGTATTTTCAGTGCTCATGGCAGTAAATGAAATTTAAGGCTTATGATTTATTCTAGGATTTTTGTTGAGAATGATTGAAATATATTTTACTTTAATGTTTTTACTGTCCAATTAAGAGAGTGCTGTATTTCTGTAATGTATAATCTACATCTTTCCTTCTGTGCCCTGCAAAAATCCTGTTAAGTTTTACAGGATCTAGGTGTTTTTCTGTCCTCTCTGCATTTCACCTGAAGGAAACATTAGAAATTATGTTTTAAACCTACAGCCAGGACTACCCCTCTCCACATCACTGAAGATTGCATAGCATTAAATACTTTGTCACTGCCAAAAATAATGCATTATCTTTATTTAAGAGCACGTTGTAAAATCAGTCCAGATTTTATCTGGTCTTAGGTCTTAGGTTCTTCTGAAATTGATATTTGTGGTCATCAAGCTTGCTTCTTCTGGACTGATGTGCTCTCCAGAAGAGGCTGGGCAGAAGCTTTAAATGCAGGGATGGCACAAGTGGTTCTGGTCACAGAGTGGACAGTTCTCATTTTTAGGCATTGTAATTAGTGCATTTTTAAATTAAATACAGCACCAGATTTTCAAGTATTATTGCTGTGTGTTTGCAGGCATCATAATAATTTTGTCTTTCAAATGACAGTAGAATTTTTCTATTGGTAGTTCCTAAAAACTGAGATTTGGGTAAACAGCAAAGGGCAGAAGTGCTGTTTCTGTTGGCACTGGCTACTGAACATCCATCCTGTGGACTGTGCTGACTGCAGTGTCACCAATTTGGGTTGTGTGTCTTTGTTCATGTGAGGAGCATGGTGTGCACCCTTGACATTTAAAATGACCAAAAAGGAGATGAAATGTGTTTTTTGAGTTGCCAATGTGATTGTGTCTATTGAAATGTCTGCTGATAAACAGATCTTTCAAAATACAATATTTTTCAAGATGATTTAACTGTTTTTTAGTTATGTATCAGTACTTAGCATCTTTAACAATTGCCTCTTGATTAGCAATAAAAAAATCTACATTTGCATCATCAAAGCATAGCACTGTAAAAGTTCCCATGTACAGTAATGTTTTAAATTTCAGTACTAATTTAGGAGAGAATAACACCACAAGGCATTTTGGAGTTTTCAGTTCCATGGGGTTTGTTTTGATATTCTGTGCATACACCTCAGTAAAACTCATTGATGTTTCCTTGAATATTTTAATGTAAGGAATCACTTCAGTTTTTCAGGCCTCTTAATATGTGTTTAAATAATGCAGTCTTTAATTTGAGTCTCTAAACCACCTTAAACCCTCCCCCCAACCTTTAACTGAGACTGTGGCTTTAATGAAGAACCTTTGCTTGCTTTGTAGATGACTTTAGCTGTGTCGGGGCTGACTTTTCCTTGCCATCGACTCACAGTGGGAAGAAGATCTTCACCTGTACAGACAAGGGAGCAGTCAGAGGAGGTAAGGACATCATCTTTGTTGGCCAGTCTGCTCGAGGAAGAGGCAGGGACACCTCAGTGTGCAGTGCTCACCATCCCTCCTGTGTCAAGTGTGTCAGTAGAATTGCATCTTGCAACGTTTGCAGTTCCTGCAGCATGTGGTTGTGACAAAGAGGGGAACTGGGCAAATGAGTCATTGGAGAAAAAGAGGAAAAATGAAGCAAGCAAATGCCAGTAAAGCATCTGGCTGTGGGAGATGAGACCTGAGCTCCTTGCACTAAAATGTTGATTTTTCTTCTTTATATTGGTATGCCAAATACCAGTATAAAAGCCACCATTGTGTGGCTTTTCTCACTGTTTCTTATGCAATTAGACCAGCTCTGGTACCAGTAGATGGAAAACAGCATTAACTTTGGATAAAATTTGCTCAACTATGTGTATGCAGAGATTCTTTAATAATGCATTTTGTCACATAATATTTCTGTCAACCCTACTTCTGTTAAAAATTACCTTCGATAGTGCTGTATAAAATATAAAATTAAACTGCAGTATATTGTGTGTTTATAGAAATCCATGTTTGTCACCATGTATGTATTTTGTATGTCACTGAAAATGGCTGAAATAGAAGCTTACAGTGGATTTTGGGTTTTGTTTTCATACAGCAATGCACTGACGTTCATATGGTTAGTGACAGTGATGGAGATGACTTTGAAGATGCTACTGAGTTTGGAGTTGATGATGGAGAAATGTTTGGAGTAGCATCATCTGCCTTGAGGAAATCACCAATGAGTAAGAGTTACAATTAACTGGAGGTTGTACAGCAGAGGTGGAGGCAGACAGGTGTGAGGAGTCTGCAGAATTAGAAACTGGAAAGTATCTTCTGATAGGAATGGTAGAATTGTTTGAATGTCATGTCTGATGGGTGCATCAAAGGAAAATACTGCACACGTCACTGGCAACTGTGAAAGCATCTTTCCATGGAGGGAAATGTTTAACCTTGTAACTGAAGAATAATAATTTAACTTAAAATTGATGAGTAACAAATAAAGTCAGAGAAATTGTGATCTCTATCCAACTGCACCTGTAGATAACTAGATTTCCACTTCCCTGTTTGGAAAATTCTACAGATTCTATTTTTGATTAATGTTTTAGTCATTGTGCTAATCAAGTTTCTCAGTGATTATTTGCCCTTGAATTATGAAAAGGATTGAGCAGGAGCAGTCAGTTACCTCCTACATGGAATTCTTGCATGCTTTTTATTTACTTTAGGCTGGCATTAGTGTTACTTCATAGGAAGTTTTTTGACAGCAAATATGTGTAATAATATGGAAAAGTTTTTAGCATTATAGATAGGAAGGGTCGAGTATTTCAAGCCTTAAAGAAAGTCCAGAGTGCCAACTCTGAGCAAGTGATACATCACATTACACTGGACCTGAGGATTTTACTGTTTGGAAAACCTGAACATATTCATGAGACCCTCTGGAAATTTCTTGTCTTTCGAAAAGTTCATATTTGAGAGTCTTTTGTGGAGTTTATATGGTGTCTTGGTAACACTTCAGTAAACTGAGAACAAGAAATATCTGTGAAGTGAATGTGTTTGCATATTGCAGCCTATTTCCATAATGTTGCATCTCTTTTTTTTTTTTTTTTTTTCTTTCTTTTTTTAAGTGCCAGAAAATGCTGAAAATGAAGGAGATGCCTTATTACAATTTACAGCAGAGTTTTCTTCAAGGTAAGCTTAGCCTGTTAACTGTGCAATTCTTATTACAAACTAAGTTAAAGTTAGTAAATAATGAAAATAAAAATAAACCAAGTGTACATGTTTTCTTGTGAGATTATAGCATATTTAGACATCCTAATGGAATATAGCATATTGAGACATCCTAATCTAATTTATTTTAATTCTAACTCTGCTACTAGAGCTGCTTCTGAAATGATCTCTCAGCCCAAGCTGAAGTGATTGATTCTTGTCTTATTTATTTTTCCACTATGTAGTGCCATTACTTAACCATGTAAAGGTCCAGAAGGATGAGAAAGACTGGCTATAGATGATAATTTTATTATGATATGCAGGAACATAAAAGCTGAAACCGATTAATTTTGAAAAATACGTGCACAGGTGCTGCAAGAGTTTTCACAATAGCAAAGTGGTTGGGTAAATATTGACTATTAAAAAACAGAAATTCAGGATTTTTAAAAAACTTTATACTACCAAATCATGCACAAGTTAAACAGTTGCTTTTTTCATTGAGTAGGTAGAAGCTGCAAAGTAATGCAAAGTTCATGTGCTTTCTGTTTTCACTCCTGGGATGAAATGTTCCTTTATGTGTATGAGATGCATTAATGTGTAATGCAAGAATAGCCTTCAATTAACCTTTAAGAATATAATAAAGAGAGGAAACGAGTTATGATTGAAAATTTTTATAGAAAATCATGTAGAACTGCAAGTATCTATGTGTAAATAAATTGCAGGTAAACATGTGCATGTGTAAACAGAATGTTTTTATGATTGTGTAAGGTAGTAATTTATTACTTTGAGTTTTTCAATGTGAGAAAACAAATGGATCCTTAATACTTCCTTTCTGTCCTTTTGAAGTGTGGTGCTTCATCTTTCTAAAGTTTTAGCCAATGCATTATATTTACAGAACATATGAAAAGGTAGAATTTTGAACTTACTTGATTTTGTCAGTTTTTATTAATTGGAAATTTTATCTCAAATAGATACGGTGACTGCCATCCTGTTTATTTTATTGGATCATTAGAGGCTGCTTTTCAAGAAGCCTTCTATGGGAAAGCTAGAGATGTAAGTGTGTATTAAAACTACTTTATTTTATATAGTGAGGGAATGGAAATCACCTTAAGGGTTTCATTTTTATTTTTCAAAAGCTGAGCTACATTTTGCTTTTGTTGTTCGAGAAGAGTTGCACTCATTCAGTAATCTGACTAAAATATTTACCTTGGTGGTTGCTGAAATTGCAGTGAATAACTGATGCTTTCTAATCATTCAGCCTGTATTTTTACTGGAGTTCTTTAGTTGTCAAAGCTACTCTTTTGCTTTTCCCCTCCTCCCTTTTCTTCCTGAAATAATGGTGTCCTAGCACCAGATAACCCTGCCTGCAAGTCTTGTGGTTGACAGGTTCACTGTTGCATGTTGGTAACCCCTTTGAAGAATGGCTAATGAAATTGTAAATTTAAATTGAAAGGTCTCTGAAATACAGTGGGCTTTCTTTTTCCCCTTTGCACAGCCTTTATCTGCCAAGTAAAATCCAGTACTAAGGTTTGTTTGTTTAGTTTTTCTGTACATCCAACCAGGCATCTCAAGTTTCTGTTATTCCATGCACAGTTTTAAAATCAGTATTTTAATAAAATTAGAATGGGGACAGTTTATTTAAGTTTTGGTGACTTGATTCACTAAGGAGAAACCCAAAACCCTGCATAATTAAGCACAGATAAAGCTGAAACACAAACAAGAAAATCATTCTGTTTAAATTTGCTTTTTGTTTTCTTGATAGATGTTTAATTTTAAAATGAAGAATGTAGTTATTCATATTGGAAAGCTCCTCTGTATTATGTTAGGGGCTGTTCTGATAAGTGTGAGAGTTATAAATCCACACTGTGTAGCTGAAGTCAACACACACTTAACACTCTAAGTTTAGTGAATATTTTCATGTCTTTGCACAGCGAAAAAAATCCAATGAATTGAACAAGGAAAGGGTGTGAGTTGGGAAGTTCATTTTGTGTCATGCCATCAGAAATGATTGGGAGTGTATCAGTGTAGTAGTGGACTGAAGCTCATTTAGAACTTTCATAGTTATCTATAAATCATCCTATAAATCTGATGGTAATGCAGTGCAGTTATTTAGTTTTTGGTTGCTCAGAATACTTCTTGTGCTACTTACATAGCACTTCTGAAATTCCTATCACTTTACCTTTTTAATATTTTGTGATTTATTCAGACCAGGCCATCATCACAATAAAACCATTGTGTGTATATGTATGTATATATTTAGGAGGGTATTAATTTTTGTTTGTGTTGTTTGAATTTTGGGGGTTTTTTCTGAATATTGCCTTATTTTTAAAGCTCTTCTGCCCACCTTTGGAATGGCATTGTTTTTATTGTGACATTCTGATTTCAAGCAAAGATATGAGAATGTGAAAATACTATTTATTTTCACTGCTTTCCCCTGTTACTAAGTAATTTTTCCAGTACTGGCTTCTGGAATTCAGAATTGAGGACAGGGACACATTATTTCATATTTTTACAATTTAATTTCATAAAATAATTAAATATATATATATACCAGGTTTAAAAAAAGCTTTAGAGAAATAGCAACCTGTATGTCTTGTCTTCTAATTTATACTATGGAGGGCACTTAATTTTACCAGGGCAACAGATGAGCTTCAGGCCCCAGCATTCTTTGCTTGAAGTGAGAAATTGAGTTCCAAGAGTAAATAAAAACAAGATTGGAGGTTTAAATCCTCTACTAGGCTTTTTGAACTTATATACTCATTAAATGTTTATTGGAGTGGTGGGATTACGAAGGATTTGGGCAGCTTCATCAACTGGTATATACTTAATCACTAAGTAAAACACTACATTTGATAGAGTGTTTCTCACGATGCCACACTCAATCCATCTTAATGAAAACCGCTTCAAACTGATTTAATTTGAGAGCACTTGGCAGCTTGAGTGCTCAGAGATCTTGGCCTTTTCTTGACAAATTCTCAACGCTGTCCAGAGCAGAAGGTGCACTCTACAGTTCATGTCTAGTGAGACAGCCATCAGCTGTGTTTTCAGTCTGTATTGTGGATACTTTCTACCTCAAAAAACCCCAATTTATATAAAATTAAGCCTTTTTTTCCAGAAATATTTTAATTTGGGTTATTTTAAGAAAATTAACTTATACCAGAACGCGTGTTTTGAATGCAGAATATGAGTTCAGTTTCTTTTTTACAAAAATCAATGTTTCCTGTTAAATCTCATTTTCTTTTCATGTGAAAGAAAAGGAAAGGATGATAATTCATAGTTATTTAACAAAATGTTGCTTGAAAAAGAAATACCTTGCAAAAAACGTTGAGGTGTTTGTCTGCTGTGTTTGAGTTGTTAGCCAGTGAAGATTAACATCCATGATGGGTATCTTTTAACCTTTGGAGCAACTGCTGCCAGTTTTGGTAGGAGAGGTGGAATGAGGTCAAATGCAGCTCTGCTTTAAAACCTGTATAACTCTTTACCCCAAAAAATACGATGTCCAGGATACAGAGCTTTGCTTTTAACAGCCAGTGTCCTTGGCCATGAAATTCCCAGCTGCCTCCAGCAGCCTGGTCCTTAAGGCTGTTGTGTATTCATTTCCAAGGCTTATCGTATATATGACAAGAAAATATTTTCAGTATTTCTTTTATCAGAGGTCAGGAAGAGAAAGAGAGACAGAGGTTTATTAAATTAACAGTTAAGCTGCTTTTTTTGTGAAAGTCTTCCTCTGTCTGTTGGAAAGAAGAGTTTCCCTGTCACTAAGTTTCTGAAGAATTTAGCAAGAGTTTATTCTTGCTACAGAGCTACGCTGTCATAGGAATTGCTACACCTGATGCCATGGAAGAAATCCTATAATAGACAATTTTTAACAAGGTGTTTGGGGGAAGTGTCATTGTGTCTGAAAGCAGTTTGTGGGTGTCTTGTGTTCTGAGACATCAGGGGGTTTATCCTAACTTATGGTGATATTGTTATTAATACTGGATTTTAATTGCTATATTGATGCTTACTGAGGTATATATGTGAGTAATACCAAAGTATTTTCTTTTATTAGAGCCTGTTTGTCTTTTCATTTTTATAGGTGGTTGCTACTCTTTTATTAAGGGAAAGAATAAAGACATTGCCTTTGCCTTTCCAGGAGCTCTTATCTTTATATACCTCTGTCAGCTCACCTCCTGCTCCTCTCTCAACCTTTCTGTCCACTGGCTTTTAATAAATATGTGAAACATCTCTCTTAGCACAGATTGGTATTGTCACCTCAATATATATTCCTGCATTCTGAAAATGAACCGTGTTTTTCTTCTCCTAGAATTCTGTCTTTTAGGTTCAATTTAGAGGCAGCACCATCCCTCTCACATATGGGTTCTTTATTTCCTGAATACCTGGAGCAAAGGATGCTCCTTCCATGATTTGGTGTGTTCAAATAAAGGCTTTTTTTTTTTTTTTCCCTTTTCCTTGGTAGTAGCAGAATATTCCTTCATACAGGATTTTCTGTAGCATCATTTTTATCTGTGTAACTCAGGAAAATGTACTTTATTATTTCAGCTAATTAAGTTTATACTGAACTTATTACAGATTACAGCTGGAGGAATTACCACTTTACAGATTCTGATTAAACATAAATAACCTGACCACTAATGTACATGATCTGATTGAAACTGGAGGGCAGGTATAGAAGTATAATTCTAGGTTTTCAGGAAGAGTGAAGCAGCTGCACTATGGTAAATACCAGTACATAAGCTCCAGTTAAATCCCATGTTAGGCACCATTTTCTTTCCAGTCTTGCCTGATGTGTGTTAGCAGTTCTGCCCTTTAATTTGTAAATTATTTCTGAATTTGTGGGTAACTATTGTTTAGTTTCTGCTACAACTTCTAGCAGACAGTTAGCCACCAGTTTAGTGGCTTCACTGTTTGCCTACACACCCTTCATTTTTCCTATCCAAAGAGCAGCTTCATCTTTCATATCTGGAGGGTTGCTCCCAGGTATGGGTCTCTCCTCAGCATCCTCTGGATTGGATGCTAAGTAATGGATGTTTTTTGAACTTGTCCACCTCACTCTACATTTTCTCTTCTTTCAAAGCTTGTGATTATAGATCTTACCCAAGTTTGGCATTAATTACTGGATGCTATTTGCATTATGTAAGATATCACTACAGGTGCAATTGATTGAAATGGAGACACAACAGTATAATAGGATCAAATAGTGGGAAGATGAAAGTAGACTGAATCAGGCTTTAGCACACCTTTACCTGGGAGAGTGGGTAGCTGTTTGAACACCTTACCATGCTTCCTGTCCGTGGTTTCTTCATCACTGGTGGATTTTTGAGGCGAGATGTTTTACTGAAAGGTAAAATTACAGGCAGATTAAACTAGGAGCTAGCTTGGGGATGTCTTATGCCATGTTTAATACAAAATATGAGATCAGAAGTTTTCAGGTATCACCTCACTCCTTCTTTAGGAACCTGTGGGGTACAATTTTTTTCAGATCTCTTCTGCAAGGCTAGATTAAGTAGCTGTGTCCAGTGCTGAGCCCATGAGCTCCAAGATCTCCTTGGTCAGGTGGATCAGGTTGTGCACTTCAAAGATTTTTAAAAGTACAAATGGGTCCCTTTGTTTATTTGAATTAGTTCTCACTGCATAAAACCTGGAGGGAAAAATTAAAATTTTGATTTGTTAGTCTACCAGTTTGGCAGCACATTCAGGCCTCTGGCATCTGTTACATCATGAACTTTTCTGTCTCAGTCATTACTTGAACTTGTAAACCTGAGATTCAAAAATAACCACTCAGGTCCCTGGTTTTTCTGACCCTTATGATTGCATTGCTATTCCCATTCAAGTTCATACTCTTTTGAGTTTTCTGAGTTATTCACAGTATTAGGAACTGGCTGAGAGGCTTAGAAATCCCATTACTCACTGATGCCAATTTTGTCACCTCAGGATCCGTGGGGTTTTTTCCTCATTGACAACTTCTCCTTCAACTTTGTATCAGTGACAACTTTTCTTCTAATTCTGTACAAAATTTGTTAACTTCTCTGAAGCTTTAAAATGCCTGGTCTTCAGCATGCACATACCCTGAAAAATGCATCCCTGGGTGGCTTGAGTTCCTCAAGTGCTGAGGCCTTTGAGAGTCCATTGGGTATTTAGAGCTTAAAACCTTTCTGGAATCCCATACCTTTGTAGGGACTAGTAAAAGTTTTTCCCTGTTGTATTTATTTTTTTTTCCTTGGTTAAAACTGCATGCTAAGTATATCACCTCTGAGTCATATTTTTGAAAAATCCAACACAGAGCAGTCCTAGTGCTCCATTTGTAGGCTTCTTTTGTGGAATTTGAGACTGTTCAACAGTTTTATAAAGCTGTTTTAATAGTATTGACTTAAAAATACGCAGTATTAGTCATAATAGAATCCAAGAATTTACTCTGCCTTTTCAAAGGCTTGAAATAAACACAACCAAAACTTGCTTATAAATTTGTACTACCATGGGTTAGTAAACTAAACAAACATGAAAACAAACCCACGCAACAGCAGCAGCAGCAACAAACTTCAAGCTGTGAGCCTTTTGCAATCATGCATTTTTCCAAGGAAAAAATGCCCCCAGCTTTCACAAATATTTTTCAAAATCACGTTTTAGCACTTTGGTTCCTCCTGCTACCTCTTTGCATTTATCATAGCAGTATGTCTGTGCCCACCCTTAATGTTTTGGGAGATCAGATACAAGTACAGTCTTTTATATGTGATGGAGTTTAGTCTTTGCATGATGAGATTTGTTGATGCAACAAAAATTACATTCCCTTGGGAAGTAACTCAGTGTAAACCTCCATTGTGTTTGTGCCTGTTCTGTTTACTAAAATTTGTCCCTAAATCTTTAAGCCTAAAACTGTACATATTTTGAAACATTCTGTTGTACGGAATCTCATATTTAACAGTTTCATGGGGTTGTTTCTTTGGAAGTAAAAGTGTTTCTCAAGAGCCTTTTTTTCTGTCTGCTCCCAGTGAAAAGAGGAGAGCAAAGCCATCCGCTTACCACAAAGCAGTGCCACCACAAAGGAAAGATTAAGGGTTTAGAGAGAGGTCAATGTGGGTTTTTCTCTAACTAAACACTTTCCTAAAGTTTCCTTGTGGAAAAAATAATGAAGTCATCTCAGAGTTTTTAAAGAATTTTTATTTCTTTTTCACCGTCTGCATTCGCTTGTCTTCTCAGCATGGATGTTTAATCTTTCTAGGCTTTGTGAATTGGTCCAAATGAATAAGTGGTGAGCTGTCTCTCTAGGAGCTAGAGGCTTATTCTAAGGCCCTAATCACTGAGTAAACACATCTTTGCCCTCCCTCTCTTACAACTGCTATATAATAGTCGAGATTCTAGCACAGTAACCTGGATATTGCAGGGATCGACGCTTTGAAATGCAGAACGGCTGATCCTCAAAAACAGACAGTGCCTGATCTTCCCCTGCCTCTTTCTTCTTTTTAAATTAAATATCACCACAGAAATGCTGTTTTATTGCATGATATTGTGCATCAGTGCCCTGGATTTTCAAGTTTAGTTTCAGTCAACATTGTTGGCTGCACTTATATGGATCCCTGCATGTTGGGCTTATTAATGGCCCTTCCTGGCACATGTGTACGTGGTTCTGAAGAACATTTAAATTAAATTAGACAAACATTAATGCAAATTACTAGTCCTTTTCCCAAAGTTGAATGTCCAAATGTTCCTTTTATAAACATTATAAAATGTTCCTTTTATAAATTTTATCCAAAGCCAGTATATAAGGCAAGAGCCCTACAGGGTTTTTTTGCAAAGACAGCTTGTCTGAAAATTGCATCCCATGTCTTGCTGTATCAATACATATCAATATCTAGGTTCAGTGTTACTTCTGTTGAAGAGATTTGAAATTGCTTTAAATAGAGGTCTGAAAATAGCACCGTATCATCTCAGCAAATATGTTCAAGTACTATTTTAAAATGAAATAATTTATATGGGTATGGGAGAATGGAAAGCTGTAATTTTCTGAATTGTATTTATAATTCATTGAATGTCAGTCGCAGAATCTCAATCCTTAGCTAACTCATAGTCTCCCTGTATTTTTCCAGCCTGCATTCAATATTTGCATGCACACAGACTTGCTTTCCAAAAGGTGGTCTGAGATTTTCAAGGGGATGCAGCTGCTGGCAGTGAAACTCAAGTTTTATTTGATAAAATTCCAGAAGAACAGTGCAGAATATTTTGCTTCAAGACACCATAGACACCATCTCAACATGTAGTGCCTTTTTATCTGGCTACAGAGGTGGTGATAGCAGTGCACTATGATTTTTTTCTGGTTGTTAATAACAGTTTATTGTGGTAGATGCTGTCCAGTCAAGAGGTGTGTTCCTTGTTCAGGGAAATGTTATTTTTGTTGGGCAGCAAGCTAAAAAATTCACTCATTTCTTAGGTCTGTTAATAAGGTTTTTGTTTTTTATTCATTGTTCTTTTCATGTTCTAGGCATATAATATATTGTATTTTAGTACTCAGAATATTAGGAAGCATTGAGAATATTTAAAAATTTGCAAGGATGGACCTGATTTGACTTGAAATCTGCTGGTTATTTCTTGTGTGTGCATGTTGAGATACTTGTCACCCTTGATAAACCCTGTCGTGGGTACTAACACAAAAAGCTGCAGCAGCAACTTCAAATTGCAAAATTGCCTGAGGAACTTCTCACTCATCTCTTGTCACATTTTTTCCAGAGAAAGCTTCTTGCTATCTACCTCCACCATGATGAAAGTGTACTAACCAACGTCTTCTGCTCACAAATGCTTTGTGCTGAATCTATTGTCTCCTACCTGAGTCAGAACTTCATAACCTGGGCATGGGACATGACAAAAGAAGCAAACAGAGCAAGGTAAGACTCTTTGGGCTCTGAGTGCAGCAGCTTTTCTCAGGGAAAGCCCTTATCTCTGGTTATCAAATCTTTTGGTGATTAATATCTGTTTGAGCTAAAACTTCATGCTCATTCTCAGCTGATCAATGAAACTGTGCTGGCTGACATTCACTGAGGATTGGACTGGCCTTGTGTTCATCACAAAGTGACTTCTTATTCCTGTGCAGGAAAAAGCAATTGAAGAAATAATTTCTTTTTTTTTTTTTTCAGTTTATTTTCAAACATGATTCTATATTCAAACATGTGCCTTCACAGTTCTGCATTGCAGTGCCATAATATTACATGGCATTAATTGTTGGTGTAACTGCATGAGAGCTGTCTGGGGTAATGACTACTGTTGTTAATGAAAATCTTATTTAAAAAATAACATTCATGTGATAAATTAGTATTAAGAACAGATTATGCAAAATGTTAAATGCTTGCAATTCATATGAACTTCTTGGAACTACAATTTTCTTACAGTTCAGGTATTTTGGTTTTAATGTAATAAAAGCTACCTTATGTCTTAGACAATAATTTTGCTGGTGAGTAAAGAAATTAAAACTGTAGATTCCACTTCCTTCTACAACTTTTGTAGATTACCAACAAATTTCCTTAATGTTACTAACTAAGGCCTCTCTCTTCTTCAGTTATTTATCAGTTGATCATGATCTACTGAAAATAATGATATTAATACTATTATAATGTTTAGAAATCAGATTTGTTTGGTTCTCTAACTTGTACCTTATTTTGTAACCTTTATTTACCCATAGAACTGATCATGTCTTGCCAGGATAACATCCTATGTGTGTTACTTTAATTAGAGTTTTTCTAATTTTTGACTGAAAGATGCAACAGTCATTTGGCCCGGAATAAGGTTGCCACTTCTTTACACAACTCCAGTGATTATTGAACAAGGAAAATGATACATGTTTTATACAATGATTTATGTTTCTTTCTCTTGTGGATTATTAGAATAGAGCATTTATGCATTTCTAGTCTTCACTGTGTAAATTATAGTTAATATTTCTTGACTGAGGTGAGCTTGGAGAATGGAACAGTCTCTTTTTCTAATGTGCTTTTTAAATGACACTTGTGTTTCTCAGGAATTCCTCACTTGACCTTCTGCATTTTGTCATTGGAGGCATCAGCAGCAATGTTTCTAGTTTAAGTTATTCTAGAGATGTGTAAAAGGTTATGGAAGAAAGCAGTTGCAAGAACAGATTAAAAGTTTCTGGAAAAGAAAAAAGTAAGAGAGGAAAAAGAAACATCTAGGTTCTTTCATGGGACCAAATACATAGACTAGAAAGTTGCTTAAGTCTTTTGGTATTGCCATTCATGGGCAGTAAGGAGCCTCCTCCTTTTCTTTTATCCTATAAGTTGGTGTAGAAGGAAACACTATTTCTAAACCATCTGTAGTGGCTAAGTTCAGTTGACTGCCTGCTGTTCTATTGTCTGCTTTTCTATTTAATTCTCTAGTTTCTTTTATTTTACAATGACAAAAAATTGCAGTGTAGTTTCTTTTGAAAAACTGTGTTTGAGGGGTTTTTTATGACTAACGATCAACAGCCATGTAATTGCTTTGTTGTGTTTTACTAAAGAAATCTATTAAGTAGCACAACTTTGATACACTAGTAATAAGAGTTTGCAGGTTACACAGACACCTGTGGTGACCAAAGCGACAGAAGCTGCTTGTTAGAAAGAGCCTGTACAGCTGTGTCCTATTAACTCCTTATGACACTTCTTAAAACACAAAATAAAGGGCTTGTTTAAGGCTTTATAGCTGCTCTCAATGAACTTAGGCCCCGATTGTGCAGGACGATAGGGTTTTTAAGCCTTCATTTTTTTTGCTTTCTTTTAACAACAACAAAGAAACTGTCATATTAACAGTGAGGTCAAAAAATAGTAAGGGGTAAACAAGGCTTGCTGGCTCGAATTAGAATAATTTCTCAGTTGTGTTTAGTGTCACATCCTGCTCCTTAGGCTGTGATTTCTTCAGAGGGGGCACGGTGCTGCCTTCTCCCTCTGGAAAGTCCCAATGCTCTGTGGGCATTCCCATAAATAAATGCTCAGTCCCTCTGTTCAATCACTACCCTCCATGTGACACAGTGACAGTGGTCTTGGAGCCCATTCTATTCTGTATCCTATGAACACAAATGTAGCTTTTTATTTGAATGGTGAGAAGACATCAGCAACAACAGGAGGAACTGGGTTTTGCCTGCTGGTTTAGCCCAAAAGCAACTCATTTATACTCTTAAGAAGTGCATTGTAAAAATGCTGAAAAGCCAGGATGGGACAACAGAGGAATCAGGCACTTGATTTACAGCAGTCAACAGGGATACCTCAAGGTCAGTCTCAGTGCTGTGCAATGGCATGAATAAATTGAAACAGGTATAAAGACTTCCTTGTATAAGCCAAAAAAATCTCCTGAATGTTCTGATCCATGGATGTAATTCTATTCCCAAATTAGTCCTAAAAGTTGTTTCTAATTTTCTCGTTAATGAAATGAGGGTACATCCTGAATACTGTAGAACAAAACCAGCTCCAAAATCTTGTAGTTTTCCCCAGTTTTTAATGTGTTTCCCAGCTGACACTGATGAAGGAATGTGCTTTAAAACCTCCATTACTGTACAACAGCACATTTCCTCTGGCATCTCTCAATCTTCAATATCCATTCCAACAAATTGAAGAGACTCTGTAGGTAGGAGTAAAATGCTCTGTGAGCATTTGGTACCTGCCAGCAGTAGTGCAAGAGCATAAGCATTACAACTTTGGGAGTCAGATACTAAAAAATTTTCTTTCTGCAGCCACCCAGGACTCTTACTTTGTCAGAATGAAGGCAAATCTAGTTAATACAGTTGAGGGCAAGTTTTGTTTTGGCTTTAATAAGTTTTCATTGCCTCTGACATAACGTTTGCAGTGAAGGGAGGAGTTACTTTGAGTAAGTTCTGTGATTATGAATTTTTTCAATAAACATAATGAAATTGTAATAAAGGGAAGATAAAATAAGTAACTTTCATTTAGGAAAATGTAATTTTTACAGGAATTAATTACAGGAATGTAATGTGGTGCTTTTATAGTACTGTTAAGGAACCAACATGAAATCTTTATCTCCTGTAGTTTAGACTTCAGTTTAGGGAGCAACTCTTCGAGATATTCTTGTGATCTGTTCCTGTCAAAGGAGGAAAAAGGCCACAAAGCTACACACATATCTCTAACTTTAGCTCTTTTTATATTCCACTCAATTTGAGATGAATCAGGAGCTTTAAAATCATTGTTTCCTTCAGCTGCTTGCAGTGAAAATTGCTACCATGCACCTTCAGACAGCAGAAATTTGGGGAGAGGTGCCAGGGTGGTGGCAGTGGGGTTTGACTGCAGTGGTGCTGGCAATTCTGGCCCTGCCATTTGGCCCAAGCACACACAGGGCCATCACTTGGGCTGAGCAATTCCTCAGGTTCCCAGAGGGATTCCAGGATAGAGAAGCAGGAGAACCAGACATAAACAGCTCTAGTTGTGGCACTTTTTGACTTCAAAGTGTTGAGTCAGTACCATTGTTCTAATACAATTCTGTGCATGGGAGTTGTGTATGTTTGTGCAAACACATGTCTAACTGGTTTTGTTAATTCATTAGTGTGCATTAATATGTTTGTATCCAGGACAGATGTATAGTGATATATATACACACATGCACACATACCTTATATTTGTACACGCAACATTTACAAACACAGATAATTCATAATATTAAGATCTTTCCAGCACACATTGTGTTTGCCAAGCAAAGCCAAAACCATAAGACAGTGACTCAAAAATCTGTAGCAGCTTTTTAGCTTTTGGTATCATTGCCCTTGGGCACTGTATTTCAAGGTGTTGCCAGTTTTGCTCTGATGACAGGCACTTGTTAGTTTTAATGTTCAAATGGTGGTTTTTCTCTTTGCTTAAGCTTAGGAAAGAGTTAATTCACTAAAGTGCTTCTCAGCAGCAGGTTGTCTTCACCTGCAATTTCCCTCATCAAGTGATTAGCCATATTCACAGTTGCTGACCCTTAATTCTAACCTACTGAATGATGCATGCCTGGATGAAGACCAGTTGACCATATTACTCCAGCTCCCCAATCCCATTTGATCCTTCAGCAAATATGTTGCAGGTGTGGGGTCTGTGAGAGCAGGAGGAGGTGAGTTAATTTCTCATTGCCTCTTCAGGAGTGACCACAGATTCTGTATATATTGCTTGCAAAACTGTTGGATGTGTTCTTTAGGCACTAAATCCTTAACAGGTTTCACAGAGCAGTGTGAAAACCTTTTCTATTGTATTCTGCAATTTTTTTTATTTAATTTACTTTAATAGCAATACAGTGCCAGTCAATAAAAACAGGTCAGAAGTCTAATTAATGTTTTAAAAATAAAGGTTCTCAAACACCAGGCGAGTTTGTCATTTTCTGTGTGGCTTGTTTTGAGGAGGAAGAGGAAAGAAGGTGAGGAGGGAACCCTTCTGTTCCATGATTACAACCCACCCGCTCATTTTCTCCTTTTCTCCTTTGCTTTTGATTTTAGTGGCGGTCTTAACAGAATGTCAAGATCAATTTGCAGCATGGTTTAACTCAAGGTTTGCATTCTGCCAGCAGCAATTGTCCTAAGGAACAATGCCATGTGTTCTTGTAACTTCAGAAGCTTTTAGAAGGCTCATGGCAAGGGCAGCATCTAATGACTTTATTAGTGTAGGGTTTCAAAATGGACTCGGTAATTGTTCGCATCTCTTTGTCATTTAGTCATAATTACTGCATGGTATTGTTCAGGGTTGCACTTGTGAATAGTTTCCTAATAGCACTAAAACGAAGGGAAAAAAGGAAAAGGATAAAAGGTGATTGTCTCTTTAGATGGAGAACAAAACAGCCTGTATATAGATGATGGTTAAACTGTTTATTATACACCCACCAGAAAAGGTAAACTATCCCTGCTTAAATATTGATGTGCTTCAAGGTAATTCTGTGTTAGTAATCTAAAAATGTCCAAATTTGGAAAACTAAAAATCAGCAGAGAATGCATTTTGATCTGGTCGTGATTAGGAAGATATGGATGTCTATAATACCCAACTATAAATAGAAAGCAGCCTCTCTGATGTTATCAAGGTTTTCAATGCATCAGTTTACGTGCCTTTAGCAATGTTTTAAGGTCATCTGAGAAAAATAGTTATTAAACCCAAGGAATTAATTAAACTGATAGATTTGTAAGCATTTAAGTCCCCACTCTAAAACAAAATCTCAAAGAATGTTCTGTCCCTCTGTACTCAAACTACAAGTAGTTGATTAAGCTCGTTGAACAGAAAAAGTGAAAAAATAAAACATTTTTTTGTGTCTTGTGCAAAAGAGGTGAAGGCAGAACAGGTGGTCAAGACAGATTTGCTGGACTGTCAATAGGAAGGATCTGGTTGTATCTCTTATTGCTTGCTTCCTCTGCTGTATTTGTGCTGCCTTTCCTACAGCATGGAGACTCTCATTGACCTTACAGAATTGTATTTTACTTGTCAGGATGGTTCTTGGATTTGTGAAGATTAATCTGAATTCTCTGATTTCTAATGTGCTTGTAGCTTCTCCCACTTCACCAGCACCTGTAAAGTAACTAAACACACTGTCTGTTCTTACCTAGGCTGTTCTTAAATGTGTCTATTAAATCTGCCTGTGCCAAGCCTTGGGTGTTCCTTAGGAAATCATCCAGTACATTATAGGTGATGATGAAAGTGCATCTGGTGTGTTCCATTCTTTGTGCAGTGTTCTAGCAAGGGGTCGAGGTGTATTTTATTTATACTTTCACCAGTGGTTTTGCCTGGTGTCCAAGGATGAGCTAATGGATTCCTAGGCTGCTGTGCTTTACACTGAAGGAGGTTATTTATGAAGTGTTTTTCTAATCTGGTTGAACCTTTCAGGATGAGAGTCAGATCTTCCATGTGTTAGGAAGGGACAGATAACCCACTCATGCAGGCTTTACTTTTTGCATAAAGTGGATAAAATTGTACTTTTTAACATCTGAATCTGATGTTTAGTACGTGGATCCTGAAGATGATACCTACATTATTTGATTTAGGCTGCTGTATACATCTTTAAAACATGCCTTGTGTCTGCTGCTCCTTGAGTTTGAGGTACAACCCTACCAGTGTGGGTAAGGCAGTAACTCTGTATAGCAGAGACCAAGCTTATTTTAATATGCCAATCCAGAACCTCAGCTTTTACTCTTTTAAAAATGTAAATACCTAACACGAAAATGTTATTTTTACATTAACATTTTAATGAGTCTTATGTTGACTTTGCACATTATATAATTATTATTAAAAATAATCAGAAATCTTGCATATTTAATATTTATAATTGTTTTCTTCATGCTCAATGAATAAGTTACTTTTTTTCCAAACTCATTTCTGAAATGTTAAAGGCTGTTTAAGGTTGGCTTTGGGAATTACCTAGTCATAAATTAATCACTTTTTTTGGCCCAAAGTCATCCAATTTGTGTTCTGAAAGTGAATAGGTCTTTTAAAAGAGATTGTCAGGTTTGTTGCTGCTGCTGCTTTTTGAGGAGGACTTTAGGCTAAAAAGATACAGCAAAAAGCATCTCCAGTGCAGCCTTTCTGTTCTGTTAAAAAGTCCTTTCCTAGAAGCATAGTGGGCACCATGTGCCAAAGGGCCTTATTTTAGGAGGAAACTTTTCCAAAGTTTTCCCTTCAGTGCATAAAAATAAAAAGTAAAACTAACAAAAAAGAAAGACTAACAAATAACCAGATCTTTGTTATTTCTGTTGCTACAGAAAGTAAAGAAAATCTAAGATACTGTGAATACTATGAAGATCTAAAATACTATGAATTTTTTAATATTTATTTTAATCCATTTTTCCATACATTTGAGAGCTGAGTTCTCTCTTTATGGAAGAGAATTTGACCTTGAGTGCACTAGACATTTGCTAATACAATTTTAAATAACATTAAGGTTCTGGGGAAGAGCATAAGAAAAGCAAAAGCCAAGGAGAGCTTGCAACTTTTTTTTTTTTGAACATAGAAAAAACATTCAAAATGTAGCACCAAGTGTCCCTCAGCACATTCCAGGAGCACACTACAGTGTACAAGATGCAACCTGCTCTGAATTGGTTTCTTTCTGCAGGGTAACTGGATTAACACAAACCAGCTAGAGTTAACATTTTAGGTTTAGTTGCTCTTTCTGTCACTGCATGGACTGCTTGAGATTTATATTTTATTCATGATGCCTTGAGAAGGTAGATTAATTTGGGGGTGGATGCAGAGCTGTTCATCCTATCAGCTTGTATCATGAGTTTGATCCCTGCAGGAAATTGGGGAGCAGGAGGAGGACAGGCACTGAGTGGTTGGTATTTGGGCTCAGTGGTGGCTGGTGGGTGGTGTCTGTGGCTTTCAAGGCCGTGCTGATGGCCACTGTCCTGCATGGAAAGAGAAAGGATTCTGAATTCCTCTGAATTCCTCTGCTCCTCTGGAGTCCCGCTGCATCAAGGGCAACAGGCAGAAGTGCTGCCTTGTGCTGTGGATTTTAAAGGAGGTGCAGAGAATTCTCATTGCTCAAAATCCTCAATTCTTTGCCGAGTTCTTCCTTTAACTCCTTTACAATTCTTCATTTCTTTGTAGATTCTTTCTCTACTAGGCAGGAGTAGGAGTAGAGTGGACATTGGAAAATACAACATGACAGCTCAAAGCCAAGCAGTGCCTCTGCCTTGTGCCTTTCAGGAACTGGGCACCAGAGATGTTCCTAACTTACCAAATGGTTCAAACTGAAATACTAGAGGAATATTTATGTTTTTCTGAAGTATTTACCATCATAGCTTTTTTCCAGATATCAAATAATTTCGAGCTCTGAGATCAACACTTTGGATGACCAGCACTTTGGCCAGAAGTGCATAGTTTTGTTATTAAAAATTAAAAGCTGCACATTTTCACAGAGATAAATTATTGCAAAACCCCAGCATCTACAGAGTGCTACATACATATTTGAGATCAGGAGCTGTGATAGACCACAGGCTTGAGGCTTAAGTTGTAATAAGTATTTCCTTAGGGTTTGAGACTCAATAATACTTAAAACTTTTTTCAGTACCTTCTTAAAGCTATTATTCTGTCATAATTGCATTCTAGGACCTTATTTTAAAGTAATATTAAATAAGTTGCTGCATTAATAAAAATTATTTTAAAATAAATACAATTACCAAAAAGCTGTGCCAGCAGTGTATTTTAATATAAAGTCTCACGTATTAGCTGGTAGGAAATGATAACATTCTGCTTTGGAAAATTCACCTGCCAATAAAAATGATAATTCCTCACACAGGTTGATTCAAAGTGCATGTGGAGGGATAATTGCTGTGCAGGCATCAGCAACTCCCCCAGTCAACATCTTTGTGGCACCAGAATAATTTTTCCTTTGTGCCATTTTTAACTAAAAAGTGAACTGTGTCTAAGCATTAATACCTCTTCAATCTACATTTAAAAAACTTCAATGGTTTCTAAATATTTTTTAGCTTGTTTCTGTATTTTTCAAGTCATGCCATGTCAGGGTCCATGTTTATTCTGTAATTGTAACTCCTGATTTTATTGATACTGAGTCATGAAAGAAGTGGTGCTGCCTGCCAGAACTGTTACTTTTCTTGATGAACTTTTTCCTTGTAACTTTTGAGATTAATTTTTTAAAGGATTTTTACTTCATAAAATGTTTTTTTGCCTTTCTCCTACTCCCTCCTTTAATATTTTTGCAATTTTAAAATAGAAGGACTAGCAGGGTGCTGTGTACCCTCCCTTTCTGGCAGCATTCCTCTGTTTCCACTGTTGGTTGGCATCATAGAAGTCCAATGCTGTGGAAAACCCTTTTCCCTGGAGGGACCTCTGTCTCCTTGATGGACTCCACAGGCACTTTTTTTGGCAGCTCTGGAGATGCCACTGAGAGATCTGGCACACTTCTGTTTAGATGAAAATAAGAAAATCCCATGTAAGTGATGTACAGAGTAAGACACTGGTTATTGCACCAAGTTGTTTTGGTCCTGCTCACTTCTAACAGTAAATATTATTGGCACAGAGAGGAGAGGGTTTTTCCTTTTTTTCTGGTTATGAATCTGAAAGTAAAAAGGTCTGAAAATACAAAATCAGTAAAGGCAGAAAAGAGGAAAAAAATCATTAATGAAAATTCAATTCCTACCCATCTAGTAAAATCAAAAGTTGTGTTAAGACTAATTGCCACAGACCTGGCCAAGAGCAGCTTTATGAGCTGAGTGGCCACTGGTGAACAGGGCTTGTGGCAGTTTTGGGGATTGCTGCTGCCTCTTATTCAGTGTTCCATTGTTTGACCACCTCCACGTTCTTGTTGGCTTCACTACTTTCTAGTTCAGCAGACAAGTGGGGTCTTACTTGGCTCCAGAGTTTTGATATTAGTGAGATGTTTTGTGTGCCCTGAGGGTACACCCTGATAGCCACCAGCAGGTCCTCCCTGCCCCATGGACATTCCCATCACAGCTGCCTGTGCTGTGTTCTGGACATTTGGTTACTCAGCCTTGGAGGTGCTGGCAGGAAGAGTTGTTCCTCATTGCTCCCCCAAGGGAGCCTGGGGCTCCCACAGCAGAACTGGCACCAGCTGCTCTTGTCACTGGTGGGTGAGGGAGCTGAGCAGCTTGTGACAGCAGCACAGGCAGGGAGGGGATTGGTAAGAGCAGGACAGGTGGCACCAGTGGCTGTAAGAAGTGGCACCATGAAGAAAAAACCCACCATGAGGGGAGATGTTGGCAGCTGGCATCTGTTCTGCTGCTACTCAACCAGCAAAGTGTGTGTGCCCATAGAGCAGCCTGGCACAACGTGTCCTCTCCTGAAGCCAGGGAGCTGGATCCTGTGCCAGCCTGGATTATGGAGGACCCCAAGGTGCCATAACCTGTTAGGTTCTATGTAGTCAGCCAGAAGTCCTGCATAGAAAAAGTAATCTCCCAGAAAAAAGTTATAAAATCTTCTTCATGTACTTAAATACTTCATTCAGAATTCTCTGTGTGCAAAACCTATACCTATAGAAGCATATTTTGTGACTGAGTTATTGGTTGACTAAATACCAAATAGACTTAAAAAAAAATAAATGAGCAAACCAGTGCCTTTGACTAGTACAGCTGGTACTGTTGGAGTCTCTTTTGTTTTGTTCCTTCTAGCATTATTCTCTACAGCACTTCTTTACCTCCAGTTAAATATTTTCTTTTTCCATGAAACTTGAGTGCTTTTCTTCTACGGTGTGTTGAAGTCTGTTAAACAGTTTTAATACACAAGTCTCAGGAATTCAGTTCAATTGTCTTTTGCTTCCAGGAGTGAAACCTTGAACTCACATGAGTCATTTTGCTGTGGAAGTTCATCACTGACTTCTGTGAGGCCAACATTTCACTTACCTGTTCCCACCTTGATAGGAAAACATCAAAACCCATTATTTATCTGAAGAGTTTATATGTCCAGGCTTTACAGATGCTGTTTTATCCTTACCAGATGTTACATGTCTCTGTTTCTGATATAGCAGAGTTTGTTCAGCTTTTTTGATGCCTTCTTTGTGTGTGATTGTTCTGAGTTGAAAAATACAGAGAATCAAGGAGTAACACACATGGCTTTGAAATACTTGCTTGCCACCCCCTCTGCCTTCCATCCAACTGCAGCCAAAGACAAATTCTCTCTGAGGAGAGATTTTTTTCCAGTAGTTCAGGTGCCTCAAATAAGCCCATTGCTGTACTTGTCAGGCTTATCAATTTTTAGACATTTTATTGGATACAATATATATATTGATTAAAAAAAAATCATAATTTTGAATTATTTCAGTATCTTTGAGAAGAAATTACTTGGAGCACATGACATTTTAATGCAGTTTGTCTTTTCAAATAGATTTGGCTTCTAATGCATGTGACAACGGGACTTTGCTCTTCAGTTAGAGCATACATTTCAGAGTAGTTGTTACCTAAAATATTATCATAAGGCATAAGAAAACACACGATTTAAGTTGCCTTTCATGAACATAATTAAGAATTAATAAGCCTGTACCAGTGGCTAGTCCTCAGAATTTCCACTGTTTTGCCTTTTGTGACCCGTGTTATTAAAAGTCCATTATTTTTACAGACTTTATTAAATTGGATCTTATTAAAGCATTCTATATTTGCATTTGGTCTTTCATAATTCATTATTATTATGACATTTACTTTTTACCATCAGATCTGAAAACATATCATAAGCTACCCTTTTCTCTTGAAAGAAATGCTAATTTCAAACAGTCCTTTAATGGAAGAGAAAAGCTTTATCAGTTTTTTCATTTATTCAAGATCGTGTTAAGAATACTAATGTTAGACTTCTGTATGCTAATATCTAAGAGCTTTTTTTGGTCAAAAGCTTAGAATTATTGTTTTTTAGACCACACTGCTAAGTATGTCACTGGCAGGGCACTAGTACAAAAGAAAATACAATTCTGAAGTACCATGTTTTAATTCTGTGATGGATAAAACCAATTTCTTGATCTTTCATTAATAAATTATACTTTCATATGAAATTTACTCATTTTATACTTCACCATGTTTATTAGATTGTTGCTCGCCTTAGTTTCTCTTTAGAAGTTTTAAACAGTTGATTCAGCATTATTATTTTGGGGGGTATTTTTGAATTATAATCTTCACATAGTGTAACAGGAAATGGAATTCTCCATGGAATAAATCACTGTCTCAAGCAGTTGTTAATTGTTTTAATTTAGACAATCTGGATCCTTTCATGTTTGTAAATATAATAATTTAGTCATAAAAAGAGATAAAGAGCTCTAGAACTGAATGCAGAACACGTTAAACAGTAGGTTTAACATGCAGTTAAACTGCTGAATTTAGCATAATTATTTTTTTAAGCTTCACTTCAAAAAATCCTCTACAATGTTAACTGTTTTTTTTTCCCCACAAGGTTTCTGACGATGTGCACTAGACATTTTGGGAGTGTTGTAGCCCAAACAATTCGAACTCAGAAGACAGACCAGTTTCCACTTTTCCTAATTATTATGGGAAAACGATCATCTAATGAAGTGTTGAATGTAATACAAGGTACAGTTCTTTATATTACAAGTGTTCCTTATGTGAGTATTGAAACTGTTGTAAGAGGTCTTTGCTAACTGTTTCTCTTTTAAGGTGTCCAGAATATTGATTTATTGCACAAAACACACTTCAAGTTGCCAGGGTGTAATTATCTACTACTCATAAATGTATTAATTAGCATGGTGTTAGAGATTGCCATGACTGTAATGGAATTAGAGTTTACATTTTCCTTTTTTT
>VYXF01009087.1:1944380-1968932 GCA_013397295.1 Polioptila caerulea | reverse complement strand
TTCTTTTTTTTTTTAGTCTGGCTATTTCGTATGGATTAATTCTAAAATGACTTCTTTTTTGTTTAATAACTTTAATGAAATGAAGTTCAGCTATCTTCCTTTGTTGCTAGGTAACACAACAGTGGATGAGCTAATGATGAGGCTGATGGCTGCAATGGAGATCTTCAGTGCCCAGCAGCAGGAAGACATAAAGGATGAGGTGAGCACTGAAAGTTGCTGCAGATTCCTCCTGGCTTCCACTAATCACTGGGGGTGTCAATTAACCAGATGTTTCTTGGGCCACTGGAGTCGGGTATGATGTGTTTTAGTGTCTCTGCCACTGTCAGAAATGAAAAAGGTAAAGTCTCCCTTGTATCTGGGTCTATAAGAACAACTTCTCCTTTTTGGTCTTGTCATTTGCAGTTGCTTTCCTTTTTCTGGATGTTAGTCACCAGTGGCTGTTTATGTTATAGTGATATTATAGAGCTTAATATGCTCATACAAGGAAAATTATCAGATTTTTTGCCACTGATCAGCTCCAAGTCATACAAAAATATATTAATATATCTTAAATGTGTCTGTTTAAAAGAGAGCTGAAACAACTTTCAGCAGTACACCAGTGCTGAACCACCATTCAGAAGGATGCAGAATGCATGAATGGTGAAAAGACTTCTCAAAACCAGTGTTTCAATTACACAGAAGCAGACACAGTGACTTACACAGCTGAAAGATCCTTATCTGTTACTCTATAAATTGAGAGTGACATTTTGAAGTAATGAAGTACTTAGGAATTTATAATTATAGGTGTGTTGCCATTCAAGATTATTCTTATCCTGTTGTATAGACATTGATTGACAATAATTCTCTAAACACATTCTTCCCATTTAAATCTTGTATCTCATTAGTACAAGATTTACTGACTATAATATGAAGGCACATTATCTGCACAATATCTGTCATTCACTTTTTCTTCTTTATTTATGCTACCTGTAATTCATTGGTAAAGAAGTTGACTTTAATTTTGTTAATACTGAACACAAACTTAAATAGGAGGATTACAACAAAAATCCAAGGCACAATATAACTGAATTTTTTATTGCATTTTAACAGGAGCATGTTGAGTAGGGAAGGTTTTTTCATGAACTTTACATGACAGATGAGCTCCCAACAGAGATTCAGAATTAAAAACTGTAAAAGCTGATAAAAAGAAAGACAACTGAGGGAAACAAAAGCATATAAAGTCAGAGAGATAAGGGTGAACAAGGGATAGGAGAAGAAAGTAGGAGTGATAGGATTGGAACAGGGTGAGGAACAGGACATCAGAGCAGAGGCAGAACCAGGAACTGGCTCCTGTCCTGGGGCTGCTCTTTGTCCTTCACTGGGTGGCTGAGAGCAGTGACAGTGACAGTCCAGTCCCCACAAGGGATTGTTGTTTCTGATGGCTCCTTTCCCCAAGTGCTTTAGCTGTCTAGGGAGAATGGAAAATTGATTTCTATACATTTCTCCCAAATCTACCTTTGTCCAAGTCTTCTGTAGTCTTTTGGTTTTGTGTCACTGAAAGCACTGGTGACATTTCTTCCCCAGCAGGAGCTTTTTTTAACACACTTTGACATTCAGAAAACTGATGGAAAATTTCATAAACTTTGGGGGCAGCTTTCTGGACACTATGGGTTCTATACACAAATGGGATATTTACTTACACCTTGGCTCCACTCATTACAAGCACACTGAAAAGGTGATCTCAGACACTTTTGCCTTTGAAGCAGGAAGTTTTCAAAACAAAAAATAACCTTGCTTTATGAAATTACCATTCCAGAGAGGGAGTATTTGACAAGCAGTCTGTACTCAATAGAGGGCTTCAGCCTGAAACAAAATATTGCCTTTTTGTGGTTAGCTACGTAACATGTAGCTTTCTTGTAAGCCTTGTATTTGACAACTTCAAGTGTTCAAACATCAACACCTTTTCTTTTTTTAAGATCTTACTGCAGTTGGTGCAATTTTTTCCCAAATATTACAATAGCAAACAGGATACAGAGTCTGGTTTCTGTTACTGTTTTCTTAATAGCAACAGTAAGTCATCGTAAAACCACAAGAAGATAAGCAGAAAATTCTTTGGTGCTTTTAAAAGAGAAGTCATCAGTGTAGCATTGCTGTAAACAGAAGTGTGTGTGAGAGAGAATCAGAACTGGAAACATTTGTAAATGACAGCATGAAGTCAGTAATGAGTGAGTTTATGCAGCTGAAATTCTCATGCACATGAAAGCTCCAGCACAGCCATTGCATAATCCTGTTAGGCACAGCATGTTTTGCAGTGCCCTCTCATGGTTATTTGGGTACAGGAGGACTGGTACCACTCCAGCTGCTGGTCCAGGTGTTCAGCTGATGTTGGCTGGAGCTACAGGCAGCTCCCTGTCACTGAACATCTGCTGGGGGTGTAGGTGGGGTGCTCAGAACAGCACTACCAGCTTACCTCACCTGAGTGAGCCACCTCATTACCTGGTGGTAATAACAATATGTTGAGCTAAATCCCATGCTTTTGTATCTGTGTATTGGTAAAATTTACCAGTTTAGCCTCATAATGTTTTAATGGGGCAAATCTCTTGCATATTTTTTTAGAGTCAAGTGCTAAAATACCATCACTTAACTAATCTAATTTTCAGATTTGTGTGTTGTACTCTATTAAGCTTTTTCTTACATAATCTCCACAGAAATACCTTAAAAACATTGGGATGCACATGTGTACTCATAGAAACCCAACATGCCTGTCCTGGTGTGTAACTTCTGCACCTGTTTTCTCTCCCAAGTTTTCTTAAAGGGAGATCAACCTGTTGTCCCATTCTTTTCCTGCCTCTCCAGGGTTCTGGGGCGATCATGAGCTTTTGCTGTGTTGACCAGATGATATTTTGGAAACTTCCTGCCTCTTTTGGACCATGCTGTTGATGTGCCATTGTAGACATGCATGTAGACACACATGGTCTAGGTGTCCTGCTGTCTGTTCTTATCTTTTTGCTCCTAAAATTGCTGTAAGAACAAGCCACAAATAGCAAAATTGGCTTAGCTACACCCTGGTGTGCTCACATGGCTCTGATGATGAGAAATGGCCAATGGATAATTCAGTTGTGGGTTCAGTGACCACCAGTGAAGCCACTTGGTCAGGTTACAGTCCCACCTTTCCCAGTGCAGTCAGGTCTGGGGACTGAAGTCCAACCTCACACTGTGTATGCAGAGTTATTTTGCAGCTGCACTATTGATTTTATGCATCTGATGGACATATTTTCTTTTTCTAACCACGTTTGCTCCCCTGGTCACCGCTACAGGAGTTGACACCTCAGCTGCTGAGGTCAGGCAGTGGGGCTGGGGGGTTTTGCAGAGAGAGAATAAATGTCATTAAGGAGTTTCTCCTGAAAGCAAGAGGTGGTTCTCAGAGCAGGGGTAACCAGCCTCTGCCACTGTTAATCAAGGTGTGCACTGAGATTTTTCAGGTGCTGACTTTGAAAGGAGCGTGTAGTATCAGTTCCTCTTGAGTATCAGTTCCTCTTAAGTGTCAATGCCTGGTGCTGGGCTTAGGAAAACAAATAATAGTTGTAAAATATTCTACGCCCTGGAATGTCCATTTTTAAACACCCTGTGAGCTTGCTTGCTTTAATTGGGTAGTTAAATAATCATCTCAGTGTGGCGTGATGGGCCCGAATAGATCCGAGTTAGTTCCTTTGTGAGATTAATGTGAAGAGATCTGTGATTAAATGCTGGCATTACAGCACAACACACCTGTTCTGGGCCTATCCTCAACATTTTTTCTTCATTGCCTGAGGAGGAGGCTTCTCAAAGGATTACAGTAACACTTTTTGACAAGCTTATGTAGGGTGGAGTTTCCATGTAATGACAGGGCTCATTTGATGATGCCTCAGTAATGCGTTTTTTATTTTTGCTGTCAACATTTATTACTGTAGAAGCATTGACTGTTACACAGCTGGTCCAGCTTGTCCACATTTAAGTAACAGTAGGTCTCTGGTCGTGTTTATTTTTGTCCTTATGCAACACTGGCACTCCTGCTCTTGGATTAGACTTCAAGGTGGAATTGTAATACCCACAGTTGCTTCAGAGACTTTCTTATTTTTCCAAATACCAATTAAAACCTTTCATTCACTTGAAACTATGTCTGCCAGCACACTGGTCTGAGTGTAAAAGAGAGACACTTAAGAATTTTTAAACTGGAAAAACTGCTGTAAACAGACTGACTACAGTAGAAAACTGTAGGCCTGCAGAGTCACCATCTTTCCTCTCTGTTCTTGGGTGATATCTCTTTCACAGATACTTCTAGAGCTTGAGGAAAACAGGTCCTTGCTCACCAATATCTGGATGAGGATTTTAAAAACACATGAAGGAAACCCAAAATTCTAAAACAGCAGCATGAATTCTTTTTCCTCTTTTCCCTGCCACAATGCTTTGGGGCTTTGGTGGCCAAGAGATATTTTCATAACTGTGCTGGGAGAAGCCTCACCACATCTTTTCCTCCTTTTCTGCCTCACTGCTGTCAAATGTAGGGGAAGTGCTTCCATCAGCTCTGCGAGAGACCTCTGAAATTTCTGCTAGGGACTGAAGCTCCCATGTAAATCAGTAGAAATCAGGCATCTGAATACCTTGGGCAATCTATGTTCCATCTAGCACTGTTGTGTGTATCATGGTGGATGGTATTTGCACAACAAGAGATTATGAGAACACACGAAATTCATTAAATTCCAGCGCGCAGAGGCATTATGGTGATGACAGCCGCCTAGCAAAGATTGGGATTTAACCCCTCAAAAATCTCATTAGCACATTTACTAATTATTACTAGTTATAACTCATTAAACTACAGTAATCAAAATTGATTTGATTTAATTTTCCAGTTTTGTGTTTGCAGTGTGATAGGAGTCCAGACAATGAGCTCCCCATTGGGCCCTTGGCCACGCACAGCCCAGAAGGTGCAAGTGCTGCTTTCAGGAGTTTCCAGCATGCTTAGAGCTTTGGCAAAGTGCAAGGCAATGGCAGAGGAAAGAAAGAAGGGAGATAAAATATCTTTAGTCCCTGTGGCTTTTAGGCTGTCCATGTTGATGGCTCCAGTCACTGAATATTCAGCCCAGCTGGGCAGATGTGTCAGGACTGGCTGGCTCTTTTGCCATAGAAAAGCACTGCAGGACCTCTTGAAGGTTTTGGGTTTGGTTTTCTTCTTGTCACTTGAGTTAATTCCCAAAAATCAGTATCTGGAACTGAGCTTTCAGCCTTCAGTGTGGACAGGCAGGATCCTGTGGTGTTTCTGTGCTGTTCTGCCCCTCACCCTGCCCCATCCTGCCTTCTCCCGTGGTTCTGCCACCACCAAATTTGCTTTGTCCTCATCGTTCCCATGCACCCAACACACTCTGTGTGCACTTTTTCCTTCCATATATTCCCCATCACGTATGTTTAAGTTATACAGTGTGCAAGTCTGTCATCTTAGTGAGTCAAATTAATGCTTTCCTTGCACTGGTTTGTTTGGACAAAGGGGAGTTTCTCTTTAACGCTCCCATGAATAGCCTTAAGCATTTGCAGATTTTAATTTCAGGAGTGGTTCAGTGAAATGAACTGTCTTTCAGGTAGGCATTCAGCATTTGTAAATACACTTCTTTCTTTCTTTCTTTTAATAGCCCTTTACTCACTGGTGCTCTGAGAAATGTCTTCTGCTCCTGGTTATCTTCTCAAGTTCTGTCTTGTCAGGTTTTACTTCACAGTAAAACTGGTCCCAAAGGGCAGTGGGGAATAATATAACACAGCTCCCTGAGACAAATCAGGTGCAAAGCTGATTCCTGGGGTTAAATCAGTAAATCCTACCTTCAGAAATGACAATAATAAATAGAAAAATAAAAGCCCAGAAGAGCCCGTGCTGACTTTTCCAGCAAAATAGCCCATTCAAAAAGCTGAATATTTTTTACTTGTACAATCTGCTATCCTGAATTCAATCAAGAACCCCTCTTTGTCCATCATCCTGCATCTGAAAATGCCTGTCACTAGGTATTTCAGGATTAACTTCAACAAATGGTTTAGGATATAATTATATGTGAGAGTTATCATAAATTTCCAAATCTTATCTGTCAGTTTTTCCTAGTCTTGATGCACTGGATAGTACTCAAGAGAAGGTTTTCTCTGGTCAGCTGTAGCTATCTCATAAGTGTTTGATATTTTTGGGTTGACTGCATCTCTAAGGAGCAGAATAGCAAAGAAAAGTCATAGCTGAAGAATACATTCTGAGAATAAAAGGATTTTTTTTCAGATTTCCAACCTTCCATTGGATGTATGTCCTCCCATTGTCTCATTGTCAAAATGGGAAAGCAGAAATTCGTGATTTTTTAGGTGCAAAGTTGTCCCCTTGTCTTGGGATGTGGATGGTTTACATTCACCCTGGCCTTCAGTCACTGCTGTGGAATTCACAGATGCTGTGTAACCCCTATTTCAGCTTTTTAAGTGACCCAGGGTAAGCCATGTCTGTTTGTACTTTGATTTCTTGAATGAGGAAGGTGCCAATTCTGCCTTCATTGCAAAAGCACTGTGGAGATGCATTTAGTGATGTTCAGTCAATACTGACTGCAATTTATGTAGGGTCTAACAGGAAAATTGTCAGCTGCCTGAAATTTTATTGATGGATAACACTTTTAATTTTTTTAATATTAATTATTAGTGGCATGACTGTTCTTGACATGTTCTTTGTTAGTGCAATGGAAGATTCTCTGCAAAATATTTTCTTCTGCTTTTCCTGTCACTACTGTGAGTTTACTTTTGTTGCTTTCTGGTGAGCTTGAGGCATCCTCATTCTTCTCTAGAGGAAGAGAAGACTAAAATAAGAAACTGCATTACAAAAGGGAGAACTGCTTTGTCTAATGTTTAAAATTTGTCCAAGGTGTAACTCTGAACCGAACAATACCACAATGTAGCCGTAAAATCTGTGGAGGAGTTGGTTCCTGTTAAGTGTGAGCAGTATTAGCAAATAGAAGTATTACCACAGCAGTAGGTACAAAGAGGCATTTCATGGGGTTACATCTGCTGCTTACCCAAAGAATTCTGGATTCCAGGTTTGTTTTTAAGGTCTGTTTCAGTAAGAGCAGTGTTATTTCAATGAGGTGTAGGGCTCAGTGGCATGGTCATTTAATTTTAGATGTGGCTCACATATTTCTATGAGGACCAGGCAGTCATGCGTGGTAATTCTTCACATTCCTGACATCTTTTTCATAATCCACTTCTAGGATGATGATAACTGCAATGAGTAGAGAAGAAAGAATTTTAACTTTTTTTAATGCCTGGAATTCATGTTTCAATTCTAGTTGTAGAATCTATAGCATCGATATTTTTTTAATTTTATTTTTTTATAAACTACAGTAACTCTCTCTTAATTGCTAGCAATCTTTGATGGAGAAGAGCCTGTAGTTGCAATAGTTGTATCTAATCTTTCAGAGTTTTTTTGGGCACTACTGGACTTGTGTGGCCTTTGAAATTCAGTGTGTGGAGTTAGGTGTGATACATGAACCCAAAAAACATGAAAGTTTAATATATTCCCTCTGAAATAATTCTAAATATTTTTTAAAGGCTTGTCCTCTGGCAGATAACCTGAAGTCATCTTCCTTTAGTGAGCTGGTTTGGAAAAGTTATTTTGCTTCTTACTATTCTAAGATAAATTTTCAGTATGTTTATGAAAAGTCTTAGTATAAAGATCACAAAATTTTTTTCTTTACTGTTATGTTCCATCCATGAGAAGAATTAGGAAAACCTCTGTGCATTCAACAAGCTTTCCTTATATTTGGAAAACATAAAACTGGGAGCTGTTTAATTATTTCAATGCCCCCTCGTCTCAAAAATGGAATACTCATGTAGGGTAGTTTTTGCTATCAGGTTCAACTTCCTTGAGCAGAGTACCTAAAACTTATCAATGTCCAGAGCAGCCAGGAAGGGGAAAGGTTATTTGGTGGTTATTGTCCTTTTTTGCATTTTGCAAGAATTACATCTACTCGTGTTTTGGCTCTGCTGAATAAAGTGGTGGTTTCTAAATCTTGGAATGAAATTCAAGACACACTGATTATAGGATAACTTTGGGTCCTGTTTCTGTGAGAAAGAATTTCCTCTGGAAAGATTTTGCTACTTTCCAAGTGGAAGTTGTATAGTTTTCCCTGCAGTTTGTCCTTTCCTCCTGTGTTTGCAGTCTACTTTAGAGATTTAACCACTGAGATATTGGAGGTTTTTTTGAGGAACATCTTGGCATGTTTGTATGTTGTGATAACACAGTTAGTGTGAGCTCCTCCCATCCAGAATTGAGTTTTTGCCAAACAATGATGTTTTGAGGAGAAAATTGATCGCTTAGCAAAATGATTCTTTTATGTGGAATAAATGTTGCAGCTGAATGGGAAGATTACATAATTCTTCGAGAAGCAGTAGGTAGTAGACTTTAATTTCTGTGAAACACAGGGGACAGATTGCCCCAGTGCAAGTGCTGTGTTACTGGTAACTGCAGGGGGGACCCTGCTGAGCCCACCAGCAGTCTCACAGCTAAATCCTATTGATTTTTGTAGGGACCAGTGCAGCCTCTGCAGGGCTCTGGGAGGATTATGAGATGTAAGATGAGTAAGCACAGGGGAGCAGCCACTGTCTCTGCTTCAGAGGCAGAGTATGAAGCTATTGATTGTACACTTTGCTTTATTTGACATCACCCCAGTGCAGTTATTCCAGCTTTTGGGGATATCCACTCTGATCCTGCACTCTGTGGATGATGCCACACTTTGTCATTGGTGTGTTTTTAGTAAACCTTTATTTTTTTGTGCTGTGATTGTTGATAAGATACTTTTTGCTGGCATGGTAACCTCCTATTCCTTGCTTGCCTGCATCTGTCCATTTAAGATACTTCAGAGTATGATCTGCTGCTTTCCCATCTTTGTGTGATATTCAGCACTGTGAATTGAGGCTACTGGATGATGTTTGATAGTCATGACCCTGGATGGACCCTGCTGAGGGGTTTTTGACCCAGGAAGGACCTGGGATTGGGCTTTCTCTGTCAGGACCAGCCATTACCCACTGTCAGCCTTAGTAGAGAGACAATGACAATCCAGCCTCAGCATCTAAACCACACTTCCCTGTTACAAAACCACCCAGGCTGTTGGGTGCAGGAGGGAAATCCCCCCAGCTCCTGCCCATATCCCCCTGCAGTGACCACTCCTCTGGGGGCTGCTCCTCCCCAGGTCTCTGTGTGTGCCATGGCCCTCAGTGCAGAGCCTGGGTGCCACATCCAGCCCCCAGGCCAGGGCTTGGACACACCATTCACTTGCCTTGCTGAATCAAAGCTTCAGGCAGTCAGAATTTCTAAGGCCACAGTCACCCTTGAGGCATCTCTGAACATGTTTCTCCTAGCGGTAGTTGGGTGATGTTGAAATTACTGGGATTAAAGAGTGCTGGTGAACATAAAGATATTTACCCCTCGGATGTTTATCATACTGGTCCACTGTTTGATTTTTATTTCCTTTTTTTTTTTCTTTTTTTTACCTTTAGGATGAACGTGAAGCCAGAGAAAATGTGAAAAGAGAGCAGGACGAAGCGTACCGCATCTCGCTGGAGGCTGACAGAGCCAAGGTGTGTGCAGGGGGAGAGACCCCATGGGATGGGAACCCTTTGGAGTTTGGGAATGCTCTGTGGTGCAAGGGAGTGCCTGCCTCTCTGAACATGAGATTAAAGTCCTCAGTGTTGTAAAGTGGCACCAGATAAAGTCACTAGGACTAGACTTGACTGTGTCTTTAGCTAAACCCATCCTGGCTTCATTTGATAATAGAATTTGGGAAAGGAATGGCAGGAAAAGATTGCTTAATAAATGTCCTATCTCTTATATTAATTTCTGTGGAAACGTTGAGAAATTCCTTTGCATTTGTATTTATCACATATTGATGTGGGATTGCCCTTTTGTGTTTGTTAGAGGGAAGCACAAGAGAGGGAAATGGCAGAGCAGTTTCGCTTGGAACAAATCCGGAAAGAACAGGAGGAAGAACGTGAGGTGGGATCTTTTACCTTTTCTGATAACTATTTGAATTCATGAAGCTTATGAGCACTGAAACTGTCATTCAACACACACTGCAACTTCAATTCAAAGCATAGCTTTATGTGATCAATTTTCTTTACTATTATTGATTTCTTACTGTATATCTGTGAAACAAAGTGCAGCTAAATAATTTTTATCCACTGTTCAATAACTTTTCTGTTTTATCATCTGGGTCTCAAATACAGCCAGATATTAGATGGACCTGCTCACAGGAGATCTCTGAAATGAGCTCCATAAATGCTGGAGTCTTTGGGAGGCTCTAACCTGTTTTCTTCAGCCACTCCTTTTAAAAACATGGAGCTCTTTCTTTTTTTCCAGGAAGTAGCACAAAGCCTACCTGCAATTCTGATGAAACAAGTTGCCAAATTTAATTTGAGAGACAATCCACTTATTAAAAAAAAACTAAAATAATAAAATCCAAAATCTTGACATCTGGATTTGTAGTATTTAAAAAAATTCTGAACAGCCTTCTATGGAATCTTCCTTAGAATGAAGATTGTGTTTAAACAAGTTATTTATGTCTCTAGGCCTCTGTAAGAAAACATAAACCCTGTGCTGTGAAGAGTACTGTTCCTCAAACTTATTTTGTAGATTCTCTCAATTTGGTGAATGCTGAGGGTCCCAGTGCCCCTCAGAGATGGCTCCTGCAGCCTCTTTCAGGGCCCAGACTCGTTGTGAGGTGGCAATTCTGTGAGGTTATTAGCAGCTGAACATGAATCCAGTGGAGCAGGAACAGGCTCCCAAGCAGCTCACTCTCAGGCTCAAACAAGTAATATGTTTTTCTTTTCTAAATTATTTTGTTTGCATAGAAACAATAGTTATTCCTGCTTCATTATATCTGCTCCTGAACTTCTTCTGATACCTTGGCCTTTTGGAAATGGTTTTCTTATGCAAAGGCTGCAAGACTGGCTCATGTTATCAAAATATACCTGGGCTTCTCTGTTTTAATGCAGAGTGCAGTAATGAAAATAATAGGATCTGTTTACTTTAGTAGAACAAAAGGGATTTTAACAATAATGTTTACTAACACTCCCCATTTTCAAGTATACAGATTACTTGGACTGAATTGCTTTGCAACAGTGTTTACTTACAGAAGTGGCTTTATGTTCAGTTTGTATTTTAAAATCTGGCTGTTGAGCTCTTCACATACTGAACATCTTTTTATCAACAAACTGGAATTGCTTGTTCATCTCCTAGAGTTTCTAATGTGATCCATCATGTCGTTGTTTTCTGCCTTGGTTTGCTGGTACAGAATATCCATTGTAAATTGCCATTTTATGCTGAAGCATCAGAGAGTGGTTACTTTGGGGAGTGACACACTCTGCACAAAGGAAGGAGCTCTAATGAGCTACTGTTGTTTATTTTTCTGTAATATAATTGATTGGGTTCAGTAAATAATGTAGCATCTGTTGTTATACTGTGTGGGGAAATGTCAAAACAGCAAGATAGTAAGCAGGTGGTTGAGAATGGAGAGGGAGAAAATTAAAATAGAATCTATTTAAAATATAATCTCATAATAGATGAGCAAAAATGAACTCAAGTTCTATGTATAAATATTTATACTGAGATATAATTTGCTCAGAGGTGTGTGTGTGGGAAGTAGACTTTTCAAAAGCCTTGGTAATCTTGCTTCAGCCCAGTCCTTTCCCTGCAATGTGATCACCCTGCATCACTTTCTGTTGCTAAATGACCTTGGGGAGGTTCTCAAAGACACAAATGGCAACTGTGTATACTGAAAGTTCCTTGAAAATGGGTAAATCCCTGACTAAGCCAAAGTGACTGCCTCTTCAGTTTGAAAAATTGTCTTTTGGGTACGTTTTGGGGCAGGCAGTGTGTTTGTGCTGCTGCTTCCATTCATTTACCTTAAGTGCTACCTTAAGTGAGGTGATATTGTAATAGACCTGCTTCTGAGTATGATCAAATTTTTGACAGATGCTGATGCTGCCCATAAGTACCAAGAATGCCCTTGAAAATCAAGCCCACCTCATTCAGCAGTCTAATGTTAGCCATTAATTGTATTAAAAATAAAAAGCTAATCAAAGGATTGGTGCTGTAGCAGCTCCCAGAGACAGAGGACAGCGAACACAGACCTGGGTCCTGCCCTTGAAATCTTGACTTCAGCAATGTTACCAGGAAGGCAGTCATACACATATGACTGTCATGTAGTGTCATTGCAGTGTGAGGGCTCATTTCATGCAAGTTGTTACGGGAAATTTGTTCACCTGTACTTGGAACCATCTTCCTGCAAATACTGCTACTACTACTGGTACTACTACTACTACTACCAACTTTAAATCTTCAAGCTCCCATTTCTGTTCTCCCAGTCTTCTCCTTTAATCATTCCTACCTTTATAGGTACTCTGTGTATCCAATGTACATTCGTGGCATTTTTAATTGCATCTTTTAACAGTGTTTCAGTTTATTTATAGTAAATTTCTTGCATACATTTCTTTTCACTCTGAACTGCCACTAAGGGTCCAGTCTACTGCAAATGGTCAATTACCATTGCAAGAGGAAGACAATTTGACAAGTGCTTTTAAAGAAATACTTTTACTGCCTTTTAATTTATACCCTTTAAGGAAGCAATTGGCCACTTGACAATTATTCGCTCATTCAATTTCTTTTCCAAGGCTTTCTGCCAAATGATTAAATTACGTATCCCATCGTGCATTAACTGTAGACCTAATAATATGTGTTATAAAGGAGGATTTATTTTAATTAGTTGTCTGGTGGGCTGTTATTAAGGAGTGAATAAAAATTATTTTGTCATTGAGATATAAAGGCTCTGGAGCACTGCGACACATCTTGAAGTTCTAGACGAAATAAAAAGAAAAGCTTTCTGCCCTTTTCTTCTGTTGCTGGCATTGCAACCTGAAATGGTTGTTTTTCCTTCCCCAGGCTATCAGGCTCTCTCTGGAGCAGTCCTTGCCCCCTGAGCCGAAGGAGGAGAGCACTGAGTCTGTCAGCAAACTCCGCATCCGGACGCCCAGCGGAGAATTCTTTGAGCGGCGTTTCCTGGCCAGCAGCAAGCTGCAGGTTGTCTTTGATTTTGTAGCTTCCAAGGGATATCCTTGGGAGGAGTACAAGCTGCTGGGCACCTTTCCGAGGAGAGATGTGAGTAAACATTCCTTTCAGGAGTAAATACCTCTGCTTCTTGCTCCTGTGGCTTAGATGGGCTGGGGTGCTGCAGCAGAGAAGGTGAAAGGTGTGCCTGGGGATGTTTGAGTGCTGCCAAGCTCTAAGCCAGATGCTGGCTGGCCAGTGCTGTCAGATGTTACATACAGAGCTGTGAAACCTGCCTCCAGTGACATTGTAAAAAAATCCTGCGTTTCAGAAAAAGTTGTGGGCCATATTCAGTGAAAACTCAAGCTTGCTCAGCCAGCTTTGCTCTCTCCCTGTTTTGAAGGAAGCTCCATCAACACTGCTGGTTGTTCATTGTTTAGGTCTGTTATGGGCTGGTACTTCAGATCTTTCTGGTTTTGCCATTTGGGTGCAGCTTGATGTTATGAACAAGGCTCAGCATTGGATAGTACCCAGTTGTGAACTATTAAGTACATCCTAATATTTGTTGCACCTGTTATAATACCAGTAGATAATTGCATCTCCTACCTTAAAATTGTATGATGAACCTGCTGTGGCTGATTTTCAGGCTCAATACTGCTCACTGCTTACAATAGCCAATTAAATTCTGTTGATAAATCAATAGATACTTTTTTTGCTGGCTCCCAAATTTCTTTGAAAAGCCACCTCTGTGTTTTCTTCCCAAATTAGCTTTCATTTCTTACTGAGTCATTGCTACAGCAAAGGTGAAAGTCAGTGGGACCAGCTGTGCAGGGGCCCTGGATAAAAAGTGAGGGGTAATGGGCCCTGCAGAGACATCAGGACAGAGCCAAGCAGTGAAATTCAGCAGCTCTTTGGCCATACTGCCTGAGCACTGCAGAGGAGTGGGGCAGCTCTGGACCAGCTGGGGTCTTGTTTGCTGGAGGCATCTCCAGAAGAATGGTTAGGCCATTTTTCACCAGAGGAGTTCAGTAATTTGGATTGTTTTTCCATTTTATTTCCCTGGGGGAAGTTGACTAGGAATGAGGCTCTGATTGACATGTTTTGTTTACAGTAGTTTGTAACAGATACCTCTTGCTTTATCACCTTATTTGTAAGTGCTCCAAAGGAACAGAAGCTCATCCTTAGCAAGTGTACAACCCTGTGAGGGGATGTGGTTTCTGACTCATTTTTGCCACAACTGTGAACAGGATTGCAGTGCTTGCAGCTCTTCTTCCACCTTGTCCTGTACTGGCAATCCTAATCAGAATGAAAAACAGTGTTTGAGGAATCTCATTAATCACTAATTAACTTTAGTCCTTAAGCATGCAGTATCCTTTCCAGTGGAACCAAAGACTAAAAGTCACCTGTGTTCTCAGGATTACTGATGGTTCAGTGTACTTCACAGAGGAAAACCAATGTTTTGCACTCTAAACAATGGGTTTGTGTGTTTTAAATATTTTGCAAGTCATGCCTCCCCACCTGTAACATATTTCTGATGTAATACATATTTAATATAAAAACCCTACAGGTATATTACTCTTAACTATTTACATTTGGTTTTCACTTTACACTGACTGGTTCTGTACTTACTCACATCATCATCGTTATGAATGTTAGTCATCTGAAAAAAAACCAACTCAAAAAATTATCAGGTGAATTACATAAGAAGTTTTAAAAAGAATAGAAAAGGGAAAAGTACCACTAAATTAGGACAGGCTGGTATTGTGAGTATGTCTGTGAAACTGGCTGGGAGGAAAGGCTGAGGCAAAGAGAAGAGAAGGGAATTTAATGGCAGGGTCTGGAGCTGTTGTGTGGGAAGCAAAGACCCTGTCATCTTCCTTCTATGATTCCAACCTAATAATACCATGTATGAGGAGTCACATAAATGATTCATGCTGATTGACTCAGCCATGTATGAATCCCGTTGCCATTGTGACCACCAGAGCTACGACAGACAAAAAATATTCCCCAGGGGTTTGCTAACCACTGAGAACTGTAAATGACATCTGTCATGTTGCCCAGGTTTGGGAAGTTGGAAGCGTGCAACTCCATAGACATTTAAAAAAAAAAAAAAAAAAGCATTGTTGAATGGCTTGGAAGAAGGACAGTCTAAGTATATATTCACTGCCTTGGGCTTTGTGGTCTGTAGTCTCTTAAAAATACACTGTAAATTACCTTCTGCTGTATGGTATGCTACAAACATGAACAGGAATCTGTGCTACAAGGACAGAGCACTTAGGATGCTTGTGCTCCAGAAAACAAGAGCATTTAAAGTGTCTGTATTTAAACTATGCATAAAATTTTTGAAAAAAAAAAAATGTTTGAAAGTATCAGAATCACTTCACTGGAGTTTTGCTGCAGTAAGATGAAAACATGTCTTCTAAAGTTAGTTTGTGAGTTTTTTTCCTATCCTAATCTGCTTTACAATAACATACACACCCCCAAAAGTGTTTCTGTCTTATCAAAACAAGGGGATTATCTTCAAACATTTTCTTCTGATAAACTTGTTAGAGCATTTTTACCTGCTGTTGAAAGCCATCGGTCCTGATACAGTGTTGTTGAAGTGTTTTTACATCTCTCATAAATAAAAATTCATTAGTTCTTAGTCATCTGTTCCAGTTGCTTACACAGATATCCTTAGCTAACTTAAAGTTGGTATCATAACCCTACTGTAAATACAAACTTCTACACACGAGTAAATACACAGATTAACCTTTTCCAGACACTACTTGTAGATTTTAAAGCAGCAGTGACATTCCAAAGCAGTGAAGCACATGCAGTGACTTGTTATTGGGTCTTTGTCACCGGCTGTGTTGTTCTTTCTGCCCGTGCTGAAATTAGATATGAACCAGCTCCTCTCTCAGGGCCTCAGCACCACATCTTGTGCCACCAGTGTGAGCTTGGGGCAGCAGGGAGCTCATGCCTCAGACTCTGGAAACGCTGGCAAGCACATCTTTGGGAGTGAAAAGCTCTATTGTATTTCTTGGCATTATTCTTAAATACACCTGCAAAGGCTTCGTGGGAGCAAATGAGTGCACTGGTAAATGTGTGTGCTGATTTCAGAGCTAAAGTTCTCTTTCTTCCAGAAATCACACTTAGCTGTAACAAAAAGAGCTTACTCTATGTATGTTAGTGTGCTCAGTCAACCTTCTAGTTCAGGATTTTAAGTCCCTTTCTCTAAAAGCCTTCCCAAACTCTGATTTTGGTAGTCCTCTTGACCTCCCAGCTGCAAGATCCTCCTTCTCCCAGTGCCTTGGATAATCAGTTCCTCACTCACTTCAGTGCTGGTGATGTGCACAAGTCTTCTTAAAACCATTCACATCTTACAGGGTGGAAATTTTACCACTTAGGCAAGAAGCTGAAGTGGACCAGGTCTAGCTGAAACTGTAAGAGGAATGTGCAGAAATTTACCCAAACTGGGCTTCAGCTGCCCTGCTGGGGTTCTGTGTTTGTGAATGTTTTATGGTGTCTCTCAGAAAGGGAGGGCCAGGCATGATTCCTCCTTCTAAAAGCTGTATTTGAAAGACTGAATTTATTAATTTCTCATGAAAAATCAAGATTTCAGGCTATAATTTCTGCTGCTGATTCCTCCTTGAGGTGGAACATTAGTTATGTATTTGAGAGTATGCCTTCTGCAGACATGGTATTAGAGACTTAAGCTCTTTATTTACTGTATCTGGAAGCCTTGGTAAGCCAAGATTTCTACAGTATTTCACATTTTATTTTTCTGAGCCACAGCTTAGGATCAGGTGGCAGTTAAGTCACTTAAGGTTATTTAAATGCATCTAAAATGTTGCTTAATAATTCAGAACCAGTTTGCTCTGTTTAGAGTATTAAGATTTTTTAAATCCTTTTAATTAACCAATTTCAACAGCAGTTTAAATAAACAGAAACAAAAAATCTCCCTTGAAAGGGCAGAAAATAAATTTAACTCAAATTGCATGTCAATTTAAATCAGATATAATCAGGATTTCAGTAAATTTAGGGCCAAGCAATTCATGGTTTTGGGAATATGTGGGAATATAGAGTAAGATATTCCTCCAAACCCAAATGTGATTGTTTATTCCTGTGCTTTGGCAGGATTAATCCTCTTTGATGCTCACAGTGGTGAAAATAATGCCACAGGATAGTAAGTTTAGCTGCAGCACTTGGTATGGAGTCCTCTGAGCAGGGAATTACCCTCTGATATTCTCAAAAAGGTGATGTTGGAGCATGGTCCTTATATTGTTATGCCAGGTAGTTTGACAGTTTTGTATGTGAGTTCTGGCAGCTGTTTTTTGTAAGGATTATTCTGAATTTCACCCCATGCAAACTACTGCCTTCAGATAACTTACTTTTAAACTCATGAAGTCGTGTTTAAACTCTCTAAATAGTTCATGAAAGAGTTCAATGTCCAGGACTGTCTTTGACTTTTAACATTCTTCCCCCTGATCATGATCTTGATAGAAAAACAGAAGAAATATGTTATTGTGAATTTGTGCAGTGCCACGGCTACACCCTATAGTATTTTTAGTAATTACATGTAAATCGGGAAAGTACTTGAATATCTGTTTTATAGCAGAGGAGGATTTCAGATGAATGAAATTTTTTTTCTGATTCAAAAAATTTTGAGAATTACATGTGATACCTGTAATTTTCCCAGTCATTTCAGTTACTGATATTTGTCTTTCCTGCTACACAAAGTAGTAGTCATCTCTTTCAATTCACATAATTTAAATTTTTCTGGTCAGTGATGTCATGTGCTTACTCTGATCTAGTTTACACAAGGCCACAGCCACCTACAGAGGTAGATGTCCCTCCTCCTATCATTTACAGCTTTCCTTAAGTCAATACTACCTGCCCTTGTCTTTCCTCTCCTTTCAAGATCTGTTGTTATTTTATTTATTCAGGCAGTTAGGTTTGGTTTAGTTATGACACTGAGAAGTTGCCTAAGCAAATTGGCCATTCCAGACTGGCATATTCCCATGCCTCTTTTAAAGCCTTATTTCTGACTTCTGACAACTTGTAACAGTGGAGGGATTGGAAAGATTAACCTCACTTGCAAGAGGAGAGGACACTGAAGCATTTGTAGCTCCCAGATTTTCCTGCTTTTGACAAGTTTGTTGCTCACAAAGAACAGTATCACAGTCTTTTGGTCAGCACCTAAAAAAGGAAGTGGGTAATATTCTTGCTCTGGTGAAGTCAGTGACAGCACCTGAGAAAACACTGAGTAATTTTGCTTATTGAAACGTGATGTTTACTTTTGTGGAAATATGATTTCCATATAGGTAGTAAAAAATTCTGTAAATATTACAGAAAGATTTTTCACAATGTTTTTTTTCTGAGAAAGACAGACTTGATGTGTTTTTTTCAGACCCAGTGTCTTTACATGTCACTGATCCAAAGCGAAGGATTAAAGCCCTTCGTGTATCAAGTCCCTGGAAGGAGATCTCATCTCACAGATGTAAGAAAAGAAGCAGAATTGCCTTCTGTAGATGAATACAGTTTCTGATGTCTCACTGCAACTCTACTTGAATACAGGGAATGTTTTACCACTTTCAGGAAATAGGTGTGCATTTGAGATGAGCTCTTTTCCTCGGGGCTCGCTAGAGCGAGCAGGCATTCACGCGGCGCTGAATGCTGGATGCGGAGCGCGAGCTCTCCGTGAATCATCCTCATTAGCTAGCCCAGTGACTAATGCCAGCCATGGCATTAATAGATTCCACCCAACAGCCCTTCAGTGCACATCCCTTGCACCCAAAGTGCTCTTTTATTCAGCACTGCCCCATTTTACAGAACGTTCATTTCAGGGGAGCCGCGTTATTGTTCGTAGGAAGATGCCTTAGCTAAGCTGTAGAGATTTGCTCTTGCAAATGACATTATCCAGCATAAACTGGGGCTAAGATATTTTGTACTTTTTTTCCAGAATTCATGTTTAATATCCACTTTGTGGACTTCTTTTGACCCAAGTAGGAAGAAAATGGAATGATAAAATACCAAGAGAGAGCCTTTGTACTAGTATGATACTAAGACTGCCGTGTCTGGTTACCAGAAAATTTAATGATCTCCTGCTGTTTTGGTAATTGCATAAGTAATGCATCAGACTAAATCACCAAAGCAGTCCCAGGCACTCTCTTTATTCCATTTACCTATCTACCAATCACAATGTTATACTGTAGATATCATTGTGATATCTGAACATCTTAATCCTTTGAACTGGTGATAAAAATCCTTTTGGATTGTTTTTTCATGCAATTATAATTAAGTGCACATGAATCCAACCCTGGGTCGCTCTTCTGTGAGTGACTGTGTTCCCATCCATTCCCCTCTGGGATGTATGCAAAGCAAAGTTCTTACAGTTCATTTGGAGCACTAAATGTGTTCATATGTTTTCAGACTTCTTGAGGCTGTGGCTGTTTTCCTCCTTTCTGCTCTTCATCGATCTCAGAGTGAAAGCTTGTAGTATTTCTGGGGATGTCATCTTTTTTCTGTGTAGCTAGCACATTTAAAAATAATTAAAAACCTGAATAATGGTCAGTTCACTGTAAGCACACAGGCAGCAGTGCCCAAGAGTAATGGACTGTTTTGCTCCCTGAAAGCAGAAAGGGTGCTTAACACACAAATGCTCTCATCTGTAAATGCCAGTACTTAAACTTTCTCTGCTCAACAACAGAAATGAAAGTAAATAGTGTGAGGGAGAAGCTAGTGGAGCTCCTCTTCCTGCAGGTCCCTAGTCAGGAAAAGACAAGGTCCAGGCTTTGCTGTCAGCTTCTCTTTTTCTGAGAAACTGCACAAAGAATTCCTAAATAAATCAAAGATTTCAAATCAGAAAGAAGGAAAGGGTGGAAAGCAGAAAATCTGAGGAGAGCTTTACACCACCACACTCTTCCTTGAAGCCTGAAGTCCTCCAGTCTTGGCGTTGTTGCCACTGTAGGACCATTAATGTCCAGGTCAGGACCTGCAGGTGACTCCTCCAGCTGACTCCAACTCCATCTTCTTGCTCTCAAGGCAGCACCATTAGCACCACAACAATAAAAGTCACATTATTCAGAGAGGTTTTTCTTAATTGAAATACTTTTGTGTTTGCACTTCTGCCAAAATGAAAGAGCAGGTTGGTTATCATTGAAAACGAGCTGTTTGAAAGGCTGGAGGGAGATGCAGCCTTTCTGTAGTGATTTTTTAAAGTATTAGAGATTAGTTCTTGGAAAGAAATATAAAACAAATGTTCAGTGATGTTGGTAACTGGATGTATTTTGGCCGTATTTTGGGCAAGTACTGATCACTAAACAAAATTTCTGGTCCTTGGCTAAAAAGAGGCACAGAATTGTCTCAGAGCTACCCGGGTGTATACCCTAAGGACTTTTGTTGGGAAGCAAATAAACTACAGTTATGGATTACTTTCATTACCCACTGTTAAAAATCTGTAGAATTTGGGCAAAAAATCTGGTATTTTAAAAAACGTCATTAACGTTAGGGCTTTATTTAGTTTTGAGAAAAAAAAAAATCTGTTTTTGTGGAGTTTTAAAGTTTTGTTTTGCAAATACAAGGTATTTATTCCAGATGAAAAATCAGATTTTCATTTAGAACTTTAAAAAAGCACCAGATAGTCCAGGTGCCACTATACAAATATAGAAACACTGAGTTTGGGCTTATCCTTGTTATTTGCACCACCCTGTCATTACATTTAGTGCTTTAGAAAACAGGGGAGAGCACAGTTGCTGTCTTAATTTACTGTCAAGTAAGTCAAGCAGTGCAAGAGAGGCTGGTCAGCCTTCACTGATTAAAATCTATGCAGCAATTTTTTTTAATATATAAATTATGTTTAGGCAATGAAAAGTTAGACTCTGTGTCAAGGTCAGCTGCATCTCGGAGCGCTGCACGGCTTTCCAAGGGAAAGATGGGAAGCATTCTCAAAGCAGAGGATACAGCATCACAATTTTCTGGTTTATCAACAGCTGCTACTTTGCTTAGAAAATGTATTTTTAAATATGCTTAATCTAAAATGTGTTTTGAGAAAACCTCTTCAGAGAAATNTACAGTTATGGATTACTTTCATTACCCACTGTTAAAAATCTGTAGAATTTGGGCAAAAAATCTGGTATTTTGAAAAACATCATTAAAGTTGGGGCTTTATTTAGTTTTGACAAAAAAAAAAAAATTGTTTTTGTGGAGTTTTAAAGCTTTGTTTTGCAAATACGAGGTATTTATTCCAGATGAAAAATCAGATTTTCATTTAGAACTTTAAAAAAGCACCAGATAGTCCAGGTGCCACTATACAAATATAGAAACACTGAGTTTGGGCTTATCCTTGTTATTTGCACCACCCTGTCATTACATTTAGTGCTTTAGAAAACAGGGGAGAGCACAGTTGCTGTCTTAATTTACTGTCAAGTAAGTCAAGCAGTGCAAGAGAGGCTGGTCAGCCTTCACTGATTAAAATCTATGCAGCAATTTTTTTTAATATATAAATTATGTTTAGGCAATGAAAAGTTAGACTCTGTGTCAAGGTCAGCTGCATCTCGGAGCGCTGCACGGCTTTCCAAGGGAAAGATGGGAAGCATTCTCAAAGCAGAGGATACAGCATCACAATTTTCTGGTTTATCAACAGCTGCTACTTTGCTTAGAAAATGTATTTTTAAATATGCTTAATCTAAAATGTGTTTTGAGAAAACCTCTTCAGAGAAATCAGACAGTCAGTGTGTGATGTGTTGGATTAAAGCTTTGTATTTGGATCGAGGCTACAAGTCTTTTACTATGACATATTTTTCCTTGTTTGTGACGGCTTTCTTCAATTCAGATGTAAATTATCTCCAAGTTTATTCAACTAAGCCAAATCTAATTGCATATATTTCTATAAAGTAACTCTACTTTTGTTTGTTGCTCAAGTTGAGCGTATTATCTGTGTAACCCAGAGATATTTCAATAGGTAGAAAGGATTCACTGTATTTGTTTGTGTGTCACTCTGAAAATATAGTTTTTTAAACAGATCTGGTACTTTACCAGGTGTGCCTTTAAATAATTTCTATTGCATTTATACTTTAGGAGGATTAGGAAAGAGAGTAAAAGAACTCTTTGTCCGTTAGATTCATTAAATGTATTCATGCGTGTGTAAGTGGTGGAGAGGCTGTGCTGCTCGGGAATCAGATCCTTGTCCTAGGGTGGAGAGAAAGGTGAAGGGTGTGATATTTACTGCTTGTGTAAGTGTCATAATAATTGTGTATTTGATTCTTTATTTTTAAATTACCTTCCTGGGCGTTAAGCCATTTTTTTTTTTTTATTATTTATCTTTTCCCCACAGAGTTAGGGAGGGTAAGGAACCACACCTTGTAATTGGTAAAAGTACAGCTGCTCAGGATATGAGTGTGTAATAGAACAGATAGGTCTGCAAAGGTGAAGACAGAAATCACTCAAATGTTATTCTAGAAGGAAAAAGACTTTGCTATAAAAATGTAATAAAATGTTGCTTAAACTAGCATTAGTTTTCATTTTTGGTTTATCTAAAAACCCAATTAATTCATTCAGAATGAAGTATAAGCAGCTATTACATTCTTGCAGGAGGAGTATAAGAGTTCACATCACTACCTTGTGCCTTGCAGAGTCATAAATAATTTGGACTTCTAAGTGGCACAGAAGTACTTCAACTAGATAGTGCTTCGTTGGAATAATCAGCACAGAATTCACTTAAGTACTTATTTCAATGATAACCTCCCTGGCACCAAACAAACTCTGGTTGTGTAACAAAGCTCTTTTAAAAATGAAGCCGTAGCTCCAGGGCAACAAAACCTAAGGTCCCATAAAACAGAATCCATGGTTGGAATGAAAGTTTTGTTTATCAGCTTAAACCTATTTCAGTGAGAGCAGCTCAATGGTGAGATCTAACACTGGCAGAAATAAAGTCCTGTAGCACCTCTGGTCATGTTGCTCAAAGGAGCCTTCCCTGAAGGGAGGGGAGTGTTAAGGTTTGCACAGAAAGTCATTTGCCTGAAGATAAAATCTCCTGGGGCACTCTCTGTGTTCAGGGCTTTGGGACAGCCCTGAATGCACCTGCATGGTATTGTACAGGGTTCTGTGAGCTTGAATGTCAGTAATTTTGCTGTCACTTGTGTTAGACTCTCAGCTTCTGGACATTGAGTCCCTCCTCTGCCACCCTCCTCACTGGATAAGCTCAGAATGCTTCACAGTCTCTTTTCAAGGGGTTTTAGTTCATGTTCCATTATAATATAAAGTATTGGGCATTAGCAAACCCACAAAAGAGTTGGAAAATACATTCAGCTGGTTTCACAGTGTGATGCATGAGGTGGCTCCTGGAGTATGTGCTTAGGAGTGGTAGAAAGTCTGTTATTGTAGGACTTGAAGATATGGATAAAAATGTACCTTTGGCATTTGTTAAGGCCTTTAATTAATGCTGAAGGTGAATTTTGCAACCTTAGTCAAGAAAGTGTTCATTCCACCACATGGGTGGAAGGATGAAATCAGATTCAATATATAAGTGTACTTGAGTGATTTTCTGTGTAATTGCTAACAGCATAGGATAAATCTTCAGCTAATAAAGGTGTAGGGCTTTGGGACAGTGTAGCTTCTATCATGTGCAGGGCTGTTCTGGAAAGAGCATCATTCAACAGCACCAGAGCCAAAGGGTGTCAGCTCTGAAGTGGGCTCCAGAATTTGTTCTGCTGGAATGAAACAAGGCACACAGATACACATCTGAAGGCATCCTGTACTTTCCATTATGAAATAATGCACATAAATATGAGTGAATGGGATTCAGTAGAACACTACACTGAACACACCTTTGCAGGCTACAGCTCTTTCCTTTGCTCTCTGTTATAGATCATTCTTGAGTTTTGAATTGTTTTAAAATTCTCCAAGTTAGAATGCATCTTAGGGCTTCTACTTCATATATTTATAAGAGAAACCATTTCTTTTGTTAGGAGGTGTGTTCACTAATAAGGCTTCTGTTCTTCATAGTAAACAACATATTTACAAACCACAAATAACAAAGTAGAAGCTGCAGAAGGGTTGTGGTGTGATAATTAAGTACAATGGCGACCCATATGAACAGAAAATGCCAAGGAGCTAAAACAAAGCAACAACAGCTTTGTTTGTTGACAGATGTAGGAGCCATATTGTTAGTTAATTGGGTAATGGTGTAAACATTTGCAAACTCTGCTGTCCCTCAGTGAATTAAGCAGCACACTGAAATTATGGTGAAAAGCTGCACAGTCCTTGTGCTGCAGGTACTCCAGAAGGCTCCTAGGACCCTTCTCACTGAGGAAGGAACATCATGTGTTGTTGTTATTCAAGGCATTTGAAGTTTGCAAACCTTAGAGCAGGATCTGTATCTTGAATTATGCTCAAGTGAGTAACACATTTCCATATGGTTACAGCCTGGAAGGTTGTGTTCAGTGCCTAGGCATACTTTGGAGATATTTTTTTTTTTTCCCAAGTATAAAAGAGACGTGTTATGACTT